>VXAD01007328.1:464336-800259 GCA_013399195.1 Dicrurus megarhynchus
GCCTTGCTGTGACACTGAGCCACAAGAGAACTGTTTAACTGTTTTCGTGTGGAGATGTCTCCATAGCATGAGCGAGAGAGACTCCTCTCCCTAAGTGGACTGAGAAAGGTTATTATAGAGATGGTAAACTGACTCTGGAAAACCTTGAGGGTTGTTTTTTTACGTTGTCGGTGGGAGGAGGGAAGAAGGTGGGAGGAGGGAAGAAGGTGAGGGGAGGAGAAGTGTTCTGAAGGTTTAGTCTAACTTTTTTTCCTGCCTTTTAGTTCTGTTAATAAACTTCTTTATGCTTTTAAGGTTTAAGTTTTGTGCCTGTTTTGCTTTTCTCCTGGTTCTTCTCTCACAGAAGGAAAATAAGTAAGTAATGGGCATTTTGAACCAAACCGCTACAATCACCCTCGCAGTAAAAACATTCTTCCTTACATCTAATCTAAACCTAACCTGCTTCAGCTCAAGGCCATTCCCTCTTGCCCTCTGAAGGCCATATCACCCTCTCCACTGTTCTTGTAGTCCCCCTTTGCCTACTGGAAGGTGCTCTAAGGTCTTCCTGGAGCTTTCTCCAGACTGAACAGCCCCAATTCTCTTAGCCTGTCTTCATAGGAGATGTGCTCCAGCCCTCTGATCAATTTTGTGGGCTTCCTCTGGACTTACTCCAACAAGTCCTTGTCCTTCTTGTGCTGGGGATCCCAGAGTTGCATGCAGCACTGCAGGTGGGGTCTCACCAGAGCAGAGCAGAGGGGCAGAATCCCTCACCCTGCTGGCCACACTGCTTTAGATGCAGCCCAGTTGGCTTTATGGGGCTGTGAGTTCACATTACTGAGTCATGTTGAGCTTTTCATCCACAAACACTTTCAAGTTTTCTCCCCAGGGCTAGTCTCAATACATTCTCCTCCAATCCCTAAACATAGTCGATAGGAATTTAATACCTAAAAGTTTAATAACTAAAAATAGCTGACAGGATTTTTTTTCAGCTGCATCAGAATTTCACATATTTTCTGGAATTTACATATTTTCAGGATGCAGGAAATCATTTACAGAGCATTGATGGCTGTAAGACCAGGTATTTATGCCTGTTAAAATTGCTCTAAAGTACTTACCCTTTTCTTCTGCATTATATCTGGAGGATAATAGTCTGGCTGATTCTTTGTTTAGCCTCTGAATAGTTCAGAAACTCTGCTGTTACACTTGTGGAACCATGGACAGACTCAGAAACACAGCTGAGGGAGCCCACAGAATCAAAGAGACAGGCAGCTACAGCCAAGGGTGTGAGTGTAGGGAGAGTTTCTTCATTGAACAAGAGTGGGACAAAAGCATGATGGTGTTTTCTGATTCCATTTGCAGACTCATGGACATGACTTCGATCTCCACTCCTATGCTAGGCAGCCCAATTCTTCTTATGGTTTTAGTCACAATGACCCAATCCTGCAGAGGTCACAAGTACTTCACTTTATATCTCACTATGATATCCATATGATGAAGTACTAACATAACTTGTTGTGGGCTCAGATTTGTTTGTCTAAAAAGCTTCTTTATGGTGAGAGGGATGAAACACTGCAAAAGGTTCCTCAGGGAGGCTGTGAAGTCTCCATCTTTGGGGATATTCCATACCCAACTGGACACATCCTTGAGCAACCTGGTCTAGCTAATCCTACTTCAGTAAGGGTATTGGTCTCGGTAATCTCCAAGCATCCCTACTAGCCTTACCTGTTCTGTGATTTTGTGTGTGATTAGCAGGGCCTGGTTTAATATGAACTCAGATACACCGGTCCAAACAGAGCAGGCATTGTACCTACTGCAACTAGAAGCATGTACAGAATGTCAATGAAACCTCAGCTACTAGAGGGCTTGAAGGGTTCTTTCCCATTTGAAAAACTACCATCTGATTTGTACAGTATTATCAACTTCACCACATAAACCTTGTTAAAGAATTGCCACTATATTACTGCACAGCGTCCTCATGAAGACATCAGCTTGCAATTAGGAGGGAAATCTACAGCTGTTGAATCAGTAATTCTCAAAGAAGCTTATTCATTGACTTCAGTCCAGTGAAAAAGAATAAAACAATACATCCAATAAATGTGTTTGGATATGATTCTAAAAAGACAGAGGCAGTAAACTGACAACTTCAGAAACAGCAGAGTAAACCTTTGAGAACCTCCTGGCTTAAAACCAAACATAACAAATCACAACAGCTGTGCAAATAAACTCAGAAGTCCTATTTTCATTGACATCACACAGTAATCAAGAAATGTGGCAAAATGAGCAATCAGAACTGAGACATGCTCACTGCTATCAAACCAGTATTTCAGAATGACTGAAATAAAGCAAGAAATAAGGCAAGAAAGGAAGATGGTATAAGGACAGTTTTGTGCTTTGTCATAGCCTGGCGGATTTTAGACAATTAAACAATAATCACCTACAATATTAAAGTATAAAGTTGTAGAATGCTTTGGAGAGAGAATTTGTTTATTTCTGGGGGGTTGTTTTGTTCTTTGTTTTACTGTCCAAAATTATGGGCACCAGCCATCATCACTGCAGGTAACACTTATCTGTTTGTACATTTTGAACCATGATGTTTATTTCTCCCTTAAAGTTAAAATTTCTCTCCCACTCCCAAATTTTATAAAGAGGTATCAACTTTTTTTTCCTCTATTTTCTACACACTGAAATTTAATCTAATCTCAACAAGAGGACTAATTGCAGGAGGTGCAAGTGCCTGATGGCAATTCAGAAGGCTCCAAAACTTCCTGCCAGTAGGTGGAGCAAAAATGTCATTAATGTAAGGACAAACTTAGAACTAGGACTCTGTAGTCACTCACAGCAGGTGCTCCTTTTCGGTTCTGTTTTTTAATGTTCCATCCAAGGAGGACAGCCTAATGTCTCAAATTCTTTTAGATCACTTTAAGAGTAAAGAGGGGATTCTGTCTGATACAGCATTCGGAGGCACAGCAAAGGAAAAATTGATCTGCTGGTTCCTGCCCTCCTGCTTGCTTGTCTTGTTTGAGTATGTGGGCAGAAGGAGTGGGGACATGGTTCAGCTCAGCACTGCTCTGATGTATATTCATGGACTTCTCTTTAGTTGGCAGTTTCCTTGCTTGTAGCCCTTGGGTCAGTCTAATCTCTTTGTCCTTTGGCTCTTCCGTGTACATTGCTTTATTTCCCAGAACACAGTTGTTTCGTGCCACATCTGAGATAACAGTCACTCACTGAAAAGAAACTCCTTTTCCTCTGTTGGTTTTTGTTTAGTCAGGCAGGTATGTGCTTATTCTCATGACAAAAACATGCTACAAAATCAGATATCCTTCAAGTACACAGTCTTAAACATGAAGCTAAAGGCTGTGCTGCCGTGTTGATAGATTTTTCACTCAGACAGTACTCAAAAAGATACTAGACAGAGTAACTTATACATTAAAAGATTTTGAAAACACGTTTAAACTTTGTTATGCTTCTACGCGGTATGGATTAATGGGAATCAACACAAGACTTGCCACACAGACAAGAATACCTACAAGAATTAACGTTTAAACAGAAAACATCACAATGAAAAGTCTTGTCATCTCCTGACAGAATCATGCCTGCTGTTTCCGTCATTCACAATAAAGTAGAGCTTTACATTAAACCACAGCTGAGCACCAGGACGCAAATATGGAAGATGGCCTTTGAAAAGGACCATCAGAGTCTTGAACAAAAATGTATTTAGAGTTTTGCTCTCAATCATTAGGAACTTCTTGTCTCTAAAATCAGGTATCTCTAAATTCAAGTATTTCCTGGTCAACTTTGACTCTTTTACATCTGGCTCTTCAAAAAGTAACGCTATTGTAGTATTTTTTGTTAATTTTAGGTCAGTTTAGAAAATGCTCATAGGGGAAAATTCACTGAATTTAATAGTACTTTAATTATTTCATCACCCAATGTCAATTTTATCTTTCAAAAATAAAGATATTAATTCAGTTTTGTTTCAATTAATTTGGCCTATTAACAAAAAACTACCTTTTTACACGGCAGTATTAGAGAATTTTAAATTAATGGAATGATACTGAGAGAAATTCTTTTAGAATTTTAATCAAATAGTGAAAACTAAAGTATGGTGGTACTCATTAGAAGAGCAATGAACCTGATAAAGGGTCTGAAGCACAAGTCTTACGAGGAGCAGGTGAGGGAGCTGGGATTCTTTAGCCTGGACAACAGAAGGTTCAGGAGTGACCTTATCACTCTCTACAACTGCCTGAAAGGAGGCTGTAGCCAGGTGGGGGTCAGCCTCTTCTCCCAAGTAACAAGCGATACAAAAAGAAGAAATTACCTCAACTTGTGCCAGGGAAGGTTTAGATTGGATGTTAGGAAAAAATTTATCCAGAGAAGGAGTTGTCAAGCATTGGAACAGGCTGCCCAGGGAAGTGGTGGAGTCACCATTCCTGGAGATATTTAAAAGATGTGTAGATGTGCCACTTGGAGACATGGTTCAGTGGCCGACTTGGCAGTGCTGGGTTAACAGGCTGCACTCGGTGATCTTAAACACCTTTTCCAAATTAAATGGTTCTACGATTCTATGCTTATGAAATTTGGGGCACTTAAGACAAAGAAGTCTGAGCTGCAGTGTAGTACTATCTCAGCAGAGTGCTAGAAACTTATACACTCAAGATAATCACCTGTTTTAATTTATTATTTGGAAGCAGTACAGAAGCTACTAGATTTTTAAACATGAACAAGTTGCAAAATATTCAGTACGTTGTATATGCTAATACCACATAGATAAAAGGGTGGTCACCAGCAAGAGAAGAACCGAGGCGGGGTATACAAACATGTAAGTTCTGCAGCTGTTGCCAAAACACTGACTACACCCTGATGAGATAGATTACAGTTAATTGCACTTTATTAGATAGAGACTGACAATTGCATTTCAAGAGCTCATGATTTCCTTCCCCATGCCCATGTCTTACTTATGTAAAATTATACACATAGAAAGTGCCCTAAATCAGTGTTTCACTGGCACAACAACAGCAACAAAAACCCCCAAATGCAGAACCTTATAAACTCTCTCCTGTCAAGCCACACATTTAAGATTTGAAACTCACGTGCACAAATTTAAAAACCTGGTTCTGTAAAGGTTTGTAATAGTTTCTAGAGCTATAAAAAGAGATAGTAAAGGGTGCTGGGGCACACAGAGATGAAATAAATTGTTAATGTCAGCATTTCAACTTGCAGTGGAGGGGAATGATGCTTCCATAATTTTAATAGCAATTTCATTCTTTATTTTATTTTCCTGTTTCTATGCCTTGGATATATATATATATGTATCTCACCAGTCTATTGCTCCCGCTGGCTCAAAACAGCCACTGACCATAATGCAACATCACTCACCTACATTTGACAGAGCAGTGACATTCAGCTTTCCCTGCTCCCAAGCAAGTACAAAGACTTTAAGAGATTGTCAAAATACATCCTATACTCATGCTATTTAAAGCCACATCTCAAGAAGTCAACAAAGGATAAAGGAAAATTTTGAATACTGATTAAGAACTAGAAATGCGTAATTCTTGCAAACAGCTCTCTCAATATTTCTTTGAAACTTGACTTGCTGTAAGTATCTGGAAGTATGTTACAGTAAATGGATTCTCTTCGTAAGAATTTTTTTATATTTTTCATAGTTTTAAAAAGAAAAATGGCCCAAACTTATCTTCAAATTCAGCCATAGGGATGTAAAATTCTAATTTGCTAAATAAATTTCTAATAAAAGAGTTACTATGTTTTACTACAGTTAAAATCATTAATATACTGTATTAATTTTTAACTGTAATTTGATTTTGTTATGATGTTAGAGAATTCAGCAATACTCTTATTAATCACTTTCATAAGTACCAAAAAATACCATAATAATGCAAAGCCTTGAGAGCTCAACATCTGGGAAAGCAATTTACACCCTGAACTATAAAACAAAGAACAAGAACAGGTACTTGTGGAAGGATGTGAAGGACAAGAAAGTCAGTGGAAAAAGCCAGCATCAATTTGTCAAGGGTAAATCACATTTGACCAGCCTGGTTGCTTTCTGTGAGGAAATTATTTGCTCTTAACCGAGGATGTCATTTGCCTCGATTTCAGCAAGGCTTTTGACACAGTCTGCCATGACACCCTTCTCACAGATAAGCTGGTGAGATCTGGACAGATGGACCATAGATGGGTGGGTATCTGGCTAAATTGTCAAGCTCAGGAGGTGGTGATTAATGGCTCAGAGTCAAACTGGCAGCTGATCAGGAGTGGAGTTCCTCAGGGGATGATAATGGATCTCATATGCCATGGGCTACAAAATGGCAGATGAGCAGGATACTTTAAATCAGCTTTTCACATCGTTCTCCTTGGGCTTTTATGTCTTCTCTCCCTCTTAAACACTCTTTCAGCTAAATAACTTTTGTAGGAATGAAAGTATAACTGAGGCAACTTTGAGATTATCACAATCTATTAGCCCTATTTTGCTTTATCTTGGTTTTGTTTGGGAACTCCTAAAGGCTTAGTAAGCTCCCAATCTGTTTTTAACCAAAGCTTGGCTAAATCCACAGGAACAGCAGAACAAGCATTGCATATAGTCTTGACAAAATCCTTTTAAAAAGACATTTGGACATTACAATTCCTTGTTAACATCCTTTTACTGACTTAAAAACCTAAAAGATCTGAATTCAGCAGGTCAGGAAATCATGCTCATCTATGATTTTAAAAAGGGTGCTGTTCACATAATAAAAGTAGAGCTAGTTCTCAGAACTGTTCACTTTTGTGTCATATTTCAGGGAACTGCTACAGAACAGAAAGATCGATTTCTTAAAATGTCAATACACAACTGTATCAACATTTTAACATTTGCATCTTCTTCTTTTTCTCTCTATATATTTCTTTTTCTTCAGGTGTAGTTTAACTTGATGTAATCTCTCAATTCCAACACTTTAAGATATAAAAATAAAAAGTCATCAGCTGTAAAAGACTGCAAAAACATAATGCCTCCTGCTTGCCTTAGCAGGTGACTGTGAGGATGTGTGATATCTAAATGAGCTATTTGCACTTAGTGCTTGCTGCAAGCAGCTGATTTCTGCTCAAGCATTCCAGCATCATGAGTCAGCATGAGGGTAAATGTTTTATTTCTAAGGTAGTTAAATGGTCTCTGACATTAATTACTCATGGGTACTTTTACAGAAAGTTTTGAAACCCTGTAGAAAGTAATTAGATAGTTTTATTTCATTTGTGTATACGACATGACCGAGTCTGACAGACAACAGATTACTTATTCTATGTTAAACAGCTCCTAAATTCAGAAAAGTGTAATTTGAATTGAGTCTAAGAACTTCTGTCCATCAATATTTTTACTCCATTACAGGAATATCAATAGTTCACCAGCAGTGATCCAGAATTTCCCTTCCATTATTTGCTCTGTGGAATTCTTTAATGGTCTGCTTCTGCTTGTCTGCGGTTAGTTAACTTTCATGTTTCTTTAACAGGCATTTGTTATTCACTGTAAGAGGTTAGTTTAATCTGTATTGAATTCAAAATTTGGTAGCCATGGTTTTCTGTGAAAGGCAATAGTTTCTCTTTTTTTTTCACTGCTTCTTACTCCTTTCCACCTTGTTCTTGAAATGTGTCAAAACTCTGGATTTTAATGGGAAAACCCATTTAAAAAAATCCAACAACCCAAATTGCTTAAGAGCCTAACTTGGCAAACCACACAAGCTCATATTACTGAAGTTTGCAGAAAAATTTTAAGAAGGATAGCTTGCTATTTCTTTGAAACAGTGGCTCTCTGATCACAGGGGGAAAAAAAGCAGTGGTTTCCATTACGAGACAACTGAACTTCCTTGTAGTGATTGGTACCGTTTTTCTGTGAGTCAGTATAACTCCTTCAACTTACAATTATAGGACCAAATGAACCATAACATATTAAAATACAATAATGTAAATTAATACTTCAGCCATTGTACTGATAAGGATGTTTTGTCTTGGTTATTAAGTCAGTAGAGTGTGTGAGGGTCAAGCCTATGAGTGATGCTTGTCAAGATGATTTTTTAAATTATAAAGTACCATTTTACCTTAAACTAATTCCTGTGTTGGAAATAATTTATCTGGCCCTTATTTGTTAATAGTGGCTGCATGCTTGCCTTGGCTTAAAAGGTAAAAACAAAGTTCATCTTTCAGATATTTAAAAACCCAAGCCCTGCATCCTAGACTGTTGGGGTCAATGAAATAAGAAAGCCATATAAATATGAGTACCTGGCAAAAGATGCTGAGAGTATGGAAACTCTAGGCAAGTTTGAAATGAAAACAAGCTTTGAGATACCAAACCCCAGTTACTGAATTACTGAAAAACAATGGTATAACCGACTGAAGGCAATCCCCTCTGATGAAACAATACCCTCTGCTTGCAGAAAGGTCCAAGGGTCAGAGCAGACCCTGCCAACTTGGCAGAGGGTCCAAAAAGCAGTTTTTAGAGTTTAAAATATAACGCCATATGGTAATGCAATGATTCTTATAGGCTGTATGTAAGTGCTATAGGATTTGTAGCTTGTTCTAGATTGGTTAATGTAAGTTAGAATATTCAGCACAGGAGATGATTTATTGCAATGTAAACGGGAAAAAAGGTATTCCATATTCTATTCTGTATTCTACTCTATTCTGTATCCTGCATTCTATCCTGCATTCTGTACTCTGTATTCGCTTGTTTCTCTGACCTGCTCCGAGCTGCGTCTGGCAGCTCCCAGCAGGTCCCTTGCACCCCTGCTCTTTCACAATAAACCTCATGCTGTAAGACCTGACTTCAGAGATCTCTCGTCTCCGTCCCTGCCGTCCTGGACAGAAACACCACAGACAAACCACAACAAACAGCGGGGAATTCTTACACTAGATACTTGGAATTCTGTCTGTATATTGAAGTACAATTTGTAGCATGATCATTTTATGTATTTCCTTCTGGCATTACAGTAATTTTGAACTGTACCTCACGTATAGAACATGTTACTGAAACATGAACCTTCACTTCACTGGAAGAGAGGCTATGGCATTACTGTGCCAGGGTAAAGTAGCCATGGACAGCATTCTAACATTTATGCCAGGATTTATTAACTTATCACTCAAAAATTACTTTGTTATATTCTATTAAATTTCCTTCACATAGGAACCTAGTGTATGTTGTTATGGTTTGTAGGATCCTGACAGTAAATCAGAATGTTGATTTATAAACCAAATAATATTTATGAAAACTATAACAACTGTAACTAATAATTTGGTTTATAACACCATAAGCTACTTCATCTTTCTTTTTTTTCAAGTTTTCCAGTAGTTAGATGAATTTAAAACTCATTATAACTTATTTGTTTTGTAAAAGCAAGTATATTTTTAGAAAGCTATGAAGAATGGAGAAATTAATCTAAAATGCATATGAAAGTGTTTCTTTACACAGTAAGTAGTGAAACTCTGGAAAATGTTGCTGCAGAAAGCTTTGGAGGCAGATGTTCCCAGCAACTTCAAAAAGAATTTGTAAACAATAACTCTGGGATCAGATACTAAAGGGAAGAGGAAAACAGGTATCCTCTAAAATCCCTTTTTGCTCTTTCAGCATCCACAGTGTTGTGGTAGGGAAGAGATGATGTAAAATGGGCAGATGGTAAAGAAAAAATGAAAGAGTTCCAAGCCATTGCCAGTGAGCCAAGGTTGCTGTCCAGCACCAACGCAGAAGGGGATCTTAGCAAGGGATGTTTTTGCTCACCTTGTGTCTCTGTGAGACACCAAGGAATACAGATCAGTGACAAACCCTGGCCATCCACACTCCATCTCATCTTTTCTCAGTTACTCTTGCCTGTCATCTCTTCCTCACAGGAGTGCAAAGGCTTCACTCTCTACTACATAGTGTTTTGCTGGAGAGAGTCCACAAAACTACCATTACATTTTTCCATGTTGGAAAAATGGGTCTGGAGATTTTTTTTAATTACATTTATTCTTTTAGTTTTATGCCAGCTATGACTTTAACAGGTGATTATTTAAGTGGGAATTCTTTTGATGCTCTTTTTCCATGAAAAGGAACAGAGGTCATAGCATCACTGATGAGTGATTCATCTCACTTCCAAATTTTAACTCTGCCAATAACATGTACAACTTGAGTCAGGCCTTTTCTAAAGTGTCAGATGCAACATGCAGACCCAGAACTTCCTTCCTTCACAAGATTTTCTCCACACTATCACTATAGGCTGGCCTTAGCCCATTGCTGCTCCCTCACAGAAAGGCTGGCAGATGAAGTCCAAGATGAGACAGTCAGCTGAGTAGAACAGTGTCACCCGTGAGCACTGGGAAGCCCTCCCCTGAGAACCCACTCACACAGCTGGGGCTAGCAGTGTGCACAGCTACATAATCCAGGACAGACTCAGTCTGGACATTGTCACTGCCTGGGTCCAATTCCTGGAAATCTGGTATTCATTTTCTTGGTGAAGAGAACTTCTGTGATGGGGAAAAAACCCACATATTCAGTATTGTGTGCATGTGTGTACACATACCCCTCATTTTACTCCTCTCTCAGTGCCCTACCAAAGTCACAGAATTCCCGTGACAGATGCATCCTGATCCTCTGAAGTCCAACTGTTCAGAGCACAGTGGGAAGGAGATGGTGTGTGGGTGGATTATTTACAGTCACTTGGTTTGTCATATCTTTGGAAAAAACATTTCTTGCATTTGGTTCTTCCTTGGCTACTTACAGGCAGCAACAAATGCTGCCAGGAGTGTTTCACTCGATGTTTTCCACTGGCACTCTTCCTTACACTTTTAACCACTTAATCCCTTTGTGGTGGATTTTTTTTTGTTTGTTTGTTCAATTGGGTTTTCGTTGGTTTGGTTTGTTCATTTTGTTTTGTTAGCTGTTCCTCATAGTAATTTTTCACCCTCATTCTTCTTTTCAGGAAGAGGTTTTTGATTCTCTCAGAAGAGGTGGATCAATTCAGATCTAGCAAAACCTAACACTAGTCAAAGCAGATCACATAAGTCCCTCCGACATTAAAACCTTTCTGTAAGAGAATTGCTCTTGTGTAACTATCATACAGCATTGGTGATGTCCAGATAACACGGTGTAAATTAAGCGGCAGAACCACACAGGTCAGCATCACCAGGGACAGCACTCTAATGTATATGAGAGATTTTATTGCACGAAATTTACTTCAGTATAGTCTATCTGATTCCCTTAAAATTTGAACTCCTTAGGAAAAAAAAGTTTTATTTCTACATTTGACATCCAGTGGCACTTTCACGTTACTTTCTTTTAAGGAAATTTGAATCACACAAGAGTCAGTAGAAATTAGGCTTCTTTTTTTTCTTTTAGTAGAAAGTGCTTTTTAACCATAACATTTTCTCATTTTTCTTCATCTGCCTTAATTTAAGTCTCTGCATCCTTCCAAAGGTGTTTAGATTTCTCCTCAGCTTTGCTATACAGAGAATTATTTAGCCTTACTATGGCCCCAATCCTATCTGTCCAATTCATTTATGTTTCTAGACAGGTTTCCAGTGCCATAAATTTGAAATATCTTGCTCAGGATAAAATTTAATACTGAACTCTAGAATGTCAAGATGTGTTTTCTATTAATTACTATTGTAAATTAATTAATTCAGAAACTAAAAAAAATATTTAGTTCTGTTTACTGGCTCAAAAATATGCACTCAATATGACCATCTACATGACCAAATAGTCTACATCATTGCAAAGAAAACAAACATTTGTGAGAAAAAAAATACTACGTTGCCAAGTAAATTATTTAAAAGTAAGTACCTGTGCAGTATTTTACCTCATTTTTTCAGTATTGTCTTGTACTTCTGGATAGACCTGCTGGCAGCAGGCATGTAAGTAGAGCTAATCCTGAATACCAGCCCCCAGGAAAAAAAAAGTTGAGTCATTAATTAAAACTTGTATTTCAGCCTATGTATTCCTATTCCAAAGAATTCTGGGTAATCCAATTTCAGGAAGAAAACTGATCTTTTCAAGATTTATTATTTGGCATGCCACCATTACACAATGAAACAGAAGGAAATGGAATATCACAGAATTTGTAATTTTGTAATAAGTCCACATGCATAAAGGACTTAACTATCATTACCTCCCAGGCCCCCTTATTTGGAAGGGTTGAAAGCAAATCGCCCCTAGGAAACTTACTGCTCTGTTGCTCACTTTTAATAAGTTCTTGGATTTCTTTAAGCAAATATCTTTGGAGGTGCCAGCTTTTTAAAAATGAGAGCAAAAATACCTACAAGGTATCTCTCCATCATGCAGAGAAGAATGTCACTTCTGCATTAGATTTATTTCTCTTCAGTAAAACACACATCAACATCAACAAAAAACAAAACAAAACAAACAAAAAACCCCCAAAAAACAAACACCCCCCCCAAAAAACCCTAAATCCACAACCAACAAAAAACAACAACAACAGCAACCCAAAAAAACCAAACCAAACCAAACCAAACCAAACCAAAAAACCCCAAACAATACCCCCCCAAAAAACCCTAAATCCACAACCAACAAAAAACAACAACAACAGCAACCCAAAAAAACCAAACCAAACCAAACCAAACCAAACCAAAAAACCCCAAAAAATACCACCAAAGAAACCCAACAATATGATGAAAAAAGAGCATGAGAGCTAAAAATTATTTGGACAACAATGTCAGAGTTAGTTACTGAGGGCTTCCATGTAGAATTTTTTTATATGAGTTGCATGAAAATTTATACATCCACTGAAATTTGCCCTACTAGAAGACTAGGTAAGAAATACGAGGCAGGTAAATCCCTATGTAGTCGTGGGAGACAATATGGAATAGATCCCATCTCCATTCTTTACAGTTAATCTAAATGAAAAACATTTTCTTACTCCTCATCAGGTAGATCTGGAAATTCTAAAAGGAGCATATGTGTAATTTCAAGCTATTGAAGAATCCATCGAGACAGGTTAGTGGATTGTCTTATTTAAAACAGTTATAAACTACTTGTAGTGAAAGCAAGCATAGCTAGATTGATGGAGCATATTATGTAGTTTCTAGAACTAAACAGGTTAGATTTAATGCTTGATAGTTCCCAAGGCAGCCATCCTTACACTCAGCAGAGATCTCCAAGAAATGACTGCTCATCAAAGGCTAGAGAAATGCAGATATTCCTCATGCACTGAAGGACAAATTTGGAAACCTTAGCAGTACCACTGTCACAGCTCCAGGGTGACAGACTAGTGCTCCCAAGAGCCCTTCAAAACAACATGCATGGATCTGGCTTCATTGACTGTGTTATCCTCCCCTGCCGTAAAGGAGAAAATTTTTATATAATCATATTAAAAATAGCCTTAGTGATATGAGAATATATTTTCTTTTTTTTTTTTTTTAAGGACATCAGCAGATAGAGGACTTAAGAGCAGTCAAGCCTGCTTTATGAGTGACAAGATTCCTGAATGTCAAGCCTGCTTTATTAGTGACAAATTCCTGAAATTTTCAAGATACAGCAACTTCAAAGGTGTCTTTTTTGAGAAGAAAAAGTGAGGAAGTATTCCCAACTAACACCATTACAGAAGAAGTCCTCATTGAAGTGATGCTTTAAAAGAGCAGCTTTGAAGTTACAATAGTAATCTGTTGGAGATAGTCTGATGGAGTCATCATATAACCTTAGCATCCTCTTCCCAGGTGTACAGAAACTAATTCTGTGAGCTGTGGGATTACCAATGCCATTTTTCTATGGGCACATACTTAAGTTTGACCATGCAACTGCTTTACTAGTAATGAATTATTTCTCCTACCTCCCTGTCTGCAACCGTCAGTGACACTTCAATTTTTATGTAGGTTCAACATTTAGAGACTGCTATACTTCTTGGTGATTTGGCAGAAATGGCCAAGAGTTTTGACAGTTAGAGAGAGACATGAAGAAACTTGTTTCTCTAGGGAAGGAGCAGGAAAGATGTAAAGCTATTCAATGTTGTAGAGAAGATAATTTAACAATTCACTACAGAAAAGTGCTCTTGGTAATAACTTATTCCACATATTTTAATATTTATAGCTAGTATCTGATATAATCAGAAAATGTGACACCTGGGGACCAGTGACTGAGTGTCTTTTTCTAGATTATTTTTCTTCTGTTGTATCTGTCAGATTCTTGGAAGTACCAGGATGGTTCAAAGAATAATATATTAATTTAATCCAAGAAACTCATACATCTGTGGCTACATTTGGTGCCACTAAATAAGCCAAAAAGCTGTAGAAGCAGATACAAGTTGTTTCTACTTCAAGAATTGTGACACCCCGCAGTTTGTGAGGAGTGGTACCATCTTCCTGGAAGATAATCTGGAAGGACAGATGCAAACTTTGCTGAGAATCTGTTCCTCCTGCAATCTATTGTTTTCTAAATTTAAGGGAAAAGAGACTCATGAACACTGGGGATTAAGGTATTATACAGTAGGTATATATCTGAAGGATAGCTTAATTTTAACTGCCAGTAAAGGACCTTTCTATGAGGAAAAGTAGAGGTACGGACACAATAAAAATACTAAGTTCCTTCTTGATACAAGCTAAATGGACATGAACAAAGTCTCTGTAAATTTAGAGGTCTGAGAACATCAGGTAATAAGAATGGAAAGACTTGTATTAAACCTATAATAAGAAATTAATTTAACATCCTTTCCCCTTACTCTCTGTCACAAGAAAGGATTAATATTGAGCCATTTTCTCTTCTCATTAGAATATTTGTCAAGAAAATGAGATATTGCAATTTTAAATTACTCATTTATTAAAAATTCCTGAATTATTCTACTTTGGCTCTTTATGTTCAGTATTTAATTGGCCAGCAATTCAATTCCTTCTTTTGTTTGTAGCTCTACTAACCTACCAAGAGAGTCTAGCATTTATCAAAACACAGCATTGTCAGGTCAAAGAGGAAATATGTTATGAATTAAAATTTTATGTTAATCTTGTAAATATAATATAGCTGTAATAAGCATGTTTATAATGAAATACAGTCTGCTATACCTACAAAAGTAATTCCTCGGAATGAAATTGCCAAAATCTTCAGGAATTGAGAAGAAACATGCATCTGAAAAATGTATCAACATCCAGAAGTATTCAGAGCAATAATGAGTTTTTCAAACAACACAGAAATTTATGTCACTATATGTACAAGTGCCGTATAATGGGTAGTTAAAGACATTTGCCATATGGGAAACGATATGAACATTTGAAGTCCTGCATATTGGTCTTTTATCTTAGAGTGGATAAACAAAAAATAGAGAAACTAATTTAACCTAAAATGTTGTAGAGCATAAAATTGTGGAGAACAAAGTGCACAAGTCCAAGCAAATTATATAGATTTTTCTGATTAGATGCGTGCTCAGATTTCTTTCTCTAGATTTATTCATCATTTAGGAAGTATCAGAATTAAGATTAGGTTAACTTGGCATGCCTTCCAACCCCCATCTGTTACAATGTTCTGTTTCCCATTGTACTTGCACATAACTAGTCTTAGAAGTGGCAGCTCTCATTTCATTTCAGTCTTTAATTTTCCAATCGTTTATTGTAGGATATATAGCTTTGCATAATACCTGTGAAGTCCAGTTTAATAAATTGCTTGGTTTATTGGTATTTCTGTACAGTGAATCATTAAATACCACCAAAAAAACTTAAATTGTGTCATTAGGAGAGAAAAAGCAGCTATAGTCCATTTTTGGATGCCCAAACTGAGACTAGTATGCTTTCTAATACTAGAATCATAATTGACTGTTGTCAAAGTAGACATTTCCTTGACCAAGTTACTGTTTACTTCATTTGCAGCTGCATTGCTCACATTGCTGCAGTCATTTCATGAACTGAGGGATACAGCAACATCCTTCAAAAAACTGTGTGTCAGGGGCTATACAAATGGAAGGGAAGTATCCAGATCTCTGTAGCAGCCTTTTTCTTTAAAAAACCCTAGAGAACCAAATACTAAGAACAGCAGAAATTTATTTTGCAATTCTATAGATAACGTGTGTCTATTTACCAGAGTAACCTTGCACAGTTTGTTACATGACTGAGAAACTGAATGTTTTCACTCAGACATTTCCTAAAAATGATCAATAAACAATGTCTTCCACGGCCATACCTATACCGGTCTGAAAGATTAACCCAACTAATTGACATTTATCAGGTATTTTAACTTACAAAGAGGCTGCCTGACAGAATAACACTCACCAGACTTCACCTGGATAAATAAGTTAAAACCTATAGTATTAAGTATATCTCTCCCTTACCCCCTGTTCTTTTTTTTTTTAAATAAATTGTTCAGTCCAGTGCCTTGCATGAAAATGGGGATTCAGTACATATACAACTTAATTTTCTAAAAAGTTATCAAGAGTTTAATCATACTGTGATATCATATGTGCAAAACAAAGGAGGTGATTTTTTCTTACAGTAACTAAGATTTTTTCTAAAGTGCCTCAGTGGCTCAGTCTTTTCAGAGAGAGCTTGATAATGCTCCTTGCAAACTCTTTCCGATGAGGATTGTCTTGTCAGGCCTGCTGGAACAGAGCGCTGATCAACTTTCCAGCTTTTGTATGACAGTGTTTTCTGTACTACCTGATGGGCTAAGCTTTGTTTGTTCTCTTAGAAGCTTTACAATATGCAAAATTCCGTTGCTCAAAGACACTTTCATACAAGCTGTTTCATAACTCTGTATTAACTGGCTTCACAACCATCCAAGACAGTCAGAACTCAGAAAGAAAACCAAAGCAGTTCCTCATTTATATAATTGAAAACCCAACTTCCAACAGCAACAATCAACTGGGGACAGCAACAACTTCAATGAAATTTGCTGTCAGCCATCATTCATACAATTGTACTTTGATGTAATTTTATCTTTGTGCTTCCTCCCACAAGACATCCTTTGAAGTCCTACTCAAGTCTACTTTTACTCGTGTATGCAATATCCCATTTTTACTCAAGCAAAGCCTTAAGCAGCTGGCTATAATCAAGGCTAGTAGTGAAAGAAATGTGTTGGAGTTAGGATACTGTCCAAGATGATGTCTCATGTTATAAGGCATGACAACTACTTTTAAAGGAGTGTTCAAAGCATTAAATGAAATCAGATTTTTGCTCTGGATCTGCCAATTGAATAAACAAGATAAATTCAGCAACGTTTTTGTGTGTGTTTTGTTGGGGTTTTTTGGTTTTCTGGGGTTTTTTAGGTGCATCAAAAAAAGCTGATAAAGTTACCATTTAGATTTGTAGCTTGTATGGATGCCCCTGCTTTTTGTACAAATGCAGAGACTTAGAATCTCTGTCTCGAAGCTGCAAATACAGACCTGTTCACAGCAGTTCACAGGAGAACAAAAACCTTGAAGTAGGTCATCACATGCAGCTTGAAATATATCAGAGGAAGGTGTCTAAAGGTAAAATACAAGCATTTCTGCCTTCTTTTGCTTTCCCATAGTTGAAGAAGTATTATGAAATGTAGATAAGCTCAGAAAATGACAGCATCTACATAGCTTTTCTTTCTCAGTGAAAGCAGGCTAAGAGTACAACTGAAAATGAATACCACTAGTTCAACATCTGTGCAATATCTTGAAATACAGAAAAGCACCAAAATTTAACTGGATGACTATGGGGAATTATAAGAGAGAATTGGGTTGTGAGCTGTAAAACCTGCCTGCAGAGGCACATGGCAGAACAAAGGAGCACATGGCGGCACAAAGGAGCACATGGTGGCACAGAGAGGCTTGTCTCCACCGGACCCTGGGAGGAGGAGGTGTCACACAGCAGCCCCCTACGGAGAGGAGCCTGCCAGGAGCTGATGGACAGGGGAACAGTGAGTGATCACCCCATAGAAGGACATTTAGAAAGTGTGTTGCTGATGTGGCAACATGGGATAGGTCATGCCATATAAGGAAATACTGTGCCTTACAAAAGTGTATAAAACCAACTCACTCCTTTGAATAAACGATTCAGATTCCCTGCCGGTCTGGATCCGTGATTCAGTTGCTGACAGATCACAAAGAACTTTCTTTTGCCCTGGAATGTGCCAGTGTTCCTCTGAGTCACAGATGACATGTACACAAAACTGCAAGGCTTTGGGTTGGATTAGATGCCAGAGGAGCAGTAAATGGTAGCATATCAAATAGACCAGAGCTACTTTGAGCAAGTTTACTCAAAGCAAACACTAACAAGTTTATATGTAACAGAGCAGCACACAATCATGTAGTGAGCTGTGCATGGGACAAAAGAAGGATAAATAGTTTTAGGCTCATGCTCTTGAAATTGCTAGCTAAAACACTTTTGAGTTTAGTATGAAGTTAATATTTTAAAAATAAAACACACTATTATCTGTATACATTCTTTCCTTTTTTAGACTATACATTTATCTTGAAGTCTCCTAAAAAATACAAGTCTATTAACATTAATTTCACTAAACTGAGGCAAATACTAAAACCAAAACTGAAACAAAAATCACTAACAAAGAAAAGGTTTATACCTATAGATATATTTCTGTCTATCACCCAGTTAAAACACAGAATACTATAAATATAATTTTGATGTGGTGGAAAGCAGCACTGCAGAGAAGGACCTGGGGTTCTTGGTGGACAAGCTTTGCATGAGCCTGCACTGTACCCTTGTGGCCCAGAAGGCCAATGGTGTCCTGGGGTGCATTAGGAAGAGCGTTGCCAGCAGGTGTAGGGAGGTGATCCTGTCCCTTTACTCAGCCTTGGTGAGGCCTCATCCGGAATGCTGTGTCCAGGTCTGGGCTCCTCAGTACAAGAGAGACATGGAGCCCCTGTAATGAGGCCAGTGGAGGACAACAAAGATGATGAGGGCACAGAAGCATCTCTCTCACAAGGAGAAGCTGGGAGAGCTGGGCCTGTTCAGCCTCAAGGGGTGATGACTGAGAGGGGACCTCATCAATGTCTATAAGTACCTGAAAGAACAGTGCCAAGAGGCTCTTCTCAGTGGTGCCAATGAAAAGGACAAGAGGCAACAGGCAGAAATGGATGCACAGGAAGTTCCACCTGAATTTGAGGAAGAGCTTCTTCACTGTGCAAGTCACCGAGCACTGGAACAGATTGTCCAGAAGAGCTGTGGATTCAGTCTCAATGGACATATTCAAGAACCATCTGGATGCAATCCTATGCCATGTGCTTTAGAATGACCCTACTTGAGCAGAGATGTTGGACCAAATGACCCACTGTGGTCCCGCCCAACATGACCCTTTCTGTGATAACACAAGAATTATAAAAAATTGTATGCCATAAAACCCCTTTAGGTACAACCCTAAAGTATCAGCAAACCACCTTCAGCATTTTGGTACTTTGTGGAAATGTTCTTCAGTTTCCAGAATCAGCAAAGAGCCAATAAAGAAAAAGACCAAATAAAAATCAAACCTTTTGAAGAAGAAGTATACTTCTCCCAGTAGATGCCTAATAGTCATGCTTAGACCTTAAGGTAGGAACTACAATCTGTATTTACACTTGGCAACTTGTTCAGAATCCGGTTGCATTCAATATTCACTGGACTACTTGTATTAAATGGCTAAAGGATTTAAACAGCTTGCATCACCTTGGATTATGAAAAACTCAAATTAACATTTCATACTAAAGAAGCCAGGAATACACAAACAGATGTCTGAAGTAACAGTAACATCCTATTAGTGGACCTTGGGGCTTTCCGAGTTCCAGGAATCTTCTTCCTCTTCTGGTCCTTGGTTAAGGAACCCTGATAAACCTGTCACCACTAATTTCAGGGAAAAAGATAAAAATAATCACTTTTGTGTATGTACTAAAGAAAACCATAACAATCTTATGGGTTTCAGTTTATACACTCAACATCTTAAATTACTTAGTTCACAGAGTAACCAGAAAAGCTAAAAATAACTAGAGGAGAGAAATTATTACAATTAAATTATATTTTAAAATATTAATATTTCAAAACACAATGCCTACACAAAGTGATCTTATTAACTAAGGAGTTTTTAAAGACTCAGATATTTTCATAATACAAATCTAAGGATATAATTTCTTGTATATCATAAACTATAAGAAATAGAAGTAATCACTAAAAAGTATATTACAAGTAGAGTTTGAGCAGAAGCAGTTTCTCTAACTGAAACACTTAGCAATGTATTAAAAGAAATTAAAAATTAAAAGAGAAATTAAAGATCGTGATATGACCCTGCTATTCTATTAAAATAGCATGCTATTCAACCTCATTACTAGGCGAATAATTTCTGTCTTCAGACAAAACAGCCTACATAGGCAGCATAAAAGGTAAAGTTCCATAGACCATAAAATACTTCAGTAATATTTTAAATGGCTAAAAGAACTATAAAATTACATGCAAGGTTAACAATACATCCAAGTTTAAAACTATATAAGTCTGTGACCAATCACCTCTTAATACAACTCTTAAAAACTAACACACAAAAAAATGGTACAAATGCAGCCACATGAAGGGATGACAAACCTTTTAAAAAAAGATATGAATTTACTGTAGAAAGGGAGGGATATTGCCCTCAAATATTTTTACCACCTCACTGGCTATGACAGAAAAATTTTGAATTTTAATTTCACTGGATGAATAACTGCTGCTGCTGCTCCACTTTCAAGTTCAGCTTTGTATGAGAGACAAATTGCTGCTTCAAAGGTGTAAGACCAAGTTTTCATCATGTAAATACTTCAGTGAAAATCTTAACTCACAGAAACAATTTCCATTAGGTGAATTGTTCCAATTGAGACATATGCTTTTCCATGTCAAAAATATAAAGTCTCACATCATGACTCCTGTTATATTTATGTTTAGATCCTCTGATTTGGCTCCTGCAACCATGACAGGATATATTTGAAAGACTGTCACCTGCCCCATTGAAATGACTAACCTTTTGTCAGACATGTACTTCACAGACCACTGTGTTTTTCTTCTGCTCGTGTCACAAATATATGCTTGACTTGTTCTAATGGAAAATATTAAATGTAATTTTTTGTGTGTGTGTGCGCATACTGTACAGTCAGAAGCCGTGGAGAAATGCTTCCAAGAGCTGAACATTTTCTAGCAAAATGCTGAAAGTCATTCAAATATTGCTAACAAATAGTTAAATGTATTTCTATTCCACAGGATGATTATGAGTTTATTTGGTTTTTTTTTCTATATGCTTAGCACACACATGGGAATATGAAGCAAGGGGAAAAACTTAAAAACTCCCTTTTATGACAGAAGAGTCTCGAAGAGTGATTTTTAAATTGTTCTTATTTTCTTTCTCTCTCTCCTTTGTACAACACACATAATGCTTAAGTAGCCATAAGATTTTTCAGGATTATGACAGATGAACTGGAACTACTACTTCGTAGTAAAAATATTTTCTTTCCTCTAAATTCTGAATTTTTAAAAAATATGTTTTGCACATTTCATAATACTTCTAAACTACAGATTACAAACAGAGCAGCTTTATCCTACTTTATCACGTCTGAATTACTTGCTCTACTCTTCTTAAATCTTAAACTGCACCATCTCAGAATGTAATTTCTTCCAAATGAGAGACAGACATGTCACAGATTATTTTCTTTTCCCCTGGCTTTCTTCTCCCCTTGACTTTACAATCAAGGAAATGAAGTTTCAGATCTGTTCTGAGCATTATCACAGTCCTGACTATACAAGTGTATTCGTGCCTTTTTGGCTTTAAGATTTAAAATCCACATATCAAAAATCTACTGTAATCTGTTAAAAAGGTGCACAGTATTTCGGGAAAGAAACCTAACATTTTTCTGGAATATGTGTGTGTATACCTTTAGGTATACACATATACTGAACCCGCTACAATAAGTTTGGCAGTCAGTGCAACAAAGTGAACTGCAGTTGATTTAAGAGTTGTGCCAATGTATTTACTTTGGCCTAAATTATGAGATCTATTTATTGTAGAAAGTAATCAAAGGATCTGGTTCCCTTGAAGTACTGGCTGTTCATCCAGGTATGGATTCAAGGGAGATAACCATTTGTTCTTCAAGCAGATTCATATTTGTATTTTATGTATTTCTCTACTGGAAAGTAGAGTCAGCAAAATCCAGTAATGGGACAAGGGTCATAAAATACAGTCACAAGGTTGAAGAAACAGCTGGTAATATAAGGCTAACAGTGTAGGGACATTCTAAAACAAACACACAGAAAAAGAAAAATCAGGAGTGAGTTACGATTGCTAGAATGAACAGTTAAAATAGCTAATTAAAGCCTCGAAGTGTTTCAAAATATTTTTTTGCCTATATACCACTAAACAAGTTCTATAAAGCTGTTAAACTCTGTATAGAGATCCTTAATTGTGAAATAGATTACTTAGGTAACAACTATAATTTTAACATCGGAAAAGCAGTACAACTGTTAAAAATGGCTCAATTCTCTTAAATTTAGGTGCTAAAATTAGTGTACTTCAATAAAGGAGTATCCAAACATTTCCAGGGATATGGGCAATTTCTAGAAAAGTTCATACAAGGTTAATGAGAATTGACTTTCACACTTATTCCTTAGGTTACAGAGACTGAACTGAGCTGAGTTTATGTAACTATGGAAGAGTCAAAGTCCAAAAATAAGTCACAGCATAAGTTCATATCAAACATCTGTAGAGGGAAGAGAGCAAACATCTGGAGCAAGAAATCACTGTGTGTTACCTTTTCATCCAATTTCCTGAAACTAAAAGCCTGGAAATTGCACTTAATCTTCTATGGAAAGAAAAGAGAATGAAATGTTTGACAAAAAGCATAAAAGTGGTACCCAGAAATCTTCTTACAGTTAAGGAGCAGTAAGTAGGTTTTCTCTCAGATGTAAAATTAGAAATCATTCCAACAGTCAGTTGAATTGCCATATATGCATGATTTTCTTTTAAGATGCAAAGGAAACTGTCTAGAACAACAGAATTTCAAACAATATAGGGACCCAGTTGAATCAAATAGACTAAAGACATCCTGAAATATAAAAACTGCATTATATTGAGTTAAGTTTATAAGGGAACAAAATTTATAAGCTGAGGATATTTAAACTCAGTTTAAGAAATGTTGTTTGTGGTCTGTGACTCCCTTGCATTTATTCTCTTGTTAGGGAAATAAGACTTTACATCACCTTTTTGCAAAATCCAAGCTATAAATAGCTAAAAAGGAGAACACAGTAGTGATAGCTTTCAAGATATATTACATATTAAAGATATTAGAAGACAATATTAGAAGACTGGTGAAACACTTCAGAATATTTAAATCCCTTTTCCCACACTACAGAAATTCAGTTTTACCCAAAAATTAGTAGACAGTCTGTGGATTAAATTTTCTCTAATCTGTTACCTTTCAGCTAAGGAATAAGCCAATTCATTTTTAGCAAAGTACTTATTTAAGAAAAAAACTGTTATGTCTTAAGGAACTGAATACCAATTCTGCAACGATATCCTACTATGGCCTTGAGTGGCACTGATGGTTCTCAGGGTGTTCCACCTGGGTTTTTGCATATTCTTTTCACTGCCCACACAGCACTTTGTGCTGGCTACAGCTCTTTCTTATTTTCAATCCTTAACCTGAATTCATTTTAAAGCATATCCTTAGGCACATCCCAGAACATATCTTACTTACTGTTATGTGAAAGAGTATGTCAAGTTCTAATGAAGATTATGGAACAAATAAGCCAGTGAGCATAATTCAGGATTTATGTTCTTCCCCTTCTACAGGAAAATAGTTGTTGAGAGTACTCAAATGCAAGTTTACAAACAAAAACCATTTCATCCACAGCCTAAGATTTCATAGACAAAGTTTTGTCATTAAAAGAAAACAGTTATAGAAGCAGCAAAATGTGAAGTCATGTATATATATATATCTGTACCTAAATTTAGGAGTATAATAGTTTGCTTCTTAATACGTTTTGTGCCCTGCACTTCTCTTGTTTAAGACATAAAAAGTTCCTCCTGTCAGTTCCTGCAGACCATCCTATGTCTGGAGACAAGTGTGTCATGCTGCCTTTCACTCTCACAATGGGAGTACAGGATAGTGGATAACTGATTAGAAGTAAAATGTCCTTTGCTCTCCTTTCTAGGAACTGAAAGGATTATTAACTGTGGCCTCCAGTACTGATTTTCCCCACACAAAGCAGCTCCAACGGGTGGCCAGGAATTAATTTTAACCACTGTGACTCACTGATCAAGTGCTGCACTACAGATAACTTCCCTTTTCTATTTGATGTAACCATAGAGGAAAGATCAGTTTCTTTAATTGGCTTTAACTGGATAGGATGACTATGATTCCCTGGAAAACAAGCAAGGCAGGGTTTTTTTTGTTAAAACAGATATTTCTAACATTGTCTACACTGTGAATACACACAATTACTTTTAGTTTTGCTTACAGAATAAGAAAAATGTTTCTTTTCAAAAGTGACAGGTATTTCTAGAGAAGGCAATAATCCCTTACACAACATCTTGTAGGTGAGAGACTGTACTAGAATTCAGTACTTCTGAGATTTTACATGGCCAGATGAGAAAGATATCTTAAACTCTTAACTGAAGTTATCTAGAATGATTTTGTTTAACTCATTGCATGTTGAAATACCTACTGATATGTTTCTGAAGTGCAATGTTTGCATCTAAGAGGCATGTTCCAGATATCTCAACTTCAGAAGAATACACTCGATTAGAGTAAATAGTTGGATTTGAAAAGCCTGACAAGCAAACTTACTTAGTTCATAATTACTAAGAGGATTTCACAACTTTTAAAGTTCTATTCCTTCACCACTGGAATTCTAGACAGAGGCATTGTTACAGGTTAGTTTTGCAGGAGAAATACTACTTTTATAACTCTCTCCATCTTTTACCTGTAATTTATCATTAGAAAATGGGATAAACAAGATATTTAAGAACTATCCAGACATTTCAAAATAAATGGAAACAGTTTTCCTTTAATATTTATTACTTTTTTCTTAAACTGAGTTTAAAGAATTCTTGCCTTAACTGATAAATTAAGCAATAAAAATTTCAGGTTTCTGACAATTTTCACCTTGATATCAAGTTTTAAAACTTAATCTACTATGTCATATTGTTCTGGGCTCATTGATTATTTAGGCAAAAAATACTAAAACAAAAGAAAATGCATGAAACTTTTGTTTTCACTTCCTTCTTATTCTGTAGATTCAAACGAGGGATTATCTAATTTAAGTTATAGAAAGATCAGTGAACCATAAAATCAGTAGCAGAATTCCACCTTTCACCAAATATTTAAATAAGAGGACAAAGCAGTTGCCCCTTGGGGACTTCCAGAGCAAAGCCAATTCAGGGAGGCCACAGGCACGTGGCCACTAAGCAACTGCTGACACATCTGAGACCGGCTGTCTTGGGGTGATTTTATGATAATACTGTCTTTCCCTATCATCTGCTTTATGCCCAGAAATGGGTCCCATAGCTTTAAGCTGGGTCCAGGAGAGGGCAGAGGGAAGCCAGACAAATTCTTCAGCATGGTTTGTGTTCAAGGACTCACACGCACTCCCCCACGTTCTCACCGCTGCAGAGCCGAGGGAGCACCTTCTGCCTTTAGCCAGCCTGTTAGCTGAGGCAAGAAGTTTTCCCAGGACTGCATAATGAAGTCCTCCAGAACTACTTCTTCTTCTTCTTTTTCTTCTTCTTCTTCTTCTGGAACTGTTTGGCCTAGCTGTGATCTGAGAACCAGATCATCGGACCCCACGGACCAGCAGGGAAGCTGCAGGGACACCGCATCCCAGCCTCAGACCTCGGGAGGGGCTGAGCCAGGTACAGTAAAGAACTCTAAATCCACCAGCTTTCCCTGCATCGAGGAGGTTTATTATCTAACATTACTCAGTTGTTTCCTGTGCCTTGCCAGCACTCTGCTTGTTAAATCAATAGTTTTTTTCACTTTCATCCAAGAAATTCCTTTTGTATCGGTGGGGGAAGGACTGCTGAAACCTGCCTTCTTATGAGGAGACGTTCCTTCCAGAGTGTTTCCCCCTAAACTTCTCTCAAGCTGAAACAAGCTCCCAACAAGTCAGGGCCAGATGCATCCTGCACGTAGCACTTCCAGCTCTCTGCAGGGAGAAGGCTGAAGATTGTCATAAGAATACAGGCAAATAAGGCCCCAAGTAAACTCCAGGGCTGAGGAGTATCACCAGGAGTGACATGGTCCTCCAAAGAAAGACCTCACAGCATTGATGCCTGATGATAGCCCTCCCTATCCAGACTGTTTCAACTAGGACTTAGAACATTTAGGTTTTACACTAAATTTTATATTAATATATTAATATAATATTAACAATATTAACTATATTAATAATATTAATAATATTAATAATATTCATGATATTAAACAGACAAATTATTCTTTCAAAGAGCATGAGAAAGTTACAGATTCAACTGAACAAGTCCAAGTTGCTGGCAAGGCAACATAAAATTTGCTGTTCTGTAGCCATAACATATATAATAGCATATATACTGTAGAACACAAATATATTTTAAAAGTGGGATCTTTAAAATTGAACTTTCAGTTGAATTTAGGACTTGGAGAAGGATTTCAAAGTTTCTCTTCCATAGCAACCAAGAACAAACAGTTTAGCCAGTAGAGGGAGGAGTTTTTATGGTTACAGAAAACAATACTTCTATTCATAACTATAGAGAGTTGGGTATACAATGGAGCAGGAAAACATAGTGCTTTTGGATTATCTCTCTCTACCCCTGTTCCAGTGGCTGATGTAGGTTTGTTTCTCAGTCTAGGCCTGTTTGCTCGGTACCTAGAATAAATTGATTAAGATATAAGATTTAGCGTAATTCAGATACTGGTTTTATCTGTTATTTTGTCTCAGCTTGGCTAGAAAAACCCCTAAGCATTATTAGCTCCCATTGGCATGACTCAAGGGTTTTCAGAGTTACTTAGGCAAAGCCTCATTTTGAAGACTGAAGATTACTAAAAGAGAGTAAATCAAATTAATAAGTAATTTAGAATAAGCTCTGAATCACCTCTCAGGATTGTTTTTCTGCAGTTTGTGGGCACTATACATTTTTTTAGAATACAGAATATTTAATGACAATAGCATATCTATGCAAAAAATGAAGAGTAATATAAGCACTAATAGTCTTGTTTAATACAAATTATTGTATGGTATTAAGTGCAGAAGAACAATGAAGATGTAAGAATATCTTGTGCATTGATCATGAGATGTGACCTGTTTTTTACACTATAAATCAAGAACAGGTAGATAATTTCTGATTCAACTATGAATTTACACAGCTAATAAAAAGAGTTGCCTGTGTCACTGAAATTGCCACCACTCTATTTACATGAGTATATGAGGCTATATTCAGCTGCTACAAGGATCTCACATCTTATTCATGCTGTATGTTGTCAGTTGTCTAATCTTGGAGGTACTGAACACTCAAATACAAATCCCTATTTTGTGCAGTGATATTTGAAATCTGCTTGGAAGCAAATTAACATTTTTCCAGGCTTGTAATCAACAAATGCATTTATGATTATCTCTATATCCACCTTTATAACTTTAATTAGCTCTGAAAGCTGACTCAGCATTACTAAATGCAGATATTCATGAAAGATACCTACTTAAACCCCTGATAAGCACTATATAAATTTAACTTCATTTTATACAGAGTACTTTCACCAGTTGAATCACTTATGAACTCTGAGATCCCTGTGCAAACCAAAAAAGAAGTCTTTCTGCAGTCCTAGTCTTAAGTCCAAACTTTAAATGAGGACTTAATATGATATTTCAGAATCTTGGGGGAAAAAAAGATTGTTGGAAACATGTGGGCAATTAATTCCTCTTCCCAGTGAGGGGAGCTGTAAACACAAGAGAGATGACAAGTTTTCCTGCTCAGCAAAGGAGATTCTTGCAGAAAGCGGAGACCACAGCTTCTTTTGAAAGCATGTATTAAATTTGTTTGATACCAAAACCAGAATTTAACACATATTAAGAAAGAAAAGGCAGACCAGCAAATTTATGCCTTCAGACTAACTCTTAACGGAAGAGGAGTTGTGAAGATTTGTGTACGACTTAGCTTTGGTATTCTACCATAACATACCTTGAGGGTAGTTGTATGTCCTTGTCTCTTAATACTTCCAATTCAGACAAAACAACACTCTCTGACAAACTTGGCTGCCTTCTGGGCAAAGTGAAAGTATGCTTAAGATTACATTTTCAGTGAGTTATTGGAATACTATGAAAGAGAAGAAGAGAATTCGGTCTAGAATTTATTTATCCTTAAGTATTGATCCCTGCTACTTGTGGCTGAGTACCTTGCAATACAGATCTTTAGCACAACTTGCCTCATAAAACATCTTCCATGGAACTGTCAATATCCACCCTGGTTTTACATAAATGCTCCAGAGGAAGTAAATTTTAAACCAAGTTACTTCTGACTACTGTTTCCTTTAATCAGTTCCTTGATGGAGGAATTAATAAATAAAATCAAATGATCACATCATATCATTTCCTTACTTGCCACTGCTTTTCCTTCTCTTCTCAGAAGTCTGAGCATATGTTGTTCAGTTAACACCAATATTTGCCGCTGTAGAAAGCAGTTTAGCTACAACCAAGGCTAAAAATTGGTTGTCACTGTCTAAACTGGCAACTCTGTTGGACCAGTGGCTCCATCCTAATGACTGCCACCTTCTCTCCCTCAGGCTGAACAAGCCTCAGCCCCTCAACCTCTCCTCATAGACCAAGTGTTTCAGGCTCCAAACATGTGCTCCAGCCCTGTTCCCTCACCAACTATTTCTAGTTTATTCATATCAATAATATGATGCCATTAATAATTCATAATATTTTCATCATAATTCTTATGATGCAGCACCGAACCTGGACATTGCTCTGGATGGAGCCTATTGAGTGCCAAGCAGAGGGGAATAATTGCTTTCCCCACTTAGCAGCTGGTTCCTTTTAATGCAGCCCAGCATACCTCTGACCACTGATACTGCCAGGGCGCACTACTGGTTCATTTTCAGCCTGTGTCTGCCAAGGCATCAAGGTCCTTTCCAGTAGAATTTCTCTAAAGCCATTCAGTTCTTAGCCTGTATAGTTGCAAAGAGCAATTTCTCCCACCAGGCTGCGTTTTGCATTTTCCATGTTGAAATTCATGAGGCTCTTCTTAAAACTTATTTTAGCTATGAGCTGATAAGATCATTAGCACACTCTTCCATAAGACAGCCTGAAGTAATTTCATTCCTGAAGGCAGGCTCCTTCCCCCTACCTTCAAGATAAACAAGGTATTCTGGATATTTACTGCTGTTGTTAGCAGTTACCCTTTCAGAACCAGCCATCTCTCAAATACTGCTCTAAGACATAAATTGAAGTTATGAAGTCTTTAGAGCAAGGTAGAGAACAGGTAAACAGGGATTTATTTTTGTCAACGTGTGTCAAACATTTGACTAGTTAATTCACAAGCTTGACAGAGCATTTGCAGATTTCTTTAAGCACTGCTTACTAGCTATCCTTAAGATTTAAAAATTAACCTGTGAATATTATTAGTAATTACTTCTACCCTCATCTTCACACAAGCCACATGAGAACAGCCAGTGGGGGGCAGTTTAGTGGACAGGTTTTGAATACATGAAGATTAGTATCAAACAATAAAATGTGCCATGATTAAAAAAAAAAAAATTATCTATTGCCAGGACATCAAAAAAATCTTGACACTCGGTAAGGGCAGGAGTGAAAATAAGAACCTTGGTTTGTGGGCATTCTGCCTGGCTTTGTATTCCCAAACAGCCAAAAGATGACTTCTTTGTTCCAGGTTGAGTGGAATCAAAGATAGAAAATACTCTCTACCCAATGAGATGAAGAACACTGTATTAATCTATATATCTAGCAACTAAGCAGCACTTTTTCAGCATTGTTGCCAAAGCTAATTGTACAAAACCTATCTCAAAGGAGTAGCTACATGAACATCTGCATCTGTCACACTAAGTATGTTTACTTCAGGTGGTTTGTTTTTGAAAGGAAAAAGATTGCTTCAAAGGAAACAAAATATTTGAATAGAAACAAATTTCCTGACTACCAGAAGCTTCTTTCTTATGGTAATTTTCTTTGAGGACATGGAGATATTGACAAAGTATTTATAGGAAAAAGAAGTAGAGCTAAAATGACAAAAGGCCAAACTCTTGTCAGGACAAAAAACCATATGCCACCACATAAAGTATTTAGGAGTGGAAAATTGGTATGCCAGTTTAAAATCAAGTAACCCTAAACATTTCTATTCACAGAAAGAAGGTTAAAATAGAGAACAGAAAGAAGAAATTTTTTTGGGATCACTCGCAATAAAGTGTACCTATCACCAAAATATAGTGACCGTATCTTGCAACTGGCCAGTCTAAGTACCATCTTAATAGCCCTCTTAAATGTACACCACAAAACACATCTTGTAAACTACGATATGCCAGGACACAGCAATATTGATACCTCACAATTTATTTGTTTCATTATTTGAAGTCCTGATGCAGCGCAACCATTCACAAGTTTGCTTTCTTTTAAAAGTCTGTTTGAATTTGGGTAGAGAAAAATCCTTCAGTAAAACTAGACACCATGATCATACTCACACTGGTAAGTGTGAGAAAAGTAAGGTAATTAAGCACTTGAATATACTGTGATCAAGATCTACATTTACAGATAATTCAAGATATTTGCACAGGGTTGCATTGATCAGACTGCATAAGCTTACAAAGACTACAATTTCTAAGCTTCATTGTTTCCACCATATCTTTAACTGTGACAGCTTGTAGTCATACAGTGAAAAGAAGACCTCATGGCACTCCAGTCTCTTCTGTAACTTCAGGATGTGTCAATTTGGTGAGATTATGGAAGCCGAGATGCTCTCACTGAGTTTAACAATTGAATTTTGGCTCCTTTTGTAGTCTTGGATTTTGAGAGACTCCAGAGCCATACAGCACATCTTGCCAATCCATGGCCCGAAGGCAGTTTTTTTCCTCTGTTAGGATCAAATTAGCTCCAGCAGCCAGAGATGTGCTGCCTATAAGGCTACTACAAAATTCACCTGCTGCCGTCTTAGTCAGTTGCTAAGACCAACTTTGTATAAAAGCCACCTATCCCCCAACCCTCATCCTCTCAGGGATAAGAACAGGACAGCAACTGTTTCTGGTCTATGACCTACTTTAATCTCTTTCCCTTTTAAGATGAAGAAAAGGAGATAATCCTGAGAATTTATGAATTGAGAAACATGAGAAAAGAGGGAGTCGTGTTGCATATAATGTTTCTTAGACTTTTATTCCTAAACTTCATATATAAACCACTCTTTTCATTTTCAAAAATGCAATAAACAATCCCAGGAACTCTAATAGCACAAAGACTTGTATTATTTGCATTTCAACTGCACAACCTTTATGATCTTTGCAATGCTGGCTCTTAGAGAACTATCTTCCTGCAGGAGTATTAGCTACTATTACTGTTACTCATATACTGACAAAGAATTATAGTAACTTTTTAAAGTATTATTTACATGACTGCCAGTAACAAGCTAACAATAATATCTGGTTTTCACCTTCATAATTAAAAAAAAAATTTATTATGGTTTACCTCCAGAATACTTTTTTTCTCAATACTTTTTGGCTAATTGTTGTTCTGTGCAGCTAAGTTGTGTGTGCACAAAATTATATTACTACATTTGCACACACATGTAAAGGGATACACATCACACAGAACAGTGGACTGGAATCTAAAATATATGTAATTTGAAGGTCTTCAATAACATATTTAACTAACGGAAGAACAAGATTTAAAAAAAATGGGGTTTTTAAAACAATTTAGAGGGGAAAACATTGGAATAGGTTACTTAGATTTATACTTTTTGTCAAAATACACTAGTTGTCTTCAAAACTGCATTGATTTGCAGGCCTTGCTGCAGTAATTTTGAGTGATGTATGAAGTAAGAAAGAAAAAATTTTAATTACAATTTAAACACTTTTACACACTAATCAAAGGTTAACTCCAGTAATGAAAAAAGTTGAAATAATCATATAGTAATAGTTGTATAGATAATGATCTATAAAAGAAATAAAATACATTATATATTACATACATATATACATAATACATTATATATTCACAATCCCAAGTTATAATAATAGCAATAACAATTTGTTTTAAGTGATAGAAAGGTGAATTCAGTGAAATTCATGCCCGAAAAAACAAGAATTCCTGTTCTTTGACATATTCCAGCTTGATGTAAGTAAAGTTGATTTCTTTTTATCCCATGATAAAACCCAAATCCTTCTATAAGGCCATTAATCAAGTTTCTTCCCCTTCTTTCAGTATCAATGAAACAAAGATTTATTTAGAAGTCACTCTAAATCAGATACCATGTCCTACCAAATACCATGCTATACTTTTCTAAGATCTTTCTCTTTCCCTAAGATACATTTCCTAACTGACAGTTTTACCAAGTAATTTAGAAAATTCTTTCCTGAAGAAAACAAACCAACAATACTAGGGATTTCTCTGTCAGGTCTGTCACATCTTGTATTCACCTGACATTAACCTCATACTTGTGTTTGCTTCTTAGCAAGTGTTCGTGGGATTTCTTCATCACCATCTTCTATTGTAAACGTATCAATTTAAGTAAATGGTAAGAGTGATAAATTCTCCTTTCTGAGAAACTTTGTCTTTTATTCAGCCCCACTGGTGGTACAGTTTAATCATCAGCAAACTTACTAGCTTGGTCTGGACTGAGACTAAACTGCTACATTAGCTTACAAAGTTTTTAATAAAAATTGAATGTATATACACACACATAAAATCTTAATTTTGAACCTCTCAACATCTCTATATTGTTTTAAAACAAATGTTTAAATGTCAAGAAGACATAGAAAATTACTATTTTTCAGACATAGATGCCATAAAAATTAATTGCAGAATAGTTTCAAGTGAGGTGAGTAAAATACTAAAGAACTGAAAACACATATAGACCAAAGTAATTTTAAAAAAATTGCAACCATAGCAGCTGATTTCTGAATATATTAAAAACCACCATTCTGTTAAACTGACTTCTATTTCCTATATCATCACACTTAAAAGTATAATTTTAAAAGTTAAAAAATCTAAATTCTTGAGACTGGTGGAACATTATTGCTATTCCTAAAACTCTGCGACTGTGACTTTCACAATTTTGATCCCAGTTTTAGAGAGCATCCTCAAAATCCACTGAATATCCATCTTGCTTTCAATAGTGGAAACCAGATACCCTTCAGTTTCCACCATTATGTACTTGTGACTATTTCACACCTTCTGCAGAAATTTTAGCATCTTGTTGGAATGGAAAACAACCTAGACATAAAAAATTACTCCTACCTACCTATTAACTCATTCATATCTGAATATGCATAATGAGTCTCTGAGGATTAAAGAATGTAGTCTACCCTTTTGTGTTTGGACTCATTTCTTTTATTATCCTGTTTATTGCAGCTGAGTTTCTGACCAAAGCATCTGATATTGCTAGAAATACTATTTTATTCATAATAAAGGTTTAAATTTTAGCTGCTTCTCTATTTAATGAGGGAGTTCACTTTTCTCAGAGACAGTTGTGATTTACTGGCGATACGAGGTAAATGAGAAAGCTGGAGAAGCAGGCAATGGTCACAGCAACAGCATTAATCACGTCATAGAAATCTCCCTGCTATACATAACGTGACGCATTGTCTTTTTCAGAAAGATGTCAGGGTTGCCCTCACCATAACCTTTCTTGACCTGTTGTCATCCTGTTATGTTCCTTCCCTCCATAACATCACTGTTTTAAAAACAGAAAAATAATCATCACAATGCTACCCTACTATGGAAGTTCTTAAAGTTTTAAAGCACAAATTGACATTGGACAGGAAACTAAAACCTAAATTTATAAATGCAGGCCCTTGAGAAAGCCCTCTATTTACTGCAATGGGTCTTATTGACAAGTTCTTCACAAGAAACTGCCTAAAGTTTTAGAATAAGCCAAACAGTAAAATAGAAGGTTCTTTTCCCTGTTATTAAAAGGTTTTACTCTTCATCCACAGAACCACAGAATATTCTGTGTTTGAAGGATCTTTGGGGTGAAAATATTTTAGAACACCAAGTGATTCAATTGAATAAATTCCATGCCTCCCTATCAAAGCATCATCTTCTAAAAGAAAAGGAAAAGGGTAACAAAACCCTCTAAATAAATTCAAAATACCCCTACAATGTCTGTGTGATTTACCCTATTTTCACTAATATAGTGAACTTTCCCTCTTTTCCAACATCACACATAACAAAATAACACACAGAAAAAGCACACTCAATTAGTATCAGTCTTGATCCTCAACACCATGTATCAGAAGACCCCATAGCTTCTCCTTCTTGAGCTCTATATATACCTTTTAAAACCTAACATATCTCTGAGCTTCACTGTTTTTAAGACACCTGCCTAGCCTTTCACATCTAACCATGTGCAGCTGTTTCCCCAGCTGAAGGTTGACTGCCCCACTGCCAGCCATGAGTGTATTCTGTGTGCTTCATCACATTTTCCTATCAGGATCAGCTCAATCTTAATGAATTAGACTACAATTACCATTAATTAGAGTTAGCTTGAAATCCATTTGATGCAATGGATACATTTTTACTTGAGTATTTTTGGCATTCTCTTTATTTAAAATTCTAATGGTGCTGTTTTCTGGTATTGAGGATTTGTAATTGTCTAGGCTTGAAATATACCTTTTACATAGCTCTAAATTTACTGCAGAAGAGGTTAAGAGGCTTGCCAGGCGGTAGTCTGCATTAAAAAAAAAAAATTAAAAATTCACTCTTACATCCTGTGGTCAAAACTCATGCTTCATATTTGCTGTTAGCACTTATGCATATTTGTTTTATTGTTTTGGCTTAAATCCAGACAGGTGGCAGGTATGCTTACCAGAGGTATTTACAGCAGCTCTGTCAGCACACTCTTCCCAGTGAGGCTGACTTGAAAAACAAAAGCATTTCAGGGACAGTGTCGGTATTAATACTCAGGACTCAGTTTCATGAGCTCTGAGAGCAAGCCTTCAAAAGCTTAAAAGACTTCCAGCAGGAAGACAACTAATAGCAAAACAGTAGGAGACCCAGCTATTACCTTCTGTTCTGGCCCAAAGGCTCTGAAGAGATTCACATTTCATTGTTCCAGAGCAGGAAAAAAAATAGTGAAGATAAGGAAGAACAAACTGGGAACTGCTTCCTTTGATGCTTCTCATCTCAGAGAAATACCAAAGACATGAAAAGCAAAATTCAATCATATATTTTTAGTATGTGAAGACCACAGCACAATAAACTGAGCAGGGAACATAAGAACAAAAACTCTGATGTGAACATTAAAAATGGCATGAATGAAATACGGCCTGTTTCTTTTTGTTTCATAGATATATTGTTCCATAACTATGTACATGAATGTGTACAACATCTACAATGTACCCTATTGCATATAGAGATGAAAGATATACAGCTTATTTAGAGAGTATTTCTTGCATTTTTGTCTTGGGATGTATTAAAAGTGTGTACTTTGTTTATTTTATTAAATTTTGCTTCTTTACTGAACAGCGGAAGACTACCTATTGCTAGAATGCATTCTTTAAATTATCAAACTGATGCTGGTCCCTGGGTTAGTAAGTGACAAAAATTTGGCCTTTATTCAATTACTAACTAAAAGAAAAGACACCCCGGTTTTTGAAAACATGTATACTGAAAAGATTTTACTGAAGAGCTTGGATGAACAGTAATCATGTGGTGGATAATTTCTGGACAGTTTTCATCAAATTTTGTCTATTTTTTAATCATTGTGCAGTTTTAATTGTAAATCACATGAGACTGCTTCTGTTCCCTGAGGAGAAAATTTTACATCTGAGATCAAGGGCCAACAAATGCACAAATGAAAAAATGCACGCTGAAGATTTCTTATCTCTCTTTTCCACTTTTATTTTCACATCATGCAAATTCACTTTAAAGCATATGAGATTTGAATCCACTCTTTATTTGCAGTAACCATTCAGTATTTTTGCTATTCTACTTTTTTGTAAAAATAAACCCCCAGATATGTATGATGCTTGCTATTTTTAAATATACCTGTCCATTTTCCCAGCGAGCCCTCAGGTTCTTAGCTTCCAGGTTATTTTCTTTCTCACCAGTATTGTTATTTTCTGCAAGCAGTTGAAATTATATGGAATGGGACACCTTCTACTTTGCAGCACAATTTTGAAAATCTTGAGTGGCATGAGCTATTGTTGAGCTCCAGGACCAACTTTTTTTTCATAGTGATAAGGGACAGATTGCAAATGCATTCAAACAGCTAAGCTTGAAAATAGCACACCTTGTGAGATTTTTCAAATTCATCTAGGCTTAAAACTTTTGGAAGTAACTTAGAAAACTCAGTTTTTGCTTATTCCTTTTTCGTGCATAACCTTGAGCACATCATTGTGCATCTCACATTCCCTTGGTCTAAAGTGGATAAAACATATTTAAATGTAGTGGCCCCATCTCACACGGTAACATCGGGACAAAATCATTCATTGTGAAGTCGCCAAGGACTACTTCATTGGGGGTGACTTCATCGGGCATATCTGCACTTGTGGAATGAGAGACTCTGAGCACCATACACAGAACAAAAATTTCACCTTTTAATTGCATAAAATGCTGATGGGAAAACTAAAAAAATGTAGAGATGTGGTCACAAAAATCTTTATGTCCTTGTCTTGTATGAATGGCATATTTCAATGAATTCCTTTCTGAGGATGTTTCAGGAAGTCAAATGTATGTTAAGTTTACATGTTTCAGAATACTTACTTTGTTCTTATTTCAGAAGACATAGCTGCATGGAAAGAGCAAACTTTGCTTAGTTTGTCTTGGCAAAGCTGATCTACCCCAAGGACAAGTTGTTGTTTTGGTTTTATTTTTCTTTAAACCACAGTGGCTCTTGCTTTCTGTTATAAAATTTCAGAAAACTTAGTCATGAATACACTGTATCTAGGGGAGCAATGTACAACAATTTAATTCATTTTCATACTATTGAGGCATGCATCCGAAGAAAATCTGTAATAAACCACAATAATTTTCACTTCTGCAGAAATAAGTGCATCTGTGATCACAGGTGTGTACTAATCTATAAGTGCAGTGAAGATCTTAAACATTTTTTTATACATGGGCGATAGAGAAGTGGCACTGCAATGATGTATTTAAAGTCAAGGTGGCATGTAGGGTTTTTTTATCTCCTCTTATCTCAAGATATCTTTTGAGATTAGATAGTTTTAAACCACTTGCAAAAGAGAGAACCAGCTCGCTTACAGAAACATGTTAAGTTCCGCAAATGATTTGTTATCCTCCACTGTATATTCAGCACCTCAGACCTATCATTCCCTGCAAGGAACTTGTCCCTGAGACTGTTTTTCGAAATGTTTTGAAAAAGTAAGCATTAAAATGTAATGAAGATACTGTAAATATCAGTCCAAAGGACAGAAGGATTTGCTTAGAGTAGTTATAGCACACATATGAAACTACAATCCCCCAAACTATTATTGATGAAAAAATAAGCAACATAAAGGCAATAAAGTCCATAATATCATACTAAATTCCTAAGTAATGGTAGGAATATATGTAATAGAGTAATCTGTAGCACGTTTACCGAGTTTTGGCAGTGCATTTAGCCCACATCTCAGCATACAGCACAAACAAAACTCAGTGAATTTGTACTTGCATGTATTTCCAAAGGAGGACTTTTCCGAAGGATTCGCTTGAATAATCTGCCTCAGAAAAAAATTGTTTCATACTTGAATGACCTAATGGAAATAAACTGCATGAACAAGGTCTGGTTCCTGTGAAAGATTTGTGAGAAAAGTTGTCACCCCCAGGCCACAGAGCCACCACTGTGGTGGGATGTGACTGCTGTGGGAGATCCTGGACCCCAAGTTCAGCAGGGCACATCTAAGAGTATGAGCAGAAATACTTGAAATACTCTGAGAAATGTCTGCTTGAAATTTTCTTTCATCAGAAGCCTACTTATTTCCCTGCTTTCTACTATTCATTTATCTCCAGTAGCCGTACACAACTTTTAGAAGATCAGAATAGAAATGAGAGATCCTGAGTAGAAAAATAAGCAAGCTCAGCAGTGGAGCTGCAGTCCTGTATATGACGACAGACTCATATCCATTTTTAACCTGTGCATGTGCTTCCAAATTACTTAATCATGCCACCATAAGGCTAATTCCTGAATGCTTTTGTCCTGACTGTTTTAATCATGCTTAAATGGCAAGCCTTTTAAAAAACAGCCTGATTCTCATTGCATAGCAAATGCTTTTTCCTTTAACCATTATTTTAGAAATAAACTCACCAAACAAAATACATGATTATAAGTTAAGTCTCCAGTTTCATCCTGAAGCTGCTAACAAATAAAACTGAGTATTATTGAATTGCTTTGGACTAACTGGAAAATCACAACATATAATTGATATGTCGATACAGCTGTCTGAGTTCTGTCAAGCCAGCCTACATTTCAGACATCTGCATCTTGTTCAGAGAAAAAGGAAAGATGCTGATTGCATTTAAGATTACATTCAAACTGCTTTATTGCTCAGACTAATAGTCCTGTTAGGCTCTTCTTTTGAAAGCTTTATAATTTTCAAAGAAAATACTGTGGGAAAATAATGCTGCTTGTTAAACAGAGAAAGGTAATTGGAAGCTTGTTTTATCCTGTCATTGTATAACACTGGTTACAGAGAAACACATAGAATACAAACACATTTATTTTTAGTTAAAATTAAGAAGATAACTATTCTAACTAAATAATTGAAATAGAACTTTTGTGCTATCATATCCATTTCTGTGCTGCAAAGTATGTAATTTTTTGTTAAACTGAAACTTCATTTCAGGAAAGTATACTTAATAGCATCCCTCTGCTACAAAGAACAATCAGTGGGTATTTAATCTCATTTAACTTTGAAGAAAAAAAGTATAGGATCTCTTATATTGATAAAAGGTTAAACTTAACATTACAGTAATTCAATGTTGGATAGATAAAGAGCTGGTAACCATAATTTATATTATCCTTTTAAGAAACTGATTTCTTTGAAGATGGATGCAAATGTTAGACTAACAGTTTTGAGAGATGGAAAGAATCGAAATAATTTCTTTACTGAGGTTCTGCTCTCAGAGAAGAAAATAGGAGAGAACAGGAATTTCCCCATTTATCTCATCCTATACAAGAAATGAGCACTAGTTTCTGGGCTCAGCTTTGCAAAGCTGAAAGTTTTTTCCACTGTTCATCAAAGAGGATAAATGTGGTAACACGATCATACAGCTACCATTTTCAGTGGGATATCTGGTACACAACAAGGCCTGAACCTCAGCATGGGAGCACTCAGCATGATGGATCCATGGACTGTAGGGCCTGCCTGCTCCAGGGAATCACAGGTTCCCTGATGCTGTTTTTGGCTACTCCATCACCACCACACAGCTGCTGTGGAAGTACTGTGGGACTGACCATGCTGTCAGTCTCAGTACTGGATTCAACATGTTTTTTCTCACATTCTGAAGCAAGACTGGACTTACAAGGAGAAAATAAAACGAGACCAGGAGGGTTAATGTGACTGAATGGACTAAAATTTCCACTACTTTGTCTTAGAGTCTTCTTTAAGCTCCTCACAGAGATCAAATAAAGATTTTTTTCAAATCCCTATGTACAAAAACCTTCTTCTGTATTAGACCTAAGAGCAAGACAGTGCTAAGCTCTCAAAATCCTGTTAGAAAGATAAACCTCTAAATCTTCTCCTCTGTCTAGCTTCAAGCAACTACTTTTGTTGTTCTCTTTGTGCTGGTACTTTCAAGCATTGACTTGAATATGCTAAATATACCTGATAAATATTTTTTTATCTGTTAATTTCATCTAAAAATGCCCTCTTTCCAAACTCTCCCATCCTCAATGAAAATTCATAAATATAGGTATATATTAGTACGTCTGTATTAATTTTTTATTCAATGTGGAAATCCACCTGTATTTTCTCTATGTCGAGCATGTCCTCTATCAAAATCTGAAAATACCATTTATCTCACTATACAATATTTCTTAGACACACTTACATAAGTATATATTTATATACTTATGTATAATGATACACTTCTATTAGTATATACTTCTATATAGTTATGTGTATGTATTTATGCCCATACCTATATATTTCTTGTATGTACTACTTTCCCTTTTCATACATATCACTGCTACACCTTTTTGGAGATTTCAGCCTAGAATGGCCATGTGAACTGAACTACAAATCCACAGCTGGACATAGTGAAACCGTGTGAAGTAAAAAGGCAAATATCTGTTTACTAAAGCACCAATGACTGATCTTCTGTTGTGCTGACCTAATTGACTTGTGTCAAAACCAGTCCAAAATACATAGATATATCATTTTTTACTAATCTTCCTGTTCACTGTTTCAAGAACAAGCCAGAGTTCACTGTTTCAAGAACAAGCCAGACTGCTTCACAGGTGGGATTTCTAGGTACAGTGAAATATATTGACCAAAGTAGAATTATCTGAACGGTGTGCTTCTGCAGAAAGTGTATTTTACACCCACTCTGCAATCTCTGCTAAGAAATCTAACCAGCATACTCTACACTGTAAGAAAAGGATCAAGAAGTCTACCAGGAAAAACAATCTGCAGAAAAAAAATTGTTTCAATAAAAAGCTGTAGCAAGGTTTGTGAGGAGAAACTGTATTGTGAAGTTTTATATCCTTATAGTGCTACAACACTATTACTACTTTAAACTGTACCATTTTTCAAACTGCTATAAGAAAGGAAAGGTATGAGAAGTGCAGAATAAGATTTTCTTTTTTCCTTGTGGCAGAAGCAGTTCTGTTGTGGTCACTTAGTAGTGTCACTTGGAGGAATGGTAGAGGCATACTGATATAAAAAGTTTAATGGCTCATTTCAGTACGGGAGTTCACTGTGTACTTAACTGTCAACCAGTGGCAATTTTCTCCCTACATTTCCTCACAAAAAGGAGGTTGTTCTTAAAGTTATTGATTTGTAAGCAACATAAACATGATTTTGCTCATAAATAAATGCTGAATCCATGTGAAAATAAAGGATACATTAATATAATAATAGCTGGACTAATTTTTCAAAACCTCAAAAATTCTAAAAGATTAAAATAATTACAAGAGATGCTTTTGTTTAAATAGCACCCTCATGCTTTAAGTGGCTTGGTTTGAAAGAGTTCTGTGTCAGCTTAAAGATATTTTTCAGTCTTAATTCAATTTAGCATACAAACAACAATTTAAAACTTGACCAGGAATGAATCCTCCAGATTACAGTTTGAGAATTTCAGCCCTGTGGGTTTTGCCAGTGTTTATAATTTGTCAAAAGCCACTCTTAAGTTCTAGGGCAGTTTACAAATTGTGAGCTCTGTCTTTAGGGTTCCTAGTTCCTGTGTTATTATTTATGACCATTAACAGTGCTTTGATAGAATCTAAATTTCATTATACAGCAGTATAATGATGTCTGAATGACCATGAACCTTGCATTGCACTGTTTACAGGGAATAGTAATTATAAACTAAGATGTCCATTATTAATTTTTTTTGCATTCTCCCTGCACTAAACTATAAGATTTTGAAGACAAAGGAACAAGAAAATTTTATTAACTTTTGTAACAGGCAGCTATTCCTAACTCTCAGTGATTGAACTAATGTTCTATTTAAAATAAATTCAAAGGGGAAATAAAGAAAAAAACCTTACAGTATTGCAGACTAGAGGTATAGTAACAATCTCAATTGTCCCTACATTATGACTTCTAACTTATGAGATTTAAAACCTACTTTTCAAATGGTTTGAAACACTGGTTTTGTAGTAAAAAAAAAAAAAAAAAAAAGCTATGGTTTTAAATAATGCTTGAATTAAGCAGCATACTTTGAAATAACAATGATAGAAGTACAGTGAGAATTTGAAGTTGAACTGCTTAGACACTAGACTAATACTGTCATTATAAATCATGTGGAAAGACTTGAAGCTTAGGCCTTTTTTTCTAGATATGAAATCCAATAGTTTCAGAAAACACTACTGAGTTTTGAATTTCCTCTCTGAGTTCTTATCTAGGGGCATAATGTCTAAATAAGTGTGGTCATCCTTTCCTGAAAAACATCTCTTTAAGCCTGACACAAACTGACACTATCATTAGTTACTTCTGAGCACTAGGGAATACTGCAACTTTCTAAGAACCAGAATTTTCTTAGTAATGCAGTTCTGTTCAGATTGATAACTCTTGACTGTTGATGGAAAAACATGATTAAAAATGATGTGGCTTTGAAAAATCAAATAAACTCACAGAAGTGCTGTGAAAGACCTCTTGTAATATAATGGTTTAGGTAAGTATCTAAAAATAAAAAATCCTGTATCTAGCAATTACTGAAAAATGAGACTATCAGCCAACCAGGCCATATGGATGTACTATTCACATAAAATAGTTTCCAGAATTTTTCAAACTTCCAAACTAATAATGCTGTACCAGTGAACTTTTTGTAGCAACACAAATTCTTACGGAAGACAATTTCAGTCCTGTAATTGTCCACAGAAGTCAAAGTAATGAAGATAACATAAACCATAATAAAAGCCAGGGTGTATTTATTGGCTAATGTAAACCTATCTAATACTTTGGAACTGAGGCCACTATCTCTTGCAAAACTCTACACCAAAATGGACCCTGGAAGGTCCCAGATTCCAATAAATGCACAATTTTTTTGTTTTATTTTCTTAATAAGTTTATACCAAATGAAATTTTCTGAAATATGTACAGTTGAACTCAGTAATATCCTGAAGGGTGCATATGCTTACAACCTGTAGGTATTGGTGGTGCTGTGAAGCATGAGATAATACTACAAGAATAATTAGATTCTGCTTCCTAGTAGGAAAAGAAATAAAATTCTTAGTACAAAATTTTGAAGTCATGTACTAATGGAATAATAATGAGGAGTTATATTATAAAGAAACACATCATTAGTTGAAGCTGATAGAAAATGAGAGAGATCTAAGTAGAATTTTTAGTTATAGAATCATTATAAACAACAACATAGGAAAAAAATAATGCTAAGATCTGTCAGAAAAAGCATCTCCGTAATAAGGAGGCATAATATCATAGCTACAAAAAACACAGAGAAGACCTTAATTAGTACATTCTGTATGATTCTAAATATATATGTTCAAAACCAGGTTAACTTGAAAGAAAAATAGTGATTGGATTCTAGGGTGATAAGAGAAGTACCAGGAGCACCTGTTAAAAAATAATTAAAATCACAGCATCATAGAATGATTTGGGGTGGAAGAGAATTTAAAGATCATCTAGTTCCAACCCCCTGCCATGGGCAGAGGCACCTTCCAGTTTGCTCAGAGGCCCATCCAACGTGGCCTTGAACACCTTATCTAGTTCAGCACAAAAATGACTGAGAAAGGTATTGAGTCTCTTTAGGTGTGTTTGTGAGTAATAAGGAGGATGAGGAGAAGGAATCATACAACAAATCAAATGTGGTGGGATGCACTTGAAGAGTCTAGTGGAAATGGTTAGAAACAGGTTGCCAGGAGTCCAATACTCACTGTCTGGGTTCTTTTAGATATTCCACGTGTGAAAAGTGCAACGTTTAATTCCAAATTTACTTATTTGAGATGATCTGATATTGCATGGGTTTTGATTGAGCAGAATGATACATTAATATATTGAATCACAATATAAGCCCAAATCACACTTAGCAGAGTATAGCACTGTGTTTATTGGTAACAAGTTTCAACAGAAAATAAAACCAAAATTTTTTAACCTATGAGTAAGCTGAGTGCTAGAATGATCATCTGAATGAAATAATAAAAGGAAAGAGCTTAAGTTTTTCAAGATACTGTTTGCCTATTCTGCAAGAAATTTAATAACAGGGCAGGAATCTTCTCAAAGGTGGAATATTAAGTCTGGGAGAAAAGTATCTAGGGGGGCAATTTACTGTAATCTCCAAAGTGTAGCAGGAAAATTCGTTACTCTTTCCTTTTGCTTATTTGCACTGTAGTTTTACTGCAACCACTTTGTGCTTTAGGATTGTGGTTGATCAGCTGCAGAAGACAAGGGCTCCCCCACCAGTGCATAAGCCAGGAGTTCATTTTCTCTGTTATCTTCTGTTTACTTGTGTGATTTATAATGTGGTTCTCAGACCTGGAGTTTGCTACTTGTGTTAATGTGTTCTGTTGTCTTTGGTGAAGTCAGTGCTCATGAATTAAGTATTCCACAGGCTGTTGGGATTACAGGTCTAGCTCCCTACAGACCCTGCCTAAAAATCCTATGCAATAATAGAACAATATCCCAATAGAATTGAATGCCTCTTGTTTATTGAAATGCTAAGTTTTATGCAGGAAAAAAATATTTGTAGGCTTGTGTCTTGGGGTGAATTTATGATGTGTATCCCCTATCATTGCTCTATGCCCAGAAATTAACTCTGTGCCTTTCTGTGCCTGTAAACTGAGCCTCAGAGAGGGGAGAGGAAAAAAACCCAGTGAAATTTTCAAAACAATTGTTCAAGGACACGGACACAGATTCCTTGGTTTTTGCAGCGGCGAGAGCGGAGGAAGCTACTTGCTTGCTTTTTCAGCCAGCTTTTGGCTCCTTTTCTCCAGAGGGAGATGGAGAGCTGACCTTTGTTTCCTGGGACTTTGGTTTTTCCTCTTTTTCTTCTCCTTCTGGACTGTTTCAACAACATCAGAACACATCTGGAGAATTTTTCTCCGAGGCCCGGAGGTGGGCCCACGGCCTCGCCGACCCAGCTCCGAGGAGGAGAGAGACCACACCTACAGAAGGATTCTGAAATCTTCTCAGGTTTCTCTCCATAGCGAGAGATTTCATTATTTAGCACTATTATCTTTTTCCTGTGTGTTGGTTAAATAAATAGTTTTATCTCTTTCACTTTCCTTCGAGGAAAATTTCTTTTTTTCCCGAACCTGGTGGAGGAGGAGTGGTTGTAACCTGCCTTTCTCACAGAGAATATTTCCTCCAAATTTGGCCAAACCAGCACAGCTTGTTTATATTATCTTTGATAATGCTTACAAAAATAGAACTTTCCCCTCTCAATATACTGGAAAGAATTTTAGGTGTCCTTTATTTATCTTAGTAATTGGATTTGCACTCAAGATTTTGTCTCACAAAGATGATAAAAGCAATTGAAAAAGATAATTGTGTGTCTAGGTGGAAGGAAAGGAGAGAATTTTCACACCAAATATTTGCAAGTGGTTTATGACAGAGAGTCACAGGAGAGGGGTATAGGAGAGAGCACAGGTCAGCTTCTTCTCCTATCTGTAGGATCCTGGTTCCACCTAGTCATGGTTTCTGATCAATACCCATGGGTTTTTCAGAGACTTAGCATTGACATGTCAGAATGAAGGTCTCAACCTTGTTTCAGGATAAGGCACCAGTCTGCCTGTGAGCACCATAGCCTGACCTGGCAGAGTTTCAGTGATACTGGGGGCCCTGTGGCTCCTGTCGAGAGGGTAATTCTGAGCTCAGCTTGCATGATGGACAAGATATTTTACCAAAGCTCTTCTCAGACTGTAAGCAAAAACTGTCCCAGGGTACCTGTTGAAGATGCTGCCAATCTATGTTTTTCTGAATGTTAATAGCACTTTTAGAACAGATTTCATTTTTTTCCCTTTTTCTGCTGCCTAATCTATAATCTCTTGCCAGGAAAGCAATCTATTTACTTTCCTGAAGGCAGCAACATAACTCAAGGCAGATATATTCTTCATCCCAGTAAGAACCTAAAAATAACTTTTCTTCTGTCTAGCATAAAGATAGCTTTCTGGTAGCCAGGACTTAAACATTTTAGTGTTTGTGTGTCAGGTGGGGAAATCAGACAAGGGCTTGCTGAATATTTCATGCTTCATCCATCCTAAGGTACTGGGACTGCCCATCACTAACTCCAGATGTACTCCATCACTCTATGCAGTGAAATTCACTGACAATAAAGCTAAGTGAAAGAACTCAAGACCTTGAATTTTTATTGCCCATGTAATCCTGAGAATGTCCCATTCTTCCAAAGTACACTGAGTGCTGATTCAAAAAGAAAATAAATTATAACAAAGAGTTATACAGAACACATCAGTGTCATTTTAGGATATGCAACACAGTTCATAGCATTACTCTCAGTATTTATGGCACACCATCTTAGAGGGCAAAAATTGAGGGATGGTTTTAAAGGAAGTATTTCTAAAAATTATGAGATTCATTGGATGCATTCAAGAGTTATTGCAGTACTGAAGCAACACAATTTCAAATAAAATCTAATATAACAAAGGAAAATCTTGGAGATGTTGTATAAAATATTTGCACAGAACATATAAGCTTTTAACCAAATGATGTGATATTAAGTTGAAAATACATAAAGGAAACATGACAACAAAATCTTGCTCCAGAAAAATAGATGCAAATTAGTGTTATCAGCTTAACTTTGTTGAAAAAAAAAAATAGGGTTTTCTATAGTAGTATTTTTTAAGAGATTGAAATATGTTTTTTCAATATCAACGACAACATTGAGATTCAGTATAGAGATATGTGACATATAGCAAGCATCTTAACCTAATTTTTTGCCAAATATTTAACTCTGAAATAGTGACTACTATATGGTAAATTTGAAGTAAAATATAATACTCCACTGCCTAATATATCTTATCTAGACAAAATATTTGTTTCCAATTCTCACTCAAACTTACCTCAGGTTTCTCTCAAGCAGTAGTGTGGTATCTCTGGGAATTTCAAAACCAGATATTGTTTCACCCTTACTTGATTGGGATGGTCAGAACAAAATTTTATATATTTACCCAAATGACACTCATGGTATCAGCTGTGCATGCTCCTTTTCACCATTACATCAGAACCAGGAAACAGTTAAAAGAGGAGGAGAACTGTGAGGATGTGGTTAAAAGAACTACAGACCGTGTGTTGAAAGTACAATTGCCTTCACAAACACTTTTTGCATGTTGAAACCCCTGAGTATCTTCATGCAAAACTGTTAACTGACAAAATTAAAACTCTTCAGGTATTTAGGCACTGTTAATTGAAGCTGCCATTAATTACAACAGGGAAGTGATTCAACCCTTAAAGAGGCTGGAATAACTTCATTTTACTTCTTCTCTGTTTATGTCATCAGGTAGAAACTCTGCTGGAGTGTTTGTACACTAGAACTCCAATTATGATTCCCATGCCATCCTTAATGCTTCTCAGATAACCATTACCATGAGAAAGCTTAATGTCGACTAAAACAAAACAAAAAAGTGGAATAGCCAGCCACAAACATAAAAGTTTCCTAGAATATGGAGCTTTAAGAAAAAAAGTTTAGGTGAACTGTCTTCACTCTACTGGCTCAGAGAGCAAAATACAAATATGGAAGTGCAAAGCTTACCACAGAATCACAGAATCATTTAAGTTGGAAAAGACCTCTGAGATCATCAAGTCCAACCTGTGACCAAACACCGCCCTGTCAACTAGACCATGGCAATAAGTGCCAAATGCAGTCTTGACCCATGAAAGCATACAGAGAGGTGTGTGTGTATACATATATATATATANCGCCGCCACACGCTGAAGAGTACAGAATTCCATGGATTAATATAGGCTTTGGGCCAGGTGGGAACACCCATGTGTCTCCCCTTTCAGGGGCTAGCCTGACACACTGTCCTGAGGGTCTGTCGCATCATCTCTGGTGCTCTGGTGCAGGGTCTGGGGACCCCTTTGAGGGGGGCCCCTGTGATGGGCCATGTCACCCCCTTCTGCTGTGGATAAACTTCCCCCCCTGGGTGAGGACCCCTCAGCTGGGCTCCTCTGCAGAGCAGAGGATGGGCGGTCACTGCCCCTCTCACCAGAGGCTTTTCCAAGATACCCAAAGCCTCTCTCCCTCCACCCTTTGGTTCGAGGCTCTGTTCAAGCCTGGCAGCTGATAGCCCTGGGGCTGTGGTCTTCACCTTGGAGGTGTTAAGCCTGTGCTCCATGAATGTCCACAGCCCTGAGCTGTTATTTTATCTTATCTTCCTCCCTGAGCAGTGTAAGGCCTCAGTCAGGGCCCCATTGAGGGTGTGTTGGTCTTCTCTGCAGCTTTTGTAATACAGTTATAAAAGTCCTTCAAGCAAATGTTTAAGTCATAAACTACAATATTTCAGTCTCTGACATGACCCTAATAAGTACCTGCTAATCACTTGGTCTCTCCCCACTTCAGGAGGGATGCAGAAGAGAATCAGAGAAGAAAATGTAAGAAAACTTGTGTGTTGAGACAGAAACAGTTTAAAGAGTGAAGAAAATCTGTGTGGGCAAGAAAGCAAAATGAACAATTTTTTACTGCTTCACGGCAGGAGGCAGATAAAAATATTCCTCCTTCCTCTTCCATTCCCTTTCAGCTTGTATTACTGAGCACAACGTTGTATGGTATTGAATTTTCCTTTGGCCAACTCTGGTCAGCCATTCCCTCCCAACTTTTTGTGCTTTCCCATCCTGTTTGCTCAGGGAGGCAGAATGGGTAGAAGAGAAAGCCTTGATATTGTATGAACTCTGCCCAGCAATAGCCAAAGTACTGGTGTGTTATCAACACTGTTTTTGTTGCAAATCCAAAACACAGCACCATGCAGGCTGCTATGAAGAGAATTAACTTTATTCCAGTCAGACTCATTGTGATATGTATATAGACTTAAAGTGACAGAGGTAAACAAGTAAATGCCAGCACAATACATTTTTCCCAGGTTTTGTGGCATTCTGCCATTCAGCATTCTGATTCTAAATATTAATAATTTTTAAATAGCTATCATCCAAAAAAAACAGCTTTTTCTTTTTGTACGTTTGGGGAATAATGTTTCCTGCACTTATGAAATATTTTTCTGTATATAATAATGCACTTAATTAATATACAATAATTAATATATAAATATATTTCAGAGATTGAATTATCTGGCAGCTTTGTAGATGTATTACATTTTTTACATTAAAGAGCTTTTCCCTCAGCATTCAACCTTAGAACAAACTTGAAAAAATCAATACTTATTTTCTTCAATAATTTAATCCATTAGATCAAGACTTAGAATTTTTTTATAAAAATATTGATTTGAGTATGAGTGTCCTGGGTTGCAGTGCATTCTATTACCATCCTCTTGAGCTGTTGAAATGAGGTGGAGCAGTGTTTCCTTGTCTCCTCCCTCCGGACTATCTTCTGTTAATGACCCCATCAATGCCTTGCCTCACGACCCATCATCCCATTGTGAGATGCTCCACCCAGAAAGAGGAACCAAGCATTCCATCCTGGATATAATCTGAGATTCCAAACACCACAGAAACCCTTTTCCACTGGATTCCCAGAGGATGAGAGCTACATAGCCACCACTGGACCTTTCCAAGGAAGAGCAGACCCTTCTACAGGATCACTGCTTCAACAGAACCACATCCACCACTTCAGGAGGACTGCAGCCACCATTTTATCAGGCTGCCACCACCACCCTGACTAACTGGGTGTCAGGTTGTACCCTGACTTTGTCAGTTTAAACCAGTGTTTTCTGCCTTTATTTTTTTTTAAATTTCCCTATTAAATTGTTATTCTGACTTGGTGCCTCCCACTGGTTTGTTTTCAAACTAGTACAATGAGGAAGATGTTAATAAGACAACTATTATTTCAGAAAACATCAATCATTTTCAATCTTTAGCACGGCTAATACAAGTTTTTACATATTTAACTATTTTGGAGTGTGAAAGGCATTATCAGGTGGTTTTCAATTCTGAAAGACTCACAAGGAATATGAAAGTTAAGTTCATCAGGTCTACAGTGAGAAATTCTCCCTGGGACATAATAAACCTCTAGCTCATTTAACTCTTTATAGGTATTCCTGATGTGAATTAGGGTAGTTGCATTAGCCATGGAGTTGAAAAATCATGAATGACAGGTGGGATTTTTTTACAAAACTACCAAAGTCTGCTTGAAATGATAAAGAATTGGTTTTCTCGAAGCTTCCCAAAACATTAATATTAATCTGTAACTGTTCCGAGGGATTTAAAATGTGCTGAAAGTGGCTAATGAGAAATATGATTAGATTGTAGCATAATCAAATCAGTCAGAATCTTTTAGAGACGGGTTTTTTCATATACTAAAGCTATCTGACAAAAACTGGCTGTTAATATTTATGTAATAAAATATTATCCTGTGCTAGCAAAAAAAAAAAAACCAAAAAACATTCTTATTCAACAAGACTAAAATAGCTTTTTTACCACAAAGTCTCAAATATGACTCAGCACACCATAGGGACCAATGAAAGTTCAGCATCAGGATTGCTCATGGAAAAACAAAGGCAATCTTAAGCACTTTCTTTTACCAAGTATGGCACTATCTACTCTTAAGACCACCAACAGTTTAGTGTGGCATTAGATTATGGTTGCCAACCATGGGTCCCTTCTTCCTCTTCTTCGAATATCTTGTCATAAGGTCAGTATTTCTAACAATAAAGTGTGTTTCAAAGTGCTGTGAAGTCATTCTCTAACCACTTAGGACTTCTTTAAGTTAATTTCTACTCCATTTTTAAACTGCCAATGTCATGCAGAGAATGATAATCACACCAATTTTTGTGCTATCTTTGAATCATAAGAATGGTTGTAACAGCTTCTTAACAAATCAATGATCTCCAATCTAGTTATCTTCCTCACCAGTAGTAAATGTTTGAATTATCAAAATGTGAGACAAAAGGGATAGATAGTGCTTGAAGTGTTGAGTAATCTTTTCAGTCTTTCAGCTTTTACCCAGCTCATATTTATAGTATAACATTCCCTATGACCCTAAAACCACTTACATTTAAACTGGCAGCCTGAACCTAGTATAGCTTTGCAAGTGTAATTGTAGCATGCAGTTGAATTGAAAAACTAAACCAGAAGAATGGTTCAAACTACTTGAAATTTTCATGTACACTTCCCATTGTAGTGGGACCGTGTAGTGGGGCGCTATGATATACTTGTTTGGTGTCTCTACTACTTCAGTCCTGTGAATTTCTGTCAGGAAAATGGTTTTTATTTCAGTCTTCTCATGAATCAGATGCACTGTCTTTCTTGCCTTCAAGTAAGATCTAAACAAAACTGGTCCAAAAAAATGGAGGGACCTCCACAGGTCAGCTGGCCCATGCTCTGCTCAAATCAGGGCTAGCTTCAATAGCATATCTGATTGCTCAGGATGTTCTTCAGGCAAGTTTTGAGACCCTCCAGAAATGGAGTTTTCACACCTTTTCAAAGCAATATTTTCCAACAGTCATGTGCTTCTTTCACGTAGAAGTTTTGGCTTACATTCACTTTGAAACCTACCTGTTGCAACTTGTGATTGCCTCTGTCTTATTAAGATACATTATGAAGAAGAGCCCAGCTCTGCCTTCATTATAGCTTCTCTTAGGTAGGTGAGGTTTGCAATCAGATCTTTCCTCAGCTTTCTCTCCTACAGTCTAAACAAATCCAGTTTTCTCAGTTTCTCCTGGTATGTCACATGTTCAAGTTACTTACCCATTCCACAACCTTCCTCTGAGCTCTACAGTTTGTTGATAATCCTGAACATAGGGGCCATGTAGGCACAAAAGGGCTGAAAAACTTTGATTAAGGCTGACAGTAAGGTATTCATAATGCTACCTGATTTTGTGTCTTGCTATTGGTATTAGCTTCCTGCCTCCTTTTTTTCACTGCATATCTCCTAGGCAGCTTGTATCCAGGTGTCAGAAACTTTCCAGTGAAGAAATGCTCTTTTGATAGTAATTATAGTGGTATGAGCAAAAAAAAATCTCTAAAATATTGCTGCTTGAATCTTGGCACTAATATTATGACAACTGTGTACCACATTTATACTGAAGATTTCCTCATAAATGAAAATCACTGTGGAAATGTTATGTGGGAATAATGCTGCCTGACAATGGAAAAATCATAATAATGGTGATGCACAATCCTAGTGTAATAACTGAGAGGGCAAGATGCATTTGCATGGACAGCTGGAACTTGAAATATCAGCAGTGAAGCTGTTGTGTTTATTTTGAGTCCTTCTTTTCATCAGGAAACTTGTTACTTTTCTCAAGTAACTTCTCATGCAGATTGTTTATTGTATGTCAGGACTTCTTGATTATAACAACTTAATATTAAAATACATTTAAAGAACTTGACAGTAATCCCATTTTATTGTGAGTTCCTTTAGAGCTTACCCTCTCCCACCTCACACTCTATTTGATCAAGAAAGTTTTTACAGAGCAACATTTGCCTTCAAAAGACTGAAGGTTTAAGGTGAGATGCTGTATGCATAATTACACTAACCATCTTTCATTTCTCATCCCTACAAGCCTTTGAACTTAATAACAAAACAACCCAAATACTTAATAACAAACTGCTGTATTCATCCCCTTCATAAACAATACTTAGGAAGTATTAAGCAAAAAATACTTAATAACAAAACAAAACAAAAGAAGCAGGAAACAAAAACCAAACATCAAATGGTTTCTTATCATACACAAACTAAATTTATGATTTCTTACATGAACACTTAAACTATATACTTTAAATAACCTAATATTTTCTACCAATCAGAGAATTTCCCTTCAAATCTGTAAGCTCCTTGGAAGAGATATGGACAACTTCTGGAAGCTCTTTTGTGAAGAAATATTATGGAGGGCACATGCAATTAGGCAATATGAACAGAATGAGCTTGCTTAGAGTTTGTAGCATTGATAGAAGAACTGTGATTGCATTCATGACAACATTTCACACCAGTTCTAAAATAAATAAAGCTTTTTTGCATTTAAAATGATACTTATTGCACTTGGGCACTGTCTTCCTCGTCTTTTCATCTAGTTAAAATCCTGCTCTTTCTTTGCTCCCTATTTATACATTTCTTCCTTTGATCTTTTGAACTCTAAAAGTCCTCAAAACGTTTATAAAGATGAAGATTTTAGAAATATCAATATCAGCTGCTCAATATTCTCTGTGGATTTGACTTCTTAATAACCATTTAAATTGAGAAGAAACAATTTCTCAACAAAAAATCCCCACTTTTGGATTTTTGCTTTGTTGCTCAAGTGTCTTTTGAGAGTAGGGCCATCAGATACATGACTCAGCTACAAGATATAACTACAAATACGTGCTCTGTACTTTTTGTAATCATTTTGTTAAAGGAAGAAAGACTAATGAGTTGTTTCTGAAACTCCTTAAAGCTTCATGAACTCTAAGTATGGTTATTGATTTATACGTTTACATTAGTACACAACCTTCAACAGTTTTAACAAAATTTTGCTAAATTATTAATTTGATAAAGTTACTAAATTTTAGAAAAAAATAATTCTGTAATTTGGACATGGTTCCACATTTGTACCAGCACTACTTATAATGGCTATAGAGGTTTCTTTTTCCCCAGACTTTACAGGCATATATTGCATCTACGAAGGGAATCTGTTGAGCACTGTTTGCAACATTAAGAAATATACTGAAGTCCAGAACAATGGTACATTCCAAGATCCTTATTTCCCTTGATGTCTAGCTGCAGACAGTGCCCCCTGACTTAATACACCCTACATTAGTCAAAATCTTAGTGCTCAGAGATTTTCACGATCTTATTTTCTCAGCAGCGATAACTTGATAGAGCAGTGTGTGTGTGAATGTGTGTGGGTGTGTGCGTGTGTGCACACTTGTGCACTACACACATGTTTGTGTGCTGGTCAGGTTTTCGGAATGAAACTAGAAGTAAAACAAGTTTTCAAGCAAGAGCAAGGGTATAGTTTAGCTTGCTAGTGAGAGAAAACAAAAGAAATTATTTGTTCCCAGTCTACACGCCATTCAAATGGCACCAAAGCAATACATGCATGTTTGTATGCAAAGAGATTTTGTAGGCATTTTGCTGCTATATTCTTCCCCTTCATAAACAATACTTAGGTAGTATTAAGCAAAAAAGTATGTTTCAAATATCTTACTGTCGTCTTTTTTCCCCTTCTTTTCTTCTTCCTACATATTTTAGCCCACAAGGGTTGTGCAGGGCCAACTAAGAATCATTAGATGTATCTAGTTTTTCAGAGTTGTTTCTAATACTCCTGGGATTGCAAAGGATTCGTTCAATAAAACAGCATGCACAAGTTGTTCTGGACAGACAGGATGTGTAAGTGCTTGATCATAGGTTTTCATCATTCCATTACCAGTAGATATTTAATACAAAAAGTAATTTTTTCAAGGAACCTATGAAGATGAAAACAGTACCCAGATGTGTTGTATACTCATATATCACTAGCCATGAAAGTGAATGTAGTGCAGTTGAATATCTCATGCTTAATATCATGTAATCTAGAATCTAAATTTACCTTTCTGTACATGGAAGTATAAAAATGAGGAAAAAGAAAACCAACTCTAAGCATAACATTAATGCCAGAGCAGAAGTTAAGGATGATGGAGTTCAAAGTAAGGCCTTTTATATTTCGCATTTCCATGAGAGATGACAAGTACTACATAAGTAACTATTTAAGACACTAATTTACAGTCCTGCGATGCTTTCCAATACCTTATTATAAAGAAAAGACAATGTCTAATTTAAGATAGAGCTAATCTTTCCCCATGGAAGGATTCTTTTTTCTCCTTGCTTAGATACATGAATTGTCAGAGTGAGCCCAAACCGAAAATCATGAAGAAGCTCCTTGCAATCATTTCACTTTGCTTTTAAAAAATAGCTTTTCTGGAGGGTTACACTTATTTAGTGTAAATTTTGTGTGCTGCTACATTTCTAAATATATCTTTGTATTGCAAAATTTTGACATGCTGTTCATAGCATTATAGGCAAAACCTGACACTTTTTTTCTGTAAACAAACAGATATCTCAGAAGCCTTTTTTTGTTTATTTGCTAGTAAATTTAACTTTCATGTAGCAGTACTGCTGTTTTCAATCTACTTGATAAAGTTTGTTGGAAGGAGAGGCTTGGTAACTTGCAAAGTTGCCTGAAGACTTACTAAAATGTTGAATTATGCAGACTGTGTGGATTGAGCCAAGAGAACTGAGATAGGGAAGGTGTCAGTCTTACTGTCAGACTGTAGAAATAAGCTGAACAACATAGCTTAGCTGCTTGGTAAATACACCTGTGTTTGTTTAGTTTAGGTTGGGTATGGTTTTTGTTTGGAGAAAACCGAACGGGGCTTTGAAGTGTTAAAACTACCGAGACATCTCAAAATTTCACACATGCCAGACAGCTTGTGAAAGCTGGTCACAGAAGTTTTTTTCCATATTACCTGTGTTTCCATTCAAAATGAAAATCTAGCAACTGGAGTTTACAGATAAGATATTAAGTGCATGGGGTGGGGGGGGGGTTGGCTTGGTTGACTAGTTGGTGTTCTTTTCTTCCTTAAGTGTTATCTCCTCTTCCTACTACTGTTAAAAATGCTTATACCCTTTGAGTATGCCCAGGTGTAACCCCCACCTATTCAGACAGTAAGCAGTAGCTGATAGGTATCATCTAAATATTTAAATTAACAATTTGCCTATTATTTCTTTCTGTCAGGAAAAGTCTCTTCCATCTACTATGTATGGCCTGTCTTTCTTTTAAAGCTTAAATTTATTTTTTTTATGTCAACCTGGAAGTATTTCTATCTATATAGACATATACTTTGTATAAATCTAGATGGCTATAGAGTACACAGTTTATGCTTATGTCTGGCTTAGAGATGTACTAATATGAAAGCATTTTGCCATGGCAGAACATTTGAAGAGTGTGATTTTAACTTGGCATTAGAAGAATATTACAAGAAGTGCCAATGTATGTTAGTACCTTGAGTAGCTACAGCCAAGATGTTTTTATCAGAATGTGCTGCAGGCATCATTTTCACTGTTTTTCTTTTTCCATCCAAACTGAAAGAGTTTTAAGATTTTTTTTTTTTAATTACCTCACCCTGGGATCTAGTTAAACCAAATGTGTTGTTGGAGTCAGTGAGTCTAGTTCCCTGGTATTGTCAGGCATCATGTCACAATCTTGACAAATGTGTTTTGAGATGAGCTGCAATACTACTGGTCATATACTCTCCAAGAAATCTGCCATCTGGAAGTATGATCAGTAATAAATCTAAAAGTGTTAAATGAACAGATGTGGGGAAGAAAAATAACTTAGGAGAAACAAACAAGAAACACTTCAGTCAGAAAGTATCATGTGGCACGATCATTTGCCGTTTTGTCTTCTATTGCTTCCCTGTCTTTGAACAGCAGGCAAGACCTGCCACTAATTTGCTTACTCCAATTCCACACCTTACAGTCTTAAAGACTTGCTTATCTCCGTCTAGCAGTCTTGCCTACTTTGTGACATGAAAAAATGTATCAAGTAATCTAACATTAAGAAAAAAAATTCTTAAGCAGTGGCACTTCTAAAATTCAGACAACTCTCTGGTTGAGATGCTAAAGCACACAGTGACAGAGCTGCCCAGGAAAGACAGTGGCTGTAGTGCTCATGGAACTTTTTATGATACATTCTTATATGTTTTTCCTACTGCTTCAAATTATTTGGAACCACAAGCAGCTATATTTTAGAGACCTAAAAGAGAAAAGCAAGTCTCTGTCTCCCTAGGCCCCAGCCCTCTATTAAGAGAAAAATAAGAAGCTGAACTTTGAAAAATCACATTCATAATGCTTCAAAACCTTAAATCTCCTTACAAAATAACAAAGTAATCATAGCTCTAAAATATAACAGTACTGTTAACTAGTTGCACTAAAACCTTAGAAACTTTCTCTTTAAAAGTACTTGTTTTACTGCTTCATGTTTCAGTAACATTAATTTAAGAAAAAGAATATTTTTTTTTCCTTTCAGTCTACAGAGAAACATTGTAGAAAACCTTCTTTTGTATAAGAATCACAGCTGCTGGCAGCCGATTGCAGCAAAATTAGTATTCTAATTGAAATCTGGCAAGTGGGAGTCCCTTGACAGCATTTTCCAGAAGCCAGGGCTTGTCCTCTCATGCATTGTGAGAGAAGAAAGGTTATTCTTGCTTTTAAATAGGTGTTGTGTTGAAAGCCAGAATAATTCACCCAGCACTGAAGTGTCTCTTCCTAAAGCTCCATTAAAGTACGTGGGATTACACCGACTCCAGAATCTGCCATGGATATGTTATCTGAAGTGTGAAGGCCGCTGTGCTTAAATCCGTGCTACATCTCATACTGAATGTGTATAAGTAATTTAAAAAAAAATTAAAAAAATAAATAAGGAAAACAAAAACAGTGGGAATTGTAAAACACATGAAAAGCCTTTTGGATATTTTAAGTTAAGGATTTGATGGCTCAGTCCATGAAGCAGAGAAAACAAGATTGCTGTGAAAAGTTCTGTGAAGATCTAATTAATTCTTCAGAGGGAACTGTTATTTGTTGGAGAAAAAATATAATGATCTCAGTCAAGAAAGCATGTGTTGTGCTTATGGATATTCGTAAGTCTTTGACACATAGATAAATACTTTCTGCCTCAACCAAATTTGGGTTTGAAAAAGATAGTACGAAAAACTCCTTTGTTTAGTATGTGAAAAATCAAACCTTCTATGTTCCTTGAGCTACCAAGGCTTCCTATGCATAATTATAGGGCTCCTGTGCTCAGATTTCAGCATGTTCCTAGAAGGGATAAAGCCAGCAGTCCAGTTATTTAATGTTGAAGGAAATAGATAAACTCAGGATTCTGAAACAATACTCTGTGATGTTTTCCTGTTCTAAGTTCTTCCTGAGAAATGGTCAAACCTTCTATAACTTCTTAGAAATGTTTAAATTATAGCAACAAAACAGTTTCTGGAAAAGCTGAGTTTGATATATAAATAATGCAATACAGATTTAAAATTTGGCAGATCAGTACAGTTAAAGCTGCACAAAAAGAACTCAGAGGGTTTTTTAGTTGTTGTTTGCTTGGGTTTTGCTTTCATTTGATTGTTTTGGGGTTTTTCTTTCCTTCCCCACACCATTCTATAGAATACCTGACAGATTAAATAGGTTACAAAACAAGTCTTCAAATTAAGCTTATCAGTCAAATGATATCCAGCAATGTTATAATGCTGTATTCCAGTGGGAAATTATTGGAGTAACCATGAAAGGATGACTACTAAAGAAACTATTGATATTTTTGGCACTTTCTGAAGTTTTTTGATGCTGGTAAACTGTATATGTAAAACATATGTGAGCAAACTCAACATGCCAGCATAGATATATTAAACTTTCTTAATCCTGAGTCTCACATTGATGGCTGCTGGCATAGCTAGATATGCTCAATCTGTCAGGGCATTCTGGTACTCAGATGGGATAGCACCAGTGGTGTCAGAAATTATTAAAATTAACTTTGTTTTTCAAAGCCAGTTCTTGAAAATTCAGTCAATTGTGAGTGGGCATTCTTGACTAAGGGGATTGCTTTAGAGCTTTTCTACCAGGCCCAGAGAAAGCTTAATATTCTTGCAGTTTGTAAAATTATTTTTCTCCTATGGGAAACCCAGGAATAGGTAGATTTTTGGGGTCTTTGTGTATGTCTGCTTTAGGGATAAATTTTATATGGCAGTATGTCTCCTACATCAAGCTTGGTAATTTTCATTTACCCATGTAAATTTTCAAGTTTTGTTGATGTTGTTTTTCACTACTGGATGATTTTACTGTTCTTTCTGAAAGTTTTAAACCTTACTTGTAAGAAGGAGGCAGCATCTTCTCACTCTACCATAGTGTAGCTATGCATTTTCATATGTATTCTGAATACACACACGCACAGAGGAATATATACTCTCTCTGTATAGATACATGGTATATATACATTGTATATGTACAATGACCTGAATATCAGGGAGATGGGCAGAAAGAAATAGCAAAGGCAGCTGTGCCTGGAAGGTTTGAAAAGGTAGTGTGTGTGTGTGTGTGTTTGCATATATACACATATATGTCTGTGTCTATACACATACATGTATTATGTATAAACTTGTTGACCTTGTGCTGCTGAAAGAGTAGATACTGAAAAAAATAAAGAGCTGGACAAAACTACCCAGTTTCATAGCATTTCTAAGTATATCCATAATTCCTTATTCATAAAGATCTTTATTAAATTTCATTTATGAATCTCTAAAAGAATTAATTTAGGATAAGAATATTTCTTATGCACAAAGACTCGTATAGTTACCTCTATCCTTCCCTCACCCTCATATTTTTCAATCAATTCAAGTAGTGTATACTTTTTTAAAGTGAGCCTTTCTTACAGCACTCATGTTGTTCCATCACTTTGGTGCCAGTGGTAGGTGTCCAGCTCTTCACAAAGCAGTGAATCTGTAATACAGTTGTGTTACTCATACAACTGCTTTTCATGAGCTGGCTCTGAGCCCATGGGTATAAGTGTCTCTGTTTGTGCTAGCTCAGTGGTGCACACGATGACATAATTGTTTCTTGACTAATAAGCTATAATGTGAACTATATGGACTGTGGAAATTTAATTTACAAGGTAAGTGGTCATTTGACCATGAATTGAAGATGCCTCCACATGGAAACAGAAGATCTGAACTACACGGTAGCGAGAGGTGGCTCTCTGCTATGAGCAAAAACTCTGTGCTGCTGGCAAATAAAAGGGCTTCTGGGTGACCATCACAGGAAAGAATATAGGATTGAAAGTGTCTGTCTCCTTAGTGCAGAAACCATTTATCAGTGACTGTGACAAGGTAAACTCAGACTTTATGAGTGTTTTCATTCTGTTCGGGACAGATGAATAAGTTTAACAAAATAAAGAAAACAAATGTATAAAAATGTGAAACAGCTATCCTTTCAGTGATACTTGTAAGTAAAAACAATTTAAGCCTACTAAATTATTGGAGACTGCTGGATTACATGAGGTTTTGCCAGCTTCATGAATTATATAAAAGTGAAGATGCAGTTGGATATTTAAGATGTACAATCTTTTCTTACACACTTTGGGCTTTCATTTCATTTAACATTAGAGAAATAACTTTTCTTGTATCTCCTTTTAAAAGACGGCTTAACATGTAAGAGCACATCTTTCCAGGCTCCTCCGGGCAAATTGGGAAGTATAACTCAACTAGTTTTTACACACTGAATGTCCTCACTCCTCAAGTTAATAAAAAATTAAGTGGTGTGTTTTTTTTTTACTAAGCAACACGGTATTTTACAAAGGTTTAGCGCTGACTATTTAAAGATATATGCTTAATTGCATTTTATTGCAAATTTATTAAGCTGTGAAGAAATATTGAGAATGTTTAATTAAAACACTGATAATGCTGGTTTTTAATAGATTTTGCTTGCAGCTAGTTCTTTTGCTTGCAAAACCGAAAAGGAAGTCAGGTTTCCTACCTGTTGTGAAGCCGAACCTGAAAATAAAGAACACAGTGGAGATCACATGAGTTTCTGGAGTCTGAGGAGTATAAAACACTGAGTATGTTTCCTAACAGCCTACACAGAATCTTCCTGAAGCTTCTAGTAAGGAAAAAGGGGGGTGTTGGAACCCTGAGTTCTGAGAATTTCATTCTTTCAGTTCTGACAAGCAATGATCCTCAAAAGCACACTCCATTTGTCCTGAGACCCTGGGAAAGACTTCCGAAATTGTGTGATAACACTGAGGTTGTTGCTGTGTAATTAAAAGTTATATTACTGGGCGGAATGTAGAAACCTAGGTTTATGGGATATAATAATATGCATGTAAAAAGATGGAGGATTTTGGGCATGGGTTTTTACTTCTTCTTTCTTCTTTCTTTCTTCTTTCTTCTTTCTTCTTTCTTCTTTCTTCTTTCTTCTTTCTTCTTTCTTCTTTCTTCTTCACAAATCTGGGTTTTCTTGCATTGGTTCAAAAAACAATGCAGACCATGAATAGTTAGTTATTGGGTTATAAGTAAAAACAATTTACTTAATATTTTATAATTGGATGAATTGTGATTTAAATGGCCTTGGAAGTCACAACTCGGGGCCATTTTCCACCGTGTTAACAAAGAGGCACACTCTGTGCAGTTGTACCATAGATAAGAATATAATAAACATCTAAGTCTGAAGAAATACCAGCATCTCCTGCCTTTTAATCCAAAGTCTGAGTACAAGAACTAGAAAGAATCAGAGACAAAATGAAAAACAGAAAGAAATGAATAGGGGGGAGAAAGGATGGCCCATTGCATTGCCCAGTTTCAGGGCAAATTATCTATTCTTGCAAGGAGAAGTGATTCAGACTGGCATGTTCTGCAGAGAAATTACCCACCACACTGCACACAAAGCAGAAGCCTTTACTTGGGTGGGTCTCTCCAGAGAGGTGTGATACAATCTGAGTTTCCCATCAAAGGAGAAATTCAGTAGGTTTTCATTTCTATTTCCAAATGAGAAATTGTTTGTTTGGTTTTTTTTTTTGAAGGGTAACAGCCTTGTGTCATGCTCTTTGAGTAGAATATCATCAGTGGCTGGGGACCTCACAATACTCTGCTACTTCTTTGGTAGAAGACCTTTCATGGTGGTATCACTTAAAAGGATTTTGCTACACGTGGGAAAAGGGAAGCACAAGGAACCATATTACTTATCCTATTTTTGACATATATTGGTAGGAAAACTTTTTTAACATTAACTCATATCTTTTTTATATATATATTTTATACTCATTATGTATATTATATATACTACATATATAATATATATATTATATATATATTTAATTAGAAATTCTTTGCTTTATTCTGCAAACTGCTATAGTTATCCCTGCATTAATAAGAACCATGTTACCTGTGGATTCCACAATGTAAATCTCCTTACCTGAACTGACTTAACTGCTTCTTGCTAGTTTCTTGATACAGATTTGATATGGCAGATTTTTGTTCTAAACTGCTAATCTCCATCAGATCATTCTGCTATCATAGCAATTTTTCTGCTATAAGAGCTATTAAACCAGAATAAATATTTAATTGCAAACACACACAGCATGCGTTCTTAATATAGTTCCATCAAGAAGTCACGGTATGACAAAAGATGGTTTCATGCTTTAGTTAAAACACACATTTTTGTGTGAGTGAAGAATGCAGTTAACAACAGGAATTAGAAAAGTGTTCTAAGGATAATTTATGAAAAAAAAAAAAACCAAACCAAAAAAACTAAGGAAAAAACAACAAGGCCAGATTTTGGGAACATACACTGTGCTGAAAGATCTCAGATTCTTTATCTAGGAGTCTGAGCAGAAATTGACCTGGGTTTTTTTTCTGGTTGTCATTTGAGATTCTTGATAGCTTTGATTCATCTGAAAAAGATGATGATATTGATGATGACGATCAAGAAAAAAGCAATGACATTGCTCTGTCTATTGCTCTGATTCTGCTATCAGAAGTCATAGGTGAGGTCTTCAGTTTTCACATCAGGCAGCTCACAGCATAAAGAATGATTAAGTTTTGCTGGGACAATTGGAGGTCATTTGATAAAAAACCCTACTCAAACCAAGTGATGCAATGCAGACTGGCCAAGACTATGTCCAGGCAGATTTTTGATCTCACTGTCTGCTAATCCAGCCCATACTTCATCAGCTTCTCTATATAGGAAGTGCTTCATCTACCAAGCCAGTAATAGAGTTGTAGAAGTTTATCAAGTTAGTCATTAAATTTCTCTAGGTCCTTGGATTTCTAAAGGCTGGTTCTGCTGCTAAAAACTGAGGTGAGGAAGATCATTGGTACCTCAGCTTTTCCTATGCCCTGGGTCAGCAGGGTTCCTGACCCATTTAGAAACCTGTTCATGCTTTCTGTAGTCTTCCTTTTGTTACTTGTCTATATATAGAATTCCTTCTTGCTGCCTTTGCCATCCCCCGCCAGATTCAACTCCAAGTGAGTGTTGGCTTTCCTAACTGTCTCTCCATGCTCAAACAGTGTCTCTGTAGGCTATGCTTGTTACTGCTTCTATCTCCTGTATTATTCCTTGCTATGTTTGAGTTTTGCTAGGAGCTCCTTGCTTATTCATGCAGGCCTTCTGGCAGTTTTTACTTTTGCTCATTGGAGTGGACAGCTCATGAACTTGTAGGAGCTGATCCTTGAACTTCACCCAGTTTCCTTGCACCCTTCTTCCCTCCAGGGCTTTATCTCACATGACACTTTCCAATGCATCCTTAAAGAGGCCAGAATCTTCTCTCCTTAAGTCCAGCGTTGCAATCTTGCTTTTTGCCCTCCGTTCTCTTACCAGGACTCTGAAATCTACTAACTCATGGTCACTGCAGCTGAGGCTGCTTTCAACCTTCACATCCCCAATCAGATCTTCTTTGCCTATAAGCTGAACTTTTTAAAAACAGAGATCTGCTCCAGAAAGGTCAACATCCCCTCTGGCTGGCAAACCAGAATATTCTGGTTTTGCCCTTTTGTCCTCTAAACTCTATGTGTTGTGAATATCTATAACTATGCATGTATTTTAAGCTCTGCTCACATTCCACTTCTATCACATCAAGAGCTACATAAAAATTGTTCTGTTACCTGCCTGACTCAGAGGTTTACTTTTCACTATGGATTTGGGGGGTTGCTGCATGAATTTTACAGAGTGCCTACACTGCATTGTTACTTGTATTTTTCTATCTAGTGTAGAAGTTTACTCCCATAAGCAGTGACTATGTGGGATAACTTAAACAGCTGGTAAACAAAATATATCTACTCTTTCTCTGATATTCAATCTTAGAAGTGGGTGTTCAAGTATGGGACAATGGAGTGGATCTACAGGAATTCATTGGACCAATATATTATTGTCATTTTATTATAAAATTGTTAATTTTATAAAGCATTATAGAGATCTTTTGCTAAAAAAACAAAAACAAAAACAACAACAACAACAACAAAACCAAAAACAAAAACATTCTTCAAAGTGCTGGAGATATTTTATTTCATACTGACTTTTCTACTCAGCAGTGAAAATTGTGATTCTTCTTATAATCACCTTACCAATTTTTAATAAGCAACGTATTTGTAAATTGACCCTTCAAAGGCAATATTTTCTCTGATAAATCATTGATTAATTTTTTTAATGATAAATGAAGACTTTAATGTATAAAAGAAAAACCTACAAATAGTTAAATCTTAACTGATTAAAACCAGTCTTAATATGTCTGTTTATGCTTGACTTCTGTCATCCTGCAACATGGTCTATTTTCTCAATATTCTTTAAGTGACCAGAATGACAGATGCTCTTATAAGATGGTTCTCTTTGTTTTCTATAAAAAGCAATTACAAGCATGCAAGTCCTTGCACAGGAAAACTGGTCCAAGGTTCACACTAAGTGTTTTAAGTACTACATTACTTCCTGAAGAACCTGATAGGATAAATTACTCCCTAAAGGGACCATTTACAGAAACTATGAAAGCACCAGTTTTCACAAGGCTGACAGAAATCCTGCTGTTGGAGTTTTTGCAAGGATATGTTACCATTAACATAGTTGGACATGTCTCTGAGAGGCCAACAGTTCAACATGGTGTCTTTTCCGAGTCATAGAAGAGGAGTTTTTAGTTTGAAGATCATTAAATGCCTCAGTTATCTTCTAGATTATCTACTTCTTAGTTTAGTCTTAAAGCTAACTGTGTCCTAATTTTACATTTAATTAGTTTGCAGTAATGTGAAACATTGATTTTATTTTCTTCAAGTATCAAGGGCAGAAACATCTGCTGAACAGAAGTTTCTTGTTTTAACGCCATAACCAATGGAAAACTGCTATCCATCTTAGAAATATTAGAAATAAACTTTCAAGTACTTGCCCCTGGAGGGTTTTTAAAAGCCTGGTCCTGCAAATCTGTTAGCCTCACAGCTCTTTCTTTGTGTCTGCTTCTTGTTCCTGCTCTATTCTTCTGTTGCCGTGGGAGCTTTTTTTGCCTCTCCCTTTTTCTCTTTCTCTATTCACTGCTTTCCAGAAACTTCTCCCAGATGTGCTTGCCTGATGCCTCATATATAAATTACTGTCCCTTCCCTGCAGAGAAATCTGTATGATCCAAGAAATCAAAATAGGCAGTTCTTTTCTCTGTTGGTTAGCCATACATTTTTAACAAAACAGGACATATAATGGATGTACCATAAGTAATAAACAGACAAACAAAAGTGCATCAGCATTAATATCTAATAAGGATGCCTTTAAGAAGTAAGAGAATGCCTAATGAGAAAAAGCTTGCACGCTATTAAGGCCACTCAACTTTGTTAGCTAGAACTTGAAACAGCTGGCATAAAAGACTGTTTATACTTGATTGAAAAATATGAAGTCTCTGAATTCTACCTTTAACCTTTATCTCTGGATTCAATCTGAGATTATCAAGATTTAGTTGGGCTGTTTCTTCAGGATCTGAGCCCATATACTTATAGGTGTAATTGAAACAAAATGCTGGTACACATTTCTTCCAAGATATGCACCCTGAGAAACCTCTCATTGCCTAAACTATGCAGCTGCCAAACTTCAGAATATGGGAAGTATAGCTGAAACAATTTTTACTCTTAAATCCTTTGCACCAACTATTACTATGATAATTATGCTCCACACTGAGAAAGGAAAGAGAAAAAATGTAACTATAAAATATTACGTTGGTTCTTACCTGGCCTATTATCAAAGAGAGAAATTGTCATAGTGCTTTTCATGCTCTGTCATGGCACAGAGTTCCCACGTACAAATCCTGTCCAATGAAGTCTTCTGCAAAAGATTAAAGGATTTGATACAGATAACTAACATTGCTTCATATATTTTGCTAAGATGGAACCAGCAAGAAATGCATATTCTACTTCAACATTTCTCATTCTTATCGATGTTTCTTTTGTCCCTCAGAAAAACTTTGAGACAGTTTGAAAGACTCCTCTCATGAAAATCATCCTTAGGTGGTGTTCAGGCTCATTCTTCAACTCTGATGCCAGCTGTATCTCTCCTGCCTCCAATTATTAAAAAAAAACTTCATATTGCAGTTGATTTGCCTTTAGGACCCACAAAGTCCACATAGGCATTATTGATAGCAAGAATGATAAATGTGTTCATAAAGCTTCTTCAGCCGTAGTTTCCATCAAATTTTGATGGAATTCAAATTTTGAGTGAATATTAAAGAAAGATGTTTTTGTATAAGTTTCCAAGCTCTCACATTTCACTGGTCTGAGTAGCTGTATCTTTACTTCGGGACTGAAAATATATTTGTAATTCATTATACTGAAGAATAAAGATCTTGATATGTATGCTCTCATTTAGAGTTCAGGGGCAGGTCCACTAAAAAGAAGAAAGAAATTCAATGTCTAAGAATGGGCTTAATAGTCTAAGAAAAAAGTGTTTTACCATGTCTAAGCTTAGATCTTCTCATGACATAAATTCATCCTAAAAGCTATTTTATTATACTGTGTTCAATTTTTTTATAACTTGCTCTCCCCATTGATTATTCAGCAAACCTTTGCAGGGTGAAGAACTGTTTATAAAAGTGTAACCCATGGGTACAATTCCACTACTTGGGTCAGCACCACAGGCTCTCTGTGGGAATGCAAATCACTTACTTGGGCTTGAATTTTTTTTTTTTTTGTTTCCAACCAAAACTTGTTTTACATGCCAGGGGATGTACCGTGATGCTAGTTGTAGTCATCAGGGGTTTTAAAAAAATGTTTTTATGGTAGAGATTCTATCTAGGTTTGAATGTCTAGCCTATTCTGTCAAACTGAACTTTGCTATGATGACTTGACCTTTTTGAGATTTTTGCTGTTACTCACAGGGTCATGCAATTGTAAAGAACAGAGGTGGTTGTCCAAATCACAGAATGCTGAAAAGGTCAGAGTAGCAATGCAGTCTTCACTATTTCTCCAGGTATAAGATGCTGGATCTGTAGCCACATAACACCCATGACTAGACTTGAAGTAAGCCTCGAAAATGGTCTAATGGTCTCTTGGGTTTGATGGTGAGACTGATGACGATGCTAAATCCTAAAAATGCTGTTATTCTGAAAAGATTCTTAAGATTTTGATTAATATTTTTAATTCCGGCCATATCAAATTAAGGTTTTAAGCAACGATTCACTATAGACATTTTGGCCTTTTATATAGTTTTCCCATAGCTGAATCAAGGATTACATGCTTCCCAGATGATGGTTATGTGTTGTAGTCTGTATTGTGCAAGACCCGTTGAAAGAATCTTCTTTCTTCTTTAATCTACGATGGTACCATAAAATTAGAATGTATGATTTTGGGGTTTAATTTTTTCCCCTCCACATTACAACAAGCTTTCCCATCCTTAGAAAGCTTTATTTAAAAAATTCAATACTCCTGCACCCTTATGTGTTACTATTGACTAGTATACAGCAAGTAGAGTCATTATTTTACATATTTGGTATTCCATGATCTTGTATAAAATGGTGTATGACTCTCATTTGGCACATAAATAATATCAGATGAACTACACGACATTTTTAGTGTTTCATTTGGAGATGAATGGATTCTTTCAATTTCTACAAAATTTTCCCAAAATCATGAAAAGGGCAAAGAAACCCCACATCTTATAAATCAAACCAAAGATTTGCTCTTAGTTCAATTGAAATTTCAACAGCCTTTTCATAGTACAACAGTTGATACAAATCTCAGTACAATAATGTGAACACAGTCCAAATTTGTACAGAAAAGCCTTGCAAATTATATATGTACAATTGTTTTAGGTAGTTTTCAGTATCTGCCCCTTTTCTTCAGTATTGTGACTGCTTTTCCACTGTCCCTCTGGGTCCTAAGTTTGACAACATCTGTCTTTCCCAAGAAGAATAGGGGTGATGGCAGGGTTACAATAAGTCATCATTTTCCCATGTCCTCTACCCGAAGGTATGTGATGTTCGTAAGGAGACTTCCCTCCTTTTCAGTTTTGCATTTGTTTGGATTTATTTCTTATGTTATCTAATATATTCTGCTTCCTTCTCTCTGATTTCTAGCTAAAGTTCAAACCCTCTGTGTCATAGTGTGCCCTGACTAATGCAACTTTTCACTGCTCACTATGCAACCTAAAGCAGGTCTTACCACATGAGGCATCTACAGACCTAAGCTGAAGCAGGCAAGGTGAGAGTCCCTTGATTGTTACCACCATTAAAGCAACTTAAAACTGGCTTTGGATAGCATAGACTTATCATATCCTGTAACTTTGCACCATCAGGTCAGTACAAAGCCTGTGACCTTTTACTAGGAATGATAGAATGATAAAAGTTGTATCTGCGGGTTTTAGTAAACATCCACGGGTGTTACTTGTTTGGGTTTTTTTTTAAGAAGCAAAAGATATATCATTCCATCTGAACTTTCACCAGAAGGAAGGGACTTACCTGTTGTGCAATTAGACAATAAATAGGAAGATAGTTCCCCTTTCAATCCCCAGGATAGTTAAACTTTCAATCCCCCTCTTTACACAATGTATGTGTCTGGCTATTATGTGGATTTCCTCTGATATTATAATTCGGTGACAAGAGAGTCCTAGTTTATTAGAAAACTTTTTCTGTGTTTGGTGGAAGGGTAGCATTAGCTATCTCAAAACTTTCATTAGGAGTATTATTCCAAAGCCTTCTTTTCTACTGAAGGTCAGAGGCAGATTCACAAAATTAGTTAACAGCACCCCCTTTTCCCAGCAAACAGGCTTTTACAGAACACTCTCCGGGTAAAACTCTGAAGTTCTTTTTTCTTCCCTTGCTTTTCTTGTTGTGTTATTTTTATCTATACAGTAGGTACTAATTGTCATTCATGCAATAAAGGCTGTTTTAATATACTGATAGACTTCTTTTTCTGGAGAAGTTTAGTGAATCTGTCAAGACTGGTATCTGCACCGTGATGGTTTTGAGATTTTTAAAATTTCCCTCATTAATGCAATTGATAGTTCCTCAATATTCACAGTCTAAATTCAATTACTGCAAGCTGAAGAAATTTGAGGAAAGTAAATAGAGGAAAAATAGTATAGGTAAGATTAAAAAAAACTCTTTCTCAATATAGAAACAGTTGGATACTTCATAGTGTGTTGTTAATTATATATGAATTGCAAAATTGTAGAAAGGTCTCATGTCCTTATGAACAGAAAATGAGAAGAGACTTATGCAAGGAATAGATAACTCACTTCTGTGTAAGTGAAAGCTGAATAGCTAAAGTTTCCATTAAAATAATTTGGGCACTTATAATTTTAAAGTCTAATTATTTTTAAGTTGAATTGTCTGGCAAAATGAACAAAAGAACAGGCAAAAAAAATCAAGCTATTGTTTCATTTTGACCAAATAAAAGTGCTAAACTTGTTAGAAATATACACATGATGTTTTTGCCCCAACACGCAACTACACAAGGCATTGTGTAAAATAATATTTTGAGAGTGAGCACAAAAGTTTTCAAAAGTTAGAGTTAATTGGTGCCAAAAAGTAATACTCAGAAAACTCTAGTTATGGGAATATTATAGACAGGAGGGAGAAAAACCCAAAACATGTCTAAGAACTTCAGTCTCAATTATTTTTATGGAATCTATATTTGGATATATTTTACTCTTCCTCTTGGGGCTTTCCTCAAAGCTCTGTCAGCACATGGTAAGACTTGTCTCAAGAAATTTGCATCTCAGCCGTTGTCTTGATCTTAGTATTTACATATATATGAAAGAGTTATGGTATTGGTACCAGTGAAACTTGGTGGCATGAGTCCCACAGCTGGAGTACTGGGATGCAGGGGTAGGCAGAACAGGTGAGTTAGAGGTGGTGTACTACAAGTATGGGAGAGGTTTGACTGTAGAGCTCTTACAGTTAGTATTGATGTGGTTGAGAGCCTCTGGGTAAGTATTAGGGGGATGGAGAGCAAAGGAGATGCGGTAGGGGATGTTTAATACCAATCACCCAGCCAGGATGTAAGCACTGATGAGTTACTTTATAGGCAGTTAGGAGAAATTTCAGCTTCAGTAGCCTTTGTGCTTATGTGAAACTTCAACTTCCCAGGCACAACTGAAAATAACACACTGCTGTGACAAACAGGTCTTGGAAATATTTCAAGTTTGTAGGAGATAATTTATTGTCTCAAGTAATTGAAGTGTCAACTAGAAAAGATGCCCTCCTAGATTTGCTACCTGTGAATAGAGGTATGTGATGGTAGGTGTCTGTCTTTGCCACAATGATCATGATATGCTAGAGTTTAAAATTTTCAGTTTAATGAGAAAAAACGACAAAAGAGTTGCTATCCTGGACTTCGTGAAAGCAAACCTTAATTTATTCAGAGAGCTATGTAGCAGAGTACTCTGGGAATCTGCATCTGAGCGGTTAGGAGCCCGTAAATGTTGGTCAATGTTGAAGAACTACCTTTGAGAAACACATGAGCAGACAATTCCCCTGTGTCCTAAGAAAGTAGGAAAAAAGACAAGCTTGGCTGAATGTGGAGATCAAGAGTAAAAGAAACTGTATGATCTCTGGAAGCGAGGTCAGACTTTGCTGGAACAGCACAGAGCTGTGCTTCATAAATGCAGACAGAAGATAAAAATGGCCGAAGTCCAATTACATTCAAAACTGGCTAATTTTTTTTCAGAAAACAAGAAGGGTTTTTTAAAGTACATTAATACTCTCTAAAAAAAACAAACCTCAAAAAAATCATTTTAACTGTTTCAGTTTCCCAGAGATATGCTTACATTTATTAATGTCTATGTTAGCTGAATAGACACAGGATGTGTTCTTTTTGAACAGTCAGAATTATCCACAGCATTTTAGAGAAAGGAAAATATATTGCTAATTTAAGTCTTTGGTCTTCTTCACTCTTAGCAACAACATGGAGGAGGGATAGCTAAATATATTCTTGTCTTCTCTTCTGATAGTCTAATTACCTTAAATCTTACAACCATTGCCTTCTATTTGCAAAATTCAACATGCTTATGAGTACATGTGCTGTAGTGAAGCTATTCTCAAATTACACTAAAAAAAATATCTGAGGGGAGATTCCAGTACTCAGTGTTCAGACAGTAGTATTGAGCTTATCAAATAAAAAAATTATTGTCTTTCTGTAATATTCAGATATTTTTCACAAAAAGATCCATGCTTACATTAGTGGAAAGGATAGGTCTCCTTAGAAAATGAACCTGAAGTGTGCTTTATAAGAAACTCTGTTTTTCACAAACTTTGCACCATTTGTTGCAAAAATCACAAGGGAAGGAATCAATCCATGGCCCACTCTATTTGATCATAGTTTTTTCCTATACTGAATGATGGATTCCTTAAGGGAACTACTTTCTCTATGTCTCTAAAATCTATATTTATGTCTCTGGTTTTTTTCAGAGATATACATTGCCTCTTGGTCTCTGCTTTGTGTTGATTTTTTTTATTTTTTGGAGCAAGTAAAGTTTTGTGAGAACTTATGTTCAAAATTTGTGGAATCTTCAGAATTCTCAGAAGATAAGTGGTTTTGAAGCATCTGCTAAGAACAGGTGACCTACACTGTGAGGAAAAAGGAAATGATTGAGAAATTAATTTTGTGCATTAGGAAAGGGTGATGACTTCCTGTATTTAAGCAATGGTTGGAATTTTCAACATGCATGAAAGGTCTGGGTAACAAATCAGCAAATGTACTTCTGCCTACATCCTTTTTTTCTGGATGTGTGTGCTCTACTACTGTTCAGATTTTGATGGTATTACAAGCTTTTCGTATTTCTTCATTTTAAATAGAAACACTTAATTTTCTGTACTTCTTGTCCTGAATTCTGTTTGTATCACAGAAATTCCAAACTAATAAGTCCTTTGCACTTTACCTCTGAGTCTGCTTCACACCTCCTCTAATTAACAACAAGAAGAAAAAAACCCTCAACCAGCTTTATCTGGTTTTATTCTTTTTTCCTAAATAATATAAGTAGAATGATGTTGTGAAAGACTTGGAAAAGTGTAAAATTATGAAGACACTGATACAATCCAAGGAAATACACAAACAAAAACATTCAAGAAATTGCTAGACTGATCAGCATTTTTGTGGTGACAATTTTTCATGGTGGATGAAAAAGACTTAACTTGAAATTTAAATGATTAATTTCACAGTATGTCATTGAGACTGTCAGAGTACTATTCACAGCTTTTTATAAGACAAAATTGGGAAAGAGAACAAAATAGATAAATAAGATTGAATGGGAACTTTTTTTCCTGCAAGTTAATTCAGCATAATGGTTTTGTTGGACTTGTAATTATTAGCAATTTTGTTTGACCTGAGCAAACTTCTTCAGTCAACTACAGAACTAGATACATGATTATTACGAAGTAAAGCCTTGCTCTACTGAAAAACATCCTTCCCTTTTAATGCCTCTTCGAAATAATTCATTGGAAATTTTTGTTTGTTTCTTCTATTGTAGTATCTCCTGATTCTCTCAGGTGCTGCTTTATCAGTATATAATTTATCTTCTGTACCTGAACACCTTAAGGTACAGAATATGTCTCTAGTTGTAAAACATTGTACAAATTTATGATGCTCTATCAATGATTAATAGCAATAATACAGCTGAGTAAATAGAGATGACTTTTTTGAGATTGGAAAATGCTGCTGCTTTATTAGAGAACAAAATTAAAAATAAACATTCTGGTGTAACTGCACCAACTTTGGAGACAGTTTGTATGAAGGTCACCAATGTTTGTCTGTCTTGCCATTTTGAAGAACACTGCACTTCCCCCTCATTCTCTTTATGCTTGTTTCAACATGGTCATCTGTTCTGTTATCCTCTTTCCAAGCTTTGTATAAATAGGACTTATGGTCCTGACAGGCCATTATAAGCTCTGACTTTAAAGCAGAAAGAAATATGAGCAAAAGAGAAGGAAGAAAACCATTGGAAAAAAGGTTGGAGTGAAGTCACTGTATAATACTAGATATTACTAGGTCACTTTTTTTGTCCTTTACAAAAAAATTCCCTTTTTTTGTAAGGATCCAACACTCCTGCTTAATAATTTCTGCTTTCTTTAAGCCTCTGTGATGATGACTCACAGAGGTAATTAACCCAGCACTGCCAAGCCCACCACTAAACCCTATTGTTCTCTAAAACTACCTGAAAGGAGGTTGTAGTCAGGTGGGTGTTAGTCTCTTCTCCCAAGTAACATGTGACAGGAGAAGAGGAAATGGCCTCAAGTTGCACCAGAGGAGGCTTAGGTTAGATAACGGGAAAAATTTCTTCATGGAAAGGGTTGTTGAGCATTGAAACAGACTGCCCAGGGAATGGTGGAGCCATGGTGGAGCCACCATCCATGGAAGTGTACAAAAAACATGTGGACATGACACTTGAGGACATGGTTTAGTGGTGAACATGGAGGTCATGCTAGGTTGACGGTTGGACTTGATCTTACAAGTCTTTTCCAAGTTTAGCAATTCTATGATACATTTCTATGACACATTACCCTGGATTTCCCCAGACCATATATGTTAGATTTCTTTGTCAAAGCAATTATTCTTTCAGAGGGAAAACCCTGGTACAACTGAAAATTAGTTTAGAGCAGAGAACAGGATCAAGCATCTTTAAAATAAAAGGAGATCATCTTAAGCAGTGCACAGGAATTTTTTGTTGACTTTCTTATAGTCCTGTCCCCTTTCACAAAAATAAGGGTGTGACCTCATCAGGTTCCCGTAGAGACTACCTTTATTTTAAGCCAATGGGCTTCTTTTGTGTCCAACAGACATCTTTCCAACTGCTTCTAGAGGATGAAGGTATGTCTCATGTCTGTTCTACATCTTTTGCTCTTATCTTGCAAATTTTGCTGTACCCTGTTTGTGAAATTGTACTGCAAACCTCTATTTAACCCTTTACTATTATTTATTGTGTATAAGCTTCTGCTTAACTTTGTTACAAAATGTTATACATTGTCACTGTTTAACTATTTCAGTATGCTATTTTATGTCTTTAAAAAAAGCAAATATTGATTACGTGCTGCTTAGTACACTTTGAATTTATGGTTATAAAAAGCCCCTACATTGCCTGTACAAGTAACTCCTGAATTCCTGAACTAAAACATTGTCCTGGACAAGAAAAGAGCCTGGTAAATCTTGTGACTTAATAACTCATACAAGGTGGAACATTATTCTACAAGTAAGACAGAAGAAGCCCCAAAGGAAGAGAACAAAGAGTTGATGCAATCCTTACCAGCTATGATAGCTCAGGATATTCAGCAGTGAGGTGCCTGAGAACAAAATTTTTCTCTTTCATCTTTCATACTGCTGGGTTGAAACTACAGCTTCTGGTGAAAAATTAAACTGCAATTATTTTATTATTTGAATGTGCAAGAGGCTTGATAAGCATTGAGAGAATTAGCTCATAGCAACTGTAAGTGTAAGGCCCTATTCCATCACCTTTTGTTCACTTTGTTTATGGTTTGAAAGGCTGAAGGAATTGAATGTTTTTCCTGCACAAAATCCTGCATTACATCTCAGTTTGGCCAATCTTTGTATCCTCAGCAAAATTTTTGATCAAGCTTAAACTGACAAAGTAATGGAATGAGAAATTCAATCTATTTGTAAATGCTTGTCCACAAGCTGCATCTACTGATGCACTTCCCAAGACTTTTGCTAAACATAAAATAGATACCTATCTCAAATGAAGTAAACTGTTTTAATTGATAGAGGAATTTTTGGAGGACAAAACCACATTTGTCACAAAGTTACATAATAGCAAGCTTTGATTTTCTCAGTTGCGAGGTGTGAGTCAAAAGTTTATATTCCTCACCATAGTCTTGATGAGCAGGCTATAGAAGGGTATTTAACCATTGGCTCCCTTATGAACTTCTACAGTGCTAACATGGACTGGAAGAGATGTGGTAAAAGGTGTTGAATGTAACACGCTCATAAGAACATGATTTTAAGTACAAGGATGTTCTCTGAATTAATGAGATTAAAACCAGATTAAATTCTAATGTACTGATTAATGAAGGAAAATACCTGATGCCATGTTTAGCAACTGTTATTAAGTTTGATAATTTAAAAATGTCTCCCATGTTAAAATTGAGATGGCTCATTTGTTAATTTTTATTCATCAGTCAAAAAAATCCATTCTTCTTATTTTGACAGTTCTGTACTCAGAATTATTCTAAAACATTAAAATCTTTCCATTGTATTTCACAATAAGTGCTGCCAGCTAGTTTTTGTACAACAGCTAATAGCTGCATGCTTAGGTGTTCAAGGGGGTTGGCTCTAAACCCAAGCCCAGAATGTATTTCAGGTTGAGAGTTGCAAACTGGGATTAAATGTGAGATAGACACATCAGGCTGATGCTTCTAGCACTTTATTTAATCATAATTTATTATTTCTTTAGGTGGGTCACTGACTTGGGGATGCAGAGATAGAGCTCTCTGTATCTCTTTAGAGGATGGAGCAGGGAAAACTGGACCAGTGATATTGAGTGTCTTCTAAAACATGGCTGTAGCAAACAGAGTTTAGAGAAGTTTAACTTTTTCCAGTGAGTTATTCACCCCTCCTGAAAATTAGCAGCAGAAATCTGGAGGTGTTTCCATTCCTTGCCTCCTAACCCGGAAATTTTTTGTGTGGCTAATGGATCATAACAGAGGCACTAGGATATCATTCCTCAATATATCTACCTTTGCCCTAAGTCAAAAGTATAATTTGTCTGAGTGCAAGAGAACAGCTTACTACTCTTGGTTGACCAAAAAGAACTTAAGACATTCCACTGATGATGATTGTATTGAATAATTTATGGACCCCCATGCTGGGTAAGATTACTTATTAGAAAACAGGAATTGTTTGGGTGTGTTAATTCTCCATTTATCATCTCAGAAGAATGAGAAATTACTGTTTCCCCTTTTTTAAAATTGTAGGGAAAAGGCAAATTTAATCTTAGGAAGTTCTAGAAAGAAAGAGAATGAAGCTGAGAGAACTATCCCACTACTGTTGACTTCACACTTAGAATGGCATGTGCAGTCTGTTTGAACCTTAAATCAAATTCATAATGGTTGTCAGAAGGTCAGCAAGAGTGGTTAAATGTATGAAGTTGTTTACTATATGAAGAAATTTCTAGATAAACTTGTTTTTAATTTAGCTTGAAAGTCATTAAAGGGAGATAAATGGGACTTGTAAAAAAGAAAAAGTGTTAGCTATTCACTCTCCATTCCAGTAAAAGAAATAGGTAAAATCAAACTAATCTATCAAGTAATAGATACAAAGCAAGTAAAATAAATTGACCTGTAATTAAGCAGTTGAATTACTTGCCACAACTGCTGTGGATACCATCTTTATTTACATGGGCCTGAAATGACTGGACAACTAAATTGATAGAAATGAAATCCACAGAGACTCTTTTACCTAGAAATTCATGGTGACAAATACTTCAGACTGAGTTACAGGTTGTTGAAGACAGTAAATATATTGTACAGACAATATTTGCGTGCTTCCTTTGTTCTTTTACCCTTTCACAAGTATCTGCTTTTGCCACAGTTGAAAATGGGATGCAGGTCATGCTGGCCTCTGGTGTAAAGCAAAATGACATTTCTTAGGTTCAGAAGATAGATTTGGATTATAATGAAAGGTTCTTTCTCACATGTAAGCAAGCATTCTTTTCCAATACAGAAGCACACTTGAAGAACAGACTTTCTGCTAGCTTTAATATTGTGAAACACTCGTGTGTGAAGGGGAATGAAAAAGAGGTCAAATGCGGGACCTTCAGGAAAAGAATGATTAGCCAAACAATGGAGAAACAGAGAAGAGTGTTCATGTCTAGTGTTAAGGTTCTGGAAATTCTAGAAGCTGTTTATGCAGTGCTCAAGAGAACAGGATTGTAGGATATGTTCATTAATAATTACTGAATCAGTTTCAACTAATGGTGAACCTCCTGCTACCTTAACATTGACTATCTGATTGAATCATGTAAGCATACACCATGAGAATATACCTTAGATTAAAATCAAAAGTGTCTTCAAAAAGACAAGAGTTAAAATTTTATTTATAGTCCTTTGTTTTCTTGTCAGAATCTTATACATAAATATTGAAATTGACCTTCTGAAGTGCTTTGCAAGCATGTATTAGCTAAATTATTTATAAGTAATTAAGAACCAGGATTTTGTCCTGAAGAATAAACCAGATCAATCTCTAAAGACAGTTCTCTCTTAAAGAAAATTGTATTTCAGTGCCTGACAGAACAATTTAAAATTGTTCTTCAATGTCACATCCAAATTTTCAGCTTGAGATTTTAAAGAACAGTAGTGGGGCTTTTTTAGCTCTTGTAATCAGCCATTGATATTTACTGTCCTAGGTTACAATGTAAGATGTGCCCAAAGGTATGTATTCTATCACCATCTTCACAAGCTGTTAAGGCAGGTGGGGCAATGTTCATAGTCTCCTACCATGACTCATCCTTGATAACTCTCTCTGGGAGCTATCTCTGTTCAATGGGCAATCAAGGACTCTGCCCCATGACTCATAGGTAACTCTCTCCGGACTATCTCCTGTTAATGGGCCCATCAATGCCTTACCTCATGACTCACCATCCCATTGTGAGATGCTCCGCCCAGGAGGAGGAACAGAGCATTCCCATCTGTATATAATCAGGAGTATGGAACACCACAGGCAGCCCTTACCTACGGGACTCCCCGAGGACAAGAGCTACGTAGCCGCCACTGGACTTTCCAAGGAAGAGCAGACTCTTCTACAGAACCACATCCACCACTTCAGGAGGACTGCAGCCACCACTTCATTGGACTGCTACCGCCACCCTGACTGACAGGGTGTCAGGTTGTATTCTGACCCTGTCAGTGGTTTTCTTTTGTGCTATTGCATTTATTTTATTTTCTTTTCCTATTAAATTGTATTTCTGACTCAGAGTCTCACTGGTTTGCTTTCAAACCGGGACATTTACTTTTGTTTAACACTTTATATTTCTAACGACCTGCTCCCTTCTCAAGGGAATCACATTTTAGAATCAGAGTTTAAATTCTCACTTCTTCCCACTTGAAATCACGAAGATTTCACAGCCAGTCACAGAGGTGACAAATTCTTGGCTACCTCTGTAAACCTCTCTCAGTGCAGAAGACACTGTTTCATGTTCCACTGTCCTAGCTGCCTCCTTCCATAGACATCTTCCTTGCTTTGAGAGGTTAGTAAAACTGTTGATATACTCAAACACAAAGAAGAGAACTCCAAGCAGAATTTACAGCCAGCTATTCAGCTTTGGAGTGGTGCCTTTGTTTTCTTTGGGAAAACAAAATGTCAAGGTGTTTCTAGCAGCTCTGTAGGGTCAAGTTCTCTTCTAAGATCCTGACATCTAATCTTTTCTTCTTTGAAAGAAGCATTGATTTGCCTTGGAACATCCCTTATTATCTGATTGTAAAATCATCTGTGTAGGTTTCTACAATCCCTAATCTTGACAAGAGAAATAATCCAGACAGTAGTTTTTGCCAGCATCTCTCCCACCACTCCCATCTCCTACATTGTTAACAATTTTTGTTAAACAGAGTTTCCAAACTGTCTCATGTAGAAGTGTTCATGCAGAAGCTACTTTACTGTAGCTTTGGTTAAACTATCAATATCTATTAGCAGGAGTTGCTTATTCTAGCAGACTCCTCACTTTATATTTCCTCACTTTGGGGTACACATAAATACTTAATTTCACTACTGGAATTTCTTCTGTAACATCTCCAGAATTTTCACTGTGTGTATACAAATGGGAATAAACAATTCAAAGAAATAGTAGAGTGTGAGTAGAAACAAGGAAAAACAAGTATGTGGATGGCAGTATATAAGATGTGACAGACTACATTATGCTATGCCTCCTTTTTTAAGTGGTCACTAAAAAATGGATAAGAAACTCTACCACAATATTCCTAAGAACAATTATCAGAGCCACCATGCCTTAAATGTGTCATTCACTCAAGTGAAGGAAACGCATTTCAGAGTTAAATCAAGTTATCTGAGCCCTACCTTAAATGTGTTTCCTGGTCTGAAGCCTAGAAAAATAGTAATGTTTCCTTAGAAAATTGTGTATAGTAACACCTTGCTATGACAACTTTTCTGAAAAGTATACCTTCCTTCATGTCCAAGTAATTACAGCTTTCTAGTAATCAACTATCTTTGTCCTATTCCCAGGGTGAAATGTGTCAAGGAAAATGTTCTGAACTTGTTTTCATTCTCATCCCTTACCTATTTACCAAGGAAGTACATTTATTTGTTTTCCTCTTCACATGGATACATCCAAAAAAAAAAAATCAGTAAGTTTAAAAGTTGAATTTCTTCAGCTTTTTTTATCAAATATTAAGAAACCTTTTCTTTAATTTACTGTTCAACACCCATGAAGTGTTTTCATAAAGGCCAATTAAAACTTTTTTATCAATGGACAAAATTTCAAACATTTTTTTTTCACAGGATGAAGGAAAGAAAATCATTTTTAATGTAAATAAGGTCTAAAAAGTCAACAGAGATAATGTGGAAAGGCATAATTTTGCCCCTTTCCTGACACTTCTTCTCCGAAAAGGACCCAAAGGTCTTTGTTTTGTAACTTTCAAGCATGTGAATGTACAATTGAAGGCTCACAGGAGTGATGCAATTTGATTTTAAAGGCTAACATATTGTTTTTTCAGTACTTATTTCTTCTTTTTCTTTAATTTACATGTTATTGTTATAAAAAGAAAAAAAAAAGACAAAAAATGAGATAAAATATCCACATAATACAATCAAACTGTGTCAGCTGTTTAGTATGGGTAGAAATTAATCACAAATTGCTTGAAGTATAGCAAGTTTTAATGCTACTTTGAAGTCACAGGTTGCAGATTGAAGAAACTGTTTCAAAACTTTTTTTCTAATGTTTCAAGCAGGTTATTTATCTTGAATATGTCTGTGTTTTCTTTTAACAATCTCTTTAGTATATAGCTATTATTAAGCTGAAAAGTAATATACTACTATGCATAGTAATATGCTTTTCTTTATCTCTTTGCTAATAATTTGCTGTTGGTAGATATTTGTGTCTAGGAAATGGTCAACTGATGGAAATTTTTCAGAGAGCACAGAAGTGAACAGGTAAATAAGCAAATATTCTTTATTCAAATATTTAAAATAGAAAAGTATTGACATCAGATATAAGTCAAAACACATTTAACTAAAGTTGTTAGATGAAAATCACATACCATAAAATACAATTTTTTGACAACTCTATTTTTTAGTGTATGTAGAAATCCACCATAAGGTTAAACTACAGAAATTTCTAGTGAAATCTCTTTGTTTATTTGTGTTAATGAATAACAACAGGAAACATACATCCATGCATCTGGGGACTTCAGAAATAAACTAGTAGGCATAACTGAAAGAAGGCCACAGACAAGAAAAGACCTTTTGCCACATAAGGAACAGCCTTGGAAGCAAAGAGTCTACAGCATATGAACCTATGTAATGTTTAAATGGTTTTTAAAAAGAATTATTAATTTCTGTTGAGTAATATCAGACATTATTTTGCATAAGAATGACTGTACGAAATTTAGGAAGTTGCTTTTCCTTATGGGTACTTTAAAATTAATGTAATAATGATCATAGCAAATATTTTGTCATTGTTAGTGAAGTGATTCTAAGTTATTTCTCATGAAAATGTCTTTGTGTGAGAAAACAGTTACCACCTACTATAACAGAATACCTGTGTCTTCTAAACAACAGTTCACTGGTAGCAGCTGCTGAACTCCTGAATATTAGTACTTACACGATTTTCAGTAGTGTTGTAGGGTTTTTTAAATAAAATCTGGTTAGTTCCTTCAACCTTCCTTTTTTTTTTTCCTGTTTCCATACCAGGTATTAAACTGCAGTATTTAGAAGACAAGTTCATGTCACAACATTTCTTTGCAGAAATTAAATAATCGATGTAGGAGACAAGCATATAAAATCAAGAGAAAAATCCCAAGTGGTGTAAATTCCTAGTTATTACAGTAGAAAGAAAAAGTATATATATCATAATTGTACAAAGTAATAACATTGGAATTCAATGACTGACTCTCCTTCAGATGGGAAGAAAAAAAGTTAAACACAAATAACAAAAGCAAAAATTGCACTGAAAGAAAAAACCCTTAATAATCTATCTGGATGTGAGGAGTTCTTACTAAGAGTTTAAAGAATGTGGTTCTTCCAGCATGGTAATTCTACTTTTACTGTATGCTTAAATCTGTCATTGGATAGAGCAGACCTGGAAGAGCCTGGTAATTGCGGAAAATGCACCTCAGTGTCCTGCTCTTTGTAGTATATTTGAATCTCATGATCTGGTTGGTTTGGTTTATTGTCCTGATGTAGCCCGTGGTGATTGAGCAGGGCTGGAGTAGCAGTACCCAGGAAGCCCCAATTACACAGTGCTCATACCTCCAACTCCTCTCTGAAAGTCAGCCATATCTCACATAGCTGCCACTGATCAGTGCTGTATGAGCTGATGCGTTCTGGAGCTCCTCTCCCACCTCCAATGAGAGAGGAGCTCTTGAAGGAGCTTCCAGGGGCTTCTTGAAAGTCTGTTTGCCCAATTTATTCAATTACAAGCAAAATACCTGTTGCTGAGTGCTGTGTTTCACAGGGGAATGAAGGACTTGCTCTAGTCTTATCCCAACAGGTTGAGTCTATTAGCAGTTAAAATGTACTTCTCATGCACTTCTGAAGCACATCTTTAGGTTTAATTTTACTTAAGAAGAATCCAGGTCATGTTCTTGAAGATCAGACTCTTTGATGTGAAGCCTAATACAGTAAGTGGGGATACTCTGGACATTCACATCACATTTGATCTGGACTGAAATGCTCAGATAGATGAACTCTGAGATGCCTATTAAGAATTTGTCCCTATTGATATCTCACAGGCAGCAGCCCTCAAGCTTGAAGAACAAGACATATTCCTCTAGATTCCTTGAAACAAAAGTAGACATGAAGGAATGGAATGCTAAAGGAAGGAGAAAAAATTATGGATTTCTGTGCATTGATGTATTTTTCCCTACCTATCTACAAGTGCTGGGAATTTCACCAGAGGTCAGTGGCTCAGTTCGGTACTATGAAATGTATTCATTTACTCTCATGAGCCAGCTTTGGCTATGACCACCTCCCAAATGATGTGTGAAAAATAAGCTTGTAGATTTCTGTGTTCAGCCTTGACCCCTGAGTATTACAGTACTGCTGCATACCTACAAGGGTGGACTTTCTTACTTATAAGGTAGGTAAGACCACCCGGCTTCTGAAAAAAATGAGATTCTTATTCCTGGGTAAACATATTTAGGCACCAATCAAAGTAATTTTAGCTAATATATCTGTATTGTTACTTATACACATAAAAGTTACTAAAAATTTTCTTCCTTCAATGCAATGAAGTTGCAACAGTAGTAAGTGCTTTAAAGCTGTGTCATGGTGAAAGTTTGAAACGCAAGAAAATTCTATCTCTCATGAATAAAACAAAAAATTATTCTTTCTTCGTGTTCAAGCTAAACAATGAGAAAAGAAAGAACCCAATGTAAAATAAGACCTGGAAAGAGAGGGAAAAAGTTTTGAAACGGGAAAGAATATTTACTTAACATACCAATTTCGAAGAAGTGCAGAATAAGGTGGTGCTTCTGCTTTATTTATTGTTCAGGCTCATACATTTTCTTTCAATTCTTTGCCTTTGTGTTGGTAACTTTAATGGAAAACAGAGTTATCTGTGTATATAAATAAGAACACCAAGGGAAGAAAACCTCACCATTAAACTCATACAATGACTGAATTTGGAATATGTGCTGTGAACAAAAATGAAGAAATGCTTACAACTAGGATGACCTGGGGGTCCTGGTGGACAACAAGCTGTCCATGAGCCAGTAGTGCCCTTGTGGCCAAGAAGAAAAATGGTATCCTAGGGCGCGTTAGGACAAGCATTGCCAGCAGGTGGAGGGTGGTGGTCCTACTTCTCTATTCAACCCTGGTGAGGCCACATCTGGAGTGCTGTGTCCTGTTCTGGGCTCCTCAGTACAAAAGCTCCTGGAGCAGCTCCAGTGGGAGGCAATAAAGATGATGAGGGTACTGCAGCATCTCTCTTAAGAGGACAAGCTGGGAAAACTGGGCCTGTTCAGCCTCAAGAGGAAATGACTGAGAGGGGACCTCATCAATGTCTATAAATATCTGAAGAAATGGTGTCAAGATGATGGACAAGCATGTCAACCAAAGGAGAAGAGGCAATGGGTAGAAATGGATGCACAGGAAGTTCCCCCAGAATCTGAGGAAGAACTCCTTCACTGTGCAGGTGATCAAACACTGGAACAAATTGCCCAGAGAGGTTATGGAATCTCCCTCACTGGAGATATTCAGGAATCATCTGGACAAAATTCTGTGCAATGTGCTCTCGGATGGCTCTGATGAGCAGCATAGATGACCCACTGTGGTCCCTTCCAGCCTGACCCATCCTGTGAGTCTGTGAATTAGAACAATCATTCATTACTTGTTGATATTTACATATGCTTGTTGATATTTACAGCCCAAATAGCTGAAACTCATTAAAGGAGCTCCTCATTCAACCCTGTTTTGGTCTTTCAAACCACATTTGTGAAAAGGCAAGTCACTTGTATTGTGGGGTTGGGTGAAACTGGTTAAAATTATATGTATGAGTGATTCTTATTTAACCCATATTCTCATTTTGACATGTTTGTGTGCTTTACTACTGTGGGGTTGGGATTTTTTCTTTTGGTCATTTTTTTCTTTGCACAGTAAGTATACGGATCCTTATATCTTTTGGAGTGCGGGGTTCCTCTGTGTTTCTTTTCTTTTTGTTCTATAAGTTTATCTCTTAATTTGTTTTGCTGAGTTATTAAATGGTGATTGAGTTACTAAGTCTTCATATTCGTTATTTGATTTAAAATGGTTAGATATGAGCTAAAAGCTGGTATATTATTTTCTTCTGACTTACTGGGGAAAAAAAAAGTGCTGTTTACCACCTTTATTAACTTGCCAGAATTATGTGGTTTTGTCTTAGGGAGAAATGGAGGATGTTTTGGTATAGTTTTTTAATATGGCTCGACATGTGAGATTTTTCCAAGATGAAGAATAAAAATATTGAATCAAAAGCAAAAGTCACAGGGTAGCTTTGTTGTAGGAGACTGGACAGGATCCAGGGAAATAAAGTCTGAAAAAATTCCAGCACGCTCATTAAGTATAGATTCAAGGTAAAGGACTTAAAAATATCTGTTGTCCTTCCATAAACTAGAAATAACTCTTCATGAAAATGTATGCATTAACTTTAGAACAATTTTTGGTTGCCATTGATTCTCCAATATTGCCTTCAGTCTTCTTTAGACTTTTGAAGTTTTTACTTCAAAATAATGCTTACTTAGAATTTTGCCTATTTTCACTGAATTAAATATGTACAAAAAGGAGCAGTCTTTAGTTGTTATAAAATGATATGATTTTGACAACCAGAATGTATGAACCACTTTTCTTTTATCAGGCGCATAAATAACCTGTGATTAGCATATGCTCCTATCTTAAATATCCAACTCAAACAAACTACAAAACTGAGTATTGCTTCAACAGTGTAGACATCACTGTGTCATAAATCCTGGTAGAACTCAAATCTAATGTATTTTCAGGAGATTAAAATGGTAAATAGAGGTTTTCAAGATAAATCCATGAGGTATAGAGCAGAAAGTGATTACATTTAATTCATGCACTGAATGCACATCTTCAGGGATTTGAACTTCTGCCAGCTGGTTTGGAGAGCGGTTCTGTGTACAGCAACACAGGCAAATCCGAAGGACAATGATTCCACTCCTTCTTTCTTTCAGTAGAGCATCACAGCTCAGGAACATTTTCTCATTGTCAGTTTGAAAGACTTAATAGTTGTCTCAATAGTTAGGTTGGAAATTGCCCAGTAAATGAGCCATAATTTGGATACAAAACACATGAACACTGAGTGTACCTATGGATTATGCCTCTCCATATGTCAAAAGAGCTGAAAATCTGCAAACTCAATCTCTTGATAAAGATTACATAGCCAGTCTTGTTAAGTAAATACCAGTTAATATTTTGTTTCTGAGATGAGTGTTTGTGCATATGGTATGGTTTTATGAGCCTCCTGGGGAGAAAACTATAGACAAAATAATGAGTGCTCTCAGCAACCTGTTTCATTTATATATGTGTATCAGTCTTGGATTATAGGCAATCAAACAACAGATATTTTACGTGTGGCTCAAGCCAATGAAATTCAGAGATTCTAGAAACATTCTTCACAGAATTCAGTGTGCAGCAGAAAGTCTCTTGCTATTCTGATAATTCAGTATTTCCAACTCATTTCCAAATGGAAAAGATACAGGAGTGTGTCACAAAGGGCTTTCACTCGTGCACACCCTACCAAACAAGTGCCTGCAATGCTTCAGGTTGCCTTTAAGAATGCAAAGTACTTAGAAGAAATATAAAAAATTACATAGAAGTGATAACATGATAACGAAATTTTTTTTTGATTGCCATTTCTGAAATTTGTGTGCATGTGTATCTTTATGTTAACTTTCTTCTATGGCATGCTCTTTACTATGCAGTACCTCAATATCTGTTTTTGTGACTACCTGCTGAAACTGGGGAATCATAGAAATTAAGATTGCTACATAATCAGAACATCTCTGCTTCCAATTGCCATCTTTCTTTGAAGTGATAACTTCAAAATATAACTTATTCTTCCCTTTCTCTTTTAAGAAAAAATGTATTTGGACTCTATGTATTTGTCAAATAATTAGCCTGGAATTTAAAATGGAAGCCTGTTGGGTTACAGGACATAAAATATAACTGCAAGTAGGTATTTAAATTGTTCTTGGAACAGTAGAGTACTTCAATACTGTTTAGGTTGCCTCAGAATTGCTCTATTGCTAATATTTTCAGCAGGTCTAGAATATTGCAGAAAGTTTTCATAATGAATTCATGGAGGCAACTTAGACCAAGTCTGTAATTACCTGAACAATTTATTGACAACCACCATGAATAAGGGGTGTAAGCAACCCTGAAACTGCTTGCCTCCCTCTAGGGAAACAAGCATGGTTTGAACCAACTTCACCCTAAAAATGACAATGCATTAGGATTTTTATACACAACAGTTATACACTGTGAACAATATTATTGAGTAAGTTCTGTGGACAAAAATCTAATATGTCAAAATAGAAGGTATCCATAACAAAAACTAGTGATTTCCATTCCATGAGAACAAATTACACTCTTTCTCCCAACATAAAATGTAAACTAGGGTCATTTGGATTTTGCAGAAATATTTTTATAGTTGTTTTTTTCAAGATAATTTAATGAAAATATAGAAAATTCAATTGAAATATAAAAAATACTTTAAATTAATTTTTCCAATTAATTCACTGTAGATAATCTTGTGTTGGTAGGAGGAAAAAAAATCTCAAAAGGTACATACAAACATTGTTTCTCATATAATTAAAATTCAAGTAAACTTTTAAAATAGTATGTTTCCATGTTGCTTGGTTCCTACAAAATGAGCATTGCTTACCACTTGGACCAGTTTATCTATTAGTTTGATATATTTACTGTAAGTCTTGAGTAATTAGGCTCTTTGAATGCCTGTGGATTGTCTTCAAATTCAGTGGCTATAGGAATTTATTCAGAGTAGCTCCTCACTCTATTATGTGCTGAACTTGTGACATCACATTGGGTAGAACAAAGGGCTCTTGATTGCAAAATTGCCCAAACTGAGCCTAGGAGAAGATTCATTACAGTTTTCACTTCAGTGGAGATAAAAACTTGCATTTCCACTACTCACACTACCCTAAGCTCCCTATTCCATGCTTGTCATTTTGTTTCTTTAAAAGTAGCTATGAAGCAAACTATATCTAAGTGTATGGTATCTAGGTTTATAATGTTCCTTACTGACACAAAAGCTTTTGTGTCTTATTCCTGACAGTACAGAGTTTTATCTTAGCAATTTCTTTACCAATTTCACGTGCTTGCTTCTCAACATTGAAAAATCTCTCAAAACCCCAAATGAAGAAAAATTCTGTTTATATTTCTTGAACCTAGGAACATGGATTCATTTCTATCACCTATAGATAGGTACTATAGACCTACAGTATGTATATTTGATCAATGGTTTTCAGGCAAGAATACAAATCAGGAAGAACATAACATGAGGTAGGAAGTTTTCTGGATTTAATTTTACTGAAATACCATTTATTTGGGGTTTAGGATGGAATTTAACTATGACTTTTGTCTGCCCACAGGTTCTACACTGCAGTAGTGTTTAAAAAAAAAGCACAATGCCTGTACTCATATGTGCTTTGATATTTCCTTCTATGTGAAAAAACTGATGTGTCTCTTACTTTTATTAAGGATCATGGTATTTGAGGATCATGGTATTTGAGCAGATTCTAGCTATGCTCTGACATGTCTTGTATAGGATTAGTTCTGTTCCCTCTGTCTTTCAAACAGACGTGTTTTTAAATGATTTTATCATTCCATGTTGCAAGATCTTTACATTTTCTGGAATACATGTGTTTGTCCTAATCAATCAATCACTGAAGTTTTTTACCAATCTACAGAGGAAAAGTACATGTCTCTGAAAGCACCGTGTAAAAATGATACGAAAATTATATGAACCTTCTGTAAAATTTAATCTATTTCATTATTTTCACCTCTTAATCCTTGGAGTATTATCAGAAGGGCTCAGAAACTGGAAAAGAACAACTGTAAAAGGAAAGAAATGGAAGTAAAAATCATCACTAGCTAAGATGTTGCATGTCTGATTTAGATATTAAAGGAAGCTAAATTGCTGCTTATGGTGGTGTTTGCAATAACTGGCTACTGGATGATAGTATCTCAGGGAGCATTGCTTATGGAAATTAAAAGTATTAGTTTAGGCCATTCATGTTCTAGGATGTTTAAAGGATTCAGACAGTAGAGTACAGTCTTGTAGGACCTGGGAAGCAAACAGCAATAGATTCCTCAGAAGAGTCCCACCATGAAAATACAAATATTGATTAAAATCATATATTTGCAAACATTAATGTCTTCCACTGAAGACATTTTTCATTGGAAGTGAAAATTAGATTGTCTGTTCTTTGAACTGAGCAGATTTTTCTTTTAAAGTGTCAGACAGACAAAAGGACCCTCCACAATCAACTTCACGGATTTAGTGTATGTCATGGTCTGTAACAACCAGGATTCCTGTTAATCCCTACTGGCTACAGAATCCCAGCTACAGAGCATTTCTCATTTACAAGTGTATCTCCAATAAAACATCAGTTTTGATTAAACATAAATATGTTTTTAAAAACCCCACGAGTAGTTATCTGTTTGCTTTTGTGGGTGATGGAGTGAGCACTGTGACAGAAGGAAAGTTGTCCATTGTTTCTTTTTCTCTTTTTGTGAGTTTAGTAAAAAGCAGTTCTGATCTAAAAAAAAAAAATCCCATCAGAAACTAGAAGAATAAAAGGTTTTATTCTCACCTAATTAAAAAGCTCTTTCTCTTGAAATTACAAAATCATCTCCATCCTCAAAACTGCCAAAAAAACCCCAAACCAAGCCAACAAACCAGAAACAGAAAAAAAAGACAACCAAAAAAACCTAATTCACAAAAAATATTTTAAAAATATAGAATATATTTTTATATAAAATATATAATGTGGAAATATAAACTAGACAGGGATATGGGTCAGTGTTTTCAGTGCAGATTTTGAAATAGTAAATTTGCGCTGCAGAGTGTAACTGTAACACAGTCATTGTTATTCCATCATTTTATTATTCTATGATTTAATCATGTAGAAAAAAAATCAATCAATACATAGACAATCCTCTCCATGAAAATGAAAATATTCACTTACAAACAATAAAATTTTCATTGTTAATAGTAATTAGGAAGAAGAAATTCCCATCGGTCAACTATATACAATTTCAAGAGTTCCTTCACTTTGTTCTGCATATTTCCTACGGGCTGATTTCATTACAGTGGAAACCCTCCTAATCTTCATGATGCAATAACACTATTCAAGCAATAAACTAATGTTTATGAGTTATCCATATTGCTGGGGGATTCCCAGCGCACAGTAATTATGGAGGAAATTATGATGATTTGTATGTATGGTGCTCATTGTAAGCAGTTCTAGCAAAGTGCAGCTTTTCATCCCCTGACGAAAGCCCTGGATCACAACTCCTAACCATTAAAAAACCTATTTTCACAGAGGTTTCAACATACCTTTATTTCACTGGATGGGATCAGTATTACTTAGGTCTGTCTATATCACCTGAACTATCACTAGAATACTGGCAATAACTGCTTCTTAACCTGACACAAGTATTACTTCCTTTACCTTAAAGATTTAGCAGTACAGGACCAAGTATCAGACAGACTTATAAATCACAGACCTACATATTGCTCTTTTAGCTCTTATTTTCAAGGTCAGTGTTTGAAAGCCAAACTTTATAAATTTTAAAACAATAGAGTTCACTGGGCATGACTGTACATTTCTTCTTCCTTAAAAGTTTTCTTGTTACTGAATACATGCAATGCATATTTGTCCTGTTCTGGGGTTTGAGATGTAGCTCCCTTCATGAAAGATTCTGACATCTTCTGCTAGCTAAATTTGTGATAGCAGTGGTTAACTTATGATTTCATCCTTCTTGTAAAATGTTACTCAAAACCACTGTTTACCAATTAGCTTTGTTTGCTGCATGTGTCTGTTTTTTATACTTTCTCCTCTCCATCAGACTTTGAAGCTGATGCACTTGCAGAAGTCCAGTGTTGCAAGAGCAGAAATCTGTTTTATCTCATTCTTATGTCTATTCGAAGGACTAGTATTTTTTTTCTTGTACTAGGAGAGAGGACAATATTAGGTATTAGGAAGAAATTCTTTACTGTGAGGTTGGCAAGGCACTGGAATGGGTTGCCCAGAGAAGTTGTGGATGCCCCATCCCTGGAAGTGTTCAAGGCCAGGTTGGATGGGACTTGGAGCAACTTGGTCTAATGGAAAGTGTTTCTGCCCATGGCAAGGGGGTGGAACTGGATGATCTTTTCAGTCCCTTCTAACCCAAACCATCCTATAATTATATGCTTTGTGTTCTGAACTCCAAAGATTTCTTGTATGCACCAGGCCACTAGGAAATATCCAGTACAATTGCCCATGTGCAGGATGTAGAAATTGATGTGTATCTGCGTATATGCAGATATCAGGATCTTTTTCACTCATACATAATCTCTGCTTGATCTATGGTTCTACGATTCAGTAAAAAAACAAACTTATTGCAGAAAACCCATATGGAGCCTCTTCCTTCTCTTGCAGCTAATATTGACTTTTGTAGCAAACATTCATATCTGTTCCTGTTGGACACCTAACCTGATTTTGTAGACCAAGACTGTGCTGGTTTAAAACCCAGCAAGAACATTAAACTCACTCAAGCTTCCCCATCTCAATAGTGGAGAAAAGACCAGAAGAAATTATAAGCTGGAATCACAATTTACTAAAAAATTGTAGTAACCATAACAATATTAAAAGTGTACAAAACAGAGAGCATTTTACCCACAAAAAGGATATTCTTCACCCAACAAACAAAAATACTTCCCAAAGAAGGGCACTCTCCCTCTGCGGCAGCAGCAGCGGCAGCAGTGGCAGTGGCTCTGGTCCCAACACCAGTCCAGCATACACCCTCTAAGCCCATCAAGAGATGGAATCCCTTCTGCTTCCAGTCCCCAGATTCCTCCTGCCATGGTGTGGGTGGTAGTGAATTAAACAGTGCCAGAAATTCCACCTTTCTCTGCAACCATGACCTAGGTGATTCTGAATTTTTCTGGATATTTATTTATTCTGACCTGCACCAAACAAGAAATCTTTTTCATTGTAGGTGATACACTTTTTCTTTTCATTTATTCTTTTATGGTAGAATACTACAACTTTTCTTTCTTGTTATCTACTGAATGAAAAATTTACTTTTTTGTTTACTGAGTCTATTCTGATTATAAATAGGATTGAAATGATCTCTTTTTTTGTAAATCTAAAAATGTCAGCTCTACTAAAGAATTGTCTTTTAAGAACTATTTCATTCATGCCTTTACTCTGAGACTGAGAAGTGTTGAATATATTATTATTATTCATAAAGGTGTTGAGGCTTTTCAGGATGCAAGTAGATTTAAGACTGCAATTTGATATGTGCTTGTACTAAGTGAAGTCTACAGCTTACATCAAATTGTACTTTTCCTTTAAAAAATAATTGTACTTGAGGGGTTAAGGCTAATGTGGCAGTTTCCAGCATTTATTTTGTCATATTAGAAATTCAACAAGAACACTAGAAGACCTTGCAAAATCTAATCCAGTTTGGTTCATTTATTGCTTTGAAGGCCCAAAGAGATCATTAAAAACCAACATGGATTCTGGGCACTTTTCATATATACAAACTTTTCCCATTCTTCAGTAAGTGTACCTCAAGGGCCTTTCCATATCCTGGTAAAAGTACTTTCTGACAAATCGACTCAAATTGCCTCTGTGAGCCAGATGTCTCTGTTCTTGCCTTCATCAGCAAAAGCAGTGCTGCATTTTAGTTACGCTGCTGCTAACATCAGCATTCACAGAGGTGGAAGAGAAGAGTTTTTATGAGAGAAGAGTGGTTTTCTGAAGTCAAGGAATGCCATTAGAAAGTGCTCTAAAGTTCTTCAGAATTCTCTGGAAGGTGAATCTTATAGTATTACACGCAGTGCCTGTTAGTTTCTTAGGGACCAAAGACTGACATGCCTTTGAAAGTTGAACTATTCAGAATTACACTTGTTAAAGATACATATGCTAATAGCACTACGAGAGAAATAATTCCCTGAAAATAGCAATAATCTGAATTCATCTCATGAGCCTATTCAATAATGGGAAGATTAAGATGACGTTGAGAACATCGTGAAACTCAGTGAATATTAGCTTGTTTTGCTGATTCCCTGAAAGGGTCCTATTCTCTCTCAACTTGCTAGAGAAATTGCTGAAATCAGAATTACCTCTGATTTTTGAAATGAATGTTTACCTAGAAAGCCAGGGTTTATTTTCTTCACTGCAGCTGCAGAATACATGAATAATGCAGTGTTAGAAAAATATAAATCATACTGCAGCTAGTTAAAATTATGCCCCTGTTAAAAATATGAAGCAAAAGGAACTCAATTATGTATGTATGATTGTTTGTAAAAATGAGGGATTTAAGAGAAAAAATGTACTTTTTGAAAGTGAAAATAAAATTTGACCTGACACATCCAAGGATGAATATTGTCAGACTGCTCACTTGGCCTGTTTGAAAAGGGGACATACTTTACAATTGGAAGGATTAAGTTTCATTTTATCAAATAACTGAAAACTCAGAAGGTATTTGTATAGAGTAATATAGATCTATCCTGAAAATATATAATTGATATAATAATTTCTGATTTAGACTGCCAGGATTTTATTCTGTCTTTGTTAGTCTTTGGTTTTGTTTGGGTTTTTTTGGTTTTTTTTTTTAAGCTTGTGCTAATACAAAGCTTTATGTCAATACTAAGTGGTGTGAGTTTCCTTGGCAGTTGAAAGGTCAAAACCCCAAAACTCAATTGTTTTTCTTTTCTTAAAGTTTTATTAATTCTGACAATTGCCTCATTGTTGCATGGCAGATGGTCATAAATCCAGCCAACATTTGGAAACAGATCACCTTAACTGAAAACACAAAGCAAGCATTATTTTTACATAAAAAGTATGTCTCCACTTTTATACTCATATTTGGCATCTACAGAAATGTGAGCAAAATTATGAAGAAAATTTTACTGACCAGTCTGCCAGACTATTTGGCATCTTCATTCCCTTGTTTTCTCCTTCTAAGCAGATTCTCACACCTGTTACCAGACTGTTGTGCCTGTCAAAAACAATAAAAGCAAATTGTTTTAATTGTTAAGAAAAGTCCTCAAGGCAAGACCATTAGGGAATCCTACTCAGCGTCCAGCTGGTCATCCAAAATCTATTTGGTGCTGCAGTGCATGAGCAAGAGGCTCTTTTGCATTCAGTGTCTGAAAGCTGCTTTTTAATTTTGGCCTTCTTTTTTGGACTAGAAACATCTGTCATACATCAAGTGCTAAATTTACTAACTGATTCTGAGAAGCTGTTTATTTTAATTCTATTACAACATTACTGAAAAGCAATGAAGCTCATACTATTTTAGCTGGCTCTCATAGTTTCTCTGTATTCATAATTTTGACTGGCATGCTGAATAAAAAGTTTTTCTCAAAAGCCTGAATCAAAATTGTCACATCTTTTGCAAAAGTATGAACACCTCTAAAGGCATTTGTTGAATCCAAAATAATGTCAAGATGATGTCTGTGGTTTTTAAAACTCTTGAAATTCCCATAAATATCAGTAAAGAAGTCCAGTCATTAGTAATCTGCAAAAATAAATTTCAAAAGTTAATGTTGCAGTATTCCTATCTATTTTAAAATAATGGTAAATACATGGGTTTTTTGTTTACATGTAAAGGAATACATATATATATATGCACCAAAAGTACTTCATACAATCTGAGAATGATCATATTGCATTTTTAATTTTTTGCCTAAAACATGCTTCAAGTAAAATACTCTTAAATAGTTTATCACTAGCTAGGAGAAAATATTTCTCTCATCTTTCTATCTCTCCTTTTAGTAATTCTTTGTGTAGTACTTTTCAGAAGTTAAAAACAGAGTGTGTGGAAGATCCTAAATGAGTTATTCTCAAATGTAATGAAGCAGTAACTTATGCACAGTTTTTTTTCACAATGACAAAAACCAAGCACCCTCAGGAACATAAGGTGCTGCTAGATGCACTGTCCAGCTTCCACAAAGCAAGCGCATTAGATATATTTAACACTCCATGTGGAAGTGCTATGTTCTAGAAAATACTCCAGGCAACAGCTGGAGGTCTATGCTAAGTAATTTTCACTTTTTCAGACTACTATGAAAACCAGGAGTGAGCTGATGTTGCTTCTGGCTTTCTGCTGCCTGCTCATACCTGTATGCTAAGAATACGCATGACAGAGACCAAAAAGGCTACTGAATACAGTAGAAACTATGCTGCTTCAACTAGTTCATAGAAGTTGCACTCCCAATTGGCTTAATAGCATTTGTTGTCTTACTGTGCATTCATGATGGAGAATTCTATTCAGAGGTGTGAGGAAAGGGTATGGCAGATGTTTAAGGGATTGCTTACATACTATAACTAGTAGAGGAATGACATTGTGCTGCCCTTCTTGGGGATCTGTATAAGCTGGAGGAGTGGGCCAAGAGGAACATTTCAAATTCAACAGGGTTAGAAAAAGGCCAAGTCCTGCCACAGGCAGAAAGCAGCAGGTGCAGCTGTACAGGATGGTGGCTGCCTGGCTGAGGGCAGCTCTGCAGGGAGGGACCTGGGTGTCTTGGTAGATACTGAATGTACTAGTGTGCCCTGGTTGCAGAGACAGCCAACAGTGCCCTGGGAGGTACTCACTGGGACACTGCCAGGACACAGAGAGGAGGGATTTTCCCCTTATACCCAGCACATCTAACATGCCACATCCAATACTGGGACTCAGTTACAGGAAAGTTAACAACAGGTCCCTGATATTGATGGCTCCTAATCACCCTGGGCTTCTAGGTTGGTCGGGGGCTGGGGCACATGCCCTGGGAAGAAAGGCCTGGAGACTTGTTTGACCTGGAGAACATATTACTTTAAGGGGAGCTAACAGCAGTGTGCCAGGACCTACAAAGTGCTCTCAAGAAGAAAGCCCAGCACTTCATAGCACTGTGTCATGGGAGGATGACAGGCACATGGTACAGTGAGTTCTGACTGGATATGAGGAGAAACTTTTTACCACTGGTACAGTCAAATATTGACCAGAGATAAGCTGCCAGCAGGGTTGTACACTCTCTTGTTCTGAAGTTTTTCAAACCCTGACTGATTTAAGACCTCTGTTACCTACTCAAACCTAACCTTCTTTGAGTAAGAGGTTGAACTAAAGCCTTTCTGAGATACCTTCCATCTAGAAATATCCCAGGAAAATTCAAAGTCTTTTGCAAAGCATTGAATGTTCCATATTCCTAGAATATTTCGAGACCTGAGAAGCAACAGATGCCAGGAAGTTCTGATACAAATGTCACTTCTCGAACAGAAGTTCATGATTCTGCTCCAGTTGCTTGTGCTGACTCCTTGTAAGTGTTCTGAGTACTTCCACTGACATTAGTATGGTTGCTGTAAGACTAAGATATAACCAGTGAGAAAAAGTGGCGGGTCTAAGCTGTCAGTGTTAGCTAAACCTTGACAGGCTTATCACTTCCTCTTCAGTTGTGAATTAAATGACAATAACACAACTTAACAAAGCAAACTAATTTGCCAGCTTTAAATTTGAATACCTCATATTTGACAGGAAAAAATAATGTTGATTCTAGTGTTTTTTCATTATTTAGAACCTGATCTTTAGTACAGAACTACAGCTAAACTGAACAATACCTAAATTGCAATTATGATGCCAATTAGACTGATTCTTAACAAGTTTTATATAATTATATGATTACATGTTTAATAAAGTGAAATTATGCCACAGATACACAAAATTCACCAGGAAACTTTCCTATACTAATGTGCATCATAATTTAACTTGCAATACATGTTCAACAGAGTACAATTTTACTGATTAATATTTGCCATGCAAACTGCAATATGCCAGTGAATAATGAGTCTTACTGATTGATTGTATGAATGGCATAAATAAGGGTCCCACCTAACTTAACAAACTGATAAGAAATTGTGTAAAGAATTTACAAGTGAGAATTAACATCTGCTACAATAAATATGTGTTCAAGATGAAAGAGAAAAGACTGTCCAGTGTGGCTTTTCTGCTTCTGTTTTACTAAGGTTAAGGATTTCAGGTGCTTTGTTCAGTTCTCATATTGCACAATAAACAGCTTTTTTTAAAGTCTATGTTACAATGAAGTGCACTGAAGGTATAGTGAAATCCTGTGGGAGGCTTTTACAAGTGTTGATTCCATGAAAAATTTAGTTTGAAACACAGTTGATTTATGTTGTAAAATCCACAGAGTCTAAAAATCCAAATTCAATCTGAAACTGCTTAGAAGGACAGGATCACATTCCTACAACATTAGCCTTATTGATCCCATCACATTAGAAATATTCAGGAGGCTATGTAGAACTATTCAGGTAATTTATAATGTCTGGTATTCAGTATTATGCTATAGCTAAAGCATATGACACAAAAGACCCCTAAAATAAAAAAGAAAAGAAGATAATTTTTTCCACTGGCTTTACTGAGGTGTGTAGTCCTGTGGATGTTGTCATAAAGATGGTGGTGCAGTCCCTCTCTCCCTCCTGTGTTGGAGTCCCTCCATGCTGTATTGGCTTTTAGTATGTGGGGATATGTGCTTTTCCATCCCCCTCCTCCTGACCAGTAAATCTGTACCTGTCTGTATAGAGGAAATGAGATTTAAAACAGTTGCTTATTTATTAGGTTTTCTTATGCTGACCTCAATATTAAAGCATTTTTGCTACAGTTAAGACTGCAATTTGACCATGTGCCTTCCAGAAGCTGAATCCTGTGATTCCTGTGAAACCTATAAATGTTTCAAGGAGAGGAATAATATAGTCAGCAGTGTTCACTGCATTATGTTTTAAACTCAGTGGATACTCCATCTGCACTAGAAGGGATGTTTATCCTCACACTCAACAGTGAGAACACTGGTGCTGTCTCTCCCATGAATATCTCCCAGAAATCCTCCCAGGGGTTGTCCTCTCTGTCCATGAGAAAGACGGGTCATACATGCACTTTTTGCATTCTTTCAAAAGTAGAAACCCAAATGTTTACAATGCGTTTCTATGTCAGAAAGGGAACTTGCTTCATGTCATAATATCACTACACTATCACTCTTTATGATCTGTCATTCTTTATTGTTGAGGAGTGCAGCAGCTGGGGCGGGTGATTTCACAGGGGAAATTTGTTCAATTGCTGTAGTTTAAATTGAATCAGCAGTGAAGAGATTTATTACCATGTAGTTAATTGGTAATCAGTGAACTATATGTTGAGGGTCAGTATCGTAATTGCAACAGATACACCATTGTCCTACATACTTGTAAAATGCCTGCACACTTTGAAACTTCTCTAACTACACGAGTTCTGTGATCACACATACATTCCCACCCTATGTCAGAGGATGTGTGCACAAACTCGAGCACAAACTCTAGCTCTCCACACTACCTCCTGCAGCCCTCCAATGCACACAGACAGTATGAGCACAGCCCATGAGGTGATATACATACAGAGGTGTGGATCCCTCCCTGCTGCACTCTGGCGCATTCATGCCTCCACCAGGAAGCGACTCCATCAGACATGGACAAGTGCCAGCAGGGTGACTTCTAGCAATCAGATTTCATTGCTGTTCTGTTATCCTCTCCTTTGTCTCCACCCTTGTAAATTATTATGCTCATTTTGTACTTCTCAAGTTGACTCTTTCTTTGTTTCCAAAAGTTTACAATATTCCCCATGTTATCATTTAATTTGTTTTAGTGTTGGTTGTTTTCTTCCTCTTTAGTGTCACTAGGTTTGGGGAAAATGCCCACCTGGATAGTTCTGAGTGGTCCACTCAACCACACACTTGGCACACAGGTTCCTATCTTACCAGCTCCTGCTCCCCAGGCCATTTAGCATAGAGCTGGGACTATGCAAGTTAATCTCTTGTGACGTTTCTGTCACTGATGATAGTCCTGTGTCCTAGTTCAGGCACACCTGCCAGAAGTTTGCTACTCCTGCCCTAAGCTCGTAATATAATTCTTTAGTTATGTGCTCTGTTATCCATGTCATCACAGCCCTGTTTTATGTTTTCTGCAGTTTAGTAATGGTACATACAAGTGACGGTTTTTCTTCTTGCAGTTTCCGGCATGTGTCTCAGGCCAGGGAATGTTGTTTGCAATGAATCTCCTGTTCCAGTCCCATCATCTGTTCTGGTACCATGCGGAGGAGCCGTGCAGGGATAGCAAATGCGTAGATGTTCCTATCAGACATGCCAACAGAGCAGAGTCACCTTTATTTTAGGTCTTATAACATAATAACAGCAATAACATTTATAAGAAGAAGAATGCACCTTCCTTAGATTAATTATTTCTGTGATTTATACTACATTACAGAGGACATCATAGTATTGTTGTAACTCTTTAAATCCAAACAGCAGGTCATTCTGGATCCATCAGGATGAATTTACTTAGGAATCTGACATTGTTTTCACTACAAACCAATTGACATTACAAATTAGGGGGTTTGCTTATTATTTTTTTAAAGTTAGGTGAACACATGAGAATCATAATACATATATATATTCTATAATATGTAGTGATTCTTAATGTCTGAGTTGTCTCCAAGGGATTAAACTAAATAAGGTAGACCACTTAGAATAAAAATTGAGAAATTAGAACTGAAACTTGAGACTAGGTCCGCCTATTTCCTATCTGAGATGTCTAATGGTAACAGTTTGACCCTGTGTGGTGTTTAAGAACTTTACCTCAAGATTTACTTCATGAATGAAGGTTAATAAAAAAAATTCTTAGAAGAACTGTTTGTCATTCTAGAAATGTAAGCTTCTTTAAAGCAATGCCTTACTATTGCATTTTAACCACAGTCAGCAACTAAAGACCATGCAGCAGCTCACCCACTCCCAACCCCATCCACCTGGGATGGGGAAGAGAATCAGGAAAAGGCAAAATCCATGGTTTGAGATAAGAAGAGTTAAATATTCAAAATAAACTAAAATATAATAATATAATAATAACAATCATAACAACAACAAGGGAGACAAACATATGAGAGAGAGGAGTAAAACCCAAGAGAAATGAGTGATGCAGACTATCAATGCTCACCACCCCAGCTGTGCCAGTACACTGTACACTGTCTGGCGCTGAGCAGTGATCGACCTTTCCTGGACGACTCTACCTAGTTTATATACTGGGCATGATGTACTATGGTGTGGAATATCCCTTTGGCCAGTTTGAGTCAGCTGCTCCCTCCTGGCTTCTTGTGCACCTGCTCACTGGGAGAGCACGGGAAACTGAAAAGTCTGAAAAGTCCCTGACTAAGGGTAAGCACTGTTCAACATCGACTGAAATATCAGTGTTTTATCAGCATTATTATCATCCTAAATCCAAAACACAGCACTGTATCAGCTACTAAGGAGAAAATTAACTCTATTCCAGCTGAAAACGGGACATTTACAAAGCAAACAAATAAAGAAACAAACTCAACATGTTATACACTAGAGAATATTAATCATTTTGACTACAAGCATTACAAAGTAAGAGGATAGAAATTTCTCTGGGAAAATATCTTATGGGATATAATAGACTTGGAACTTTCAACAGTGTGACTAATGAATTATCCAGCTTTAAGGCAAACTGAAGCACACATCTTCACAGCTCAAAACTAATAAGGGAACACTAATTCTCTTTATCATCATGGACAGTAATGAATGGGGATTTTGAAATATGACATGGGGATTACAAAGCGTAGAAAGATTGCTCTTAAAACCTGTTACACAGTAGTATCTGCATGTTTCCTGCCAAACGTTGATTTAGTTTTACATAATTTTGCAACATGTTGATTATGTCCGGTGTGAAGTGGGCATAGGGATGGGATGATCTCACCCCACTTAGACAAAGCTAAGACAAGAGGACATGGCCTCTGCTGATGATGGTTGTACTTGGAGGTGCTAAGATCTTGAAGTGTAACCGCGTAAGTGTAGAATGAAAGTCCTGTCCACTGACAGCAGGGAAGGCCCTGCCCCGCCGGGGTCTCTCCCTGGCCGCAGGGCCATCCCTGCCGGGTCTCTCCCGCCTCCGTCCCCGCTCCCGCTGTCCCCTCAGGCTCGCAGGGCTGTTTCCCGCACGGTTCCCCTGGCTCAGCCTTGGCTGCCGGGCAGCGTTTTGCCCTCCCTTGCCCAGGCTTTCCCCGGGGCTCTCGCCCGCCCGCCCGTGGCTGAGGGGCTCAGCCGGGCCCTGCGCTGGGGCCGCTGCAGCCGCTGGCACCGCCTGGGCCGGGCCGGGCAGCCCCGGTCACTCCTCAGAGCCAACACCCGGACACCGGCACCCGTTTCCTAAGTATACAGAAAGGAAAACGAACATGTTCTTACAATTCTGTAAAGCTAGTTATCGGCTCATACTTGAAGAGCCACTTAGTTGTGTGAAGCAGCAGGCTTTATATCAGGTTTAAGCAACACAGTAAGGTGGCTACTTGCCTTTTTCAAAATGTCTTACATTTATTTTCATAAAGTTTTTTACCCTTGACAACAAATCAAGCAGGCTGCAGTAATGGCATACCAGCGTCAGACTATTGCCTGTGAATCTGTAATAACCTGTGGGGTTGTTGCTAGCAGCATTCAGAAGGGTGGCTGCTTCCTCCCTTTGGTGGCTCAGTTGCCCTGAAGAAAGAGTCCAAGGAGCTGAAAAAGGCAGAAAAAAGGAGAGAGAGTCACCTGCCTTTGAAGGAGGAAGGAAAAGAATTAGTAGAACAGGCTAGAAAAAAGAAAAAGAAAAAACACAACAAAATAACAACAAATAAAACCAAACTAGGATGAGGACAACAGCCTGAGGTGCACACGGGGAAGACAGACAAAGGGTGTAAAAGTGAATGAAGAACAGACAGGAGAAGGAGAGAACGGGAGGGAAAAATTTTGGACAGAATTGGAAGAAATATCTAAACATAAGTACACACTATCTAAGCATAGGTGACACCTAGCTAAGGTTGAAAAAGATCATCAAGCCCAACAGTCTACCCAGCACTACCACCATATTCACCACTAAACTGTATCTTTAAGTGCCATATACACACGTTTTTAGAAAACTTCCCTGGGCAGTCTGTTTCAATGCTCAACAACCCTTTCCATGAAGAAATTTTTCCTTATATCCAAACTAAACCTCTTCTGGTGCAATTTGATGCCATTTCCTCTTCACCTGTCACATGTTACTTGGGAGAAGAGACTGACACCCACCTGACTGCAATCTCCTTTCAGGTAGTTGTACAGAACAATAAGGTTCTCCCTGAGCCTCCTTTCCTCCAGGTTAAACAACTTTGGATCACTCCTTTTCTCCTCATGAGACTTGTGCTCTAGATCTTTCCCAGCCAAACACAAGTCCACCACTATACCATGTCTGTAATGACCACATGTACACGTCCTTTAAATATGTCCAGAATAATTTAATGATACTCATCCCAGGCAGTGAGTTGACACATGGATATAGTGTACCTTTACAAAGAGTACCAAAGACATCTCATGCTGCCTGCCTGAACCCCCTGCCACAGGAAGGCTGAGCACTTTAACCTTGCAAGGAATGGGCTCATTTGAGTTGTGTTAAGAGCACAACTGACAGTACTTCAGACAACACAACACAAGCAGCTTTGATAAAAGTCATAGACTTTTAGTATTGAATGTGTTTTCTTTAAATCATCACATTGCACTTGACCACAGGGGAGCATGGAAAGGTGTTGAAGTGCATGTGTCATTCAGCTTAGTGCACATATATTTTTGAAAATGTTGTTTGCTAAATACAGCTTTTTTATTTTTTCAAAAAGTATCATAAAATTATTTAAACTTAAAATACCTTTAAATGTTACTTCAATAAGGTTTCTAAAATACAAATTATTTTGGTAAAAGAACCCTGTTTTTGGGAAGGTGGATTCACAGAACGATACTACAGAGAAATCAAGTATGAATGGCTGATTTATAGATTAGATAATTTTGAATGGCTGCAATAAGCTTGTTCTTATGAACAGCCACCAAATTAATTTCCTGCATCTGTAAATCCTGTTAATAGGGTATTGATTCCATATTTTGCCTTCTAAATTTTGCCTTTCTTAGATGTAAGTAATAACATTGTTTTGAATCATGTGTCCAAATGAAGGATGGAGAAAACAGAACAACCTCCAAAAAACCAAACAAAAATTACATCCAGTCAAGTGCCTCTGGCTTAGGTGACAAAACAAGAAATCAATTGGCTGAAATACTCAATCTCGTGTGTTTTCTCTTTCAATTAATTACATTACAAGGGAAAAACCTGTCTCAAGCTTTCCTTCATTTTCCACATATCATTACAAGCCAATGACAGCAGTGATAGCTATAGCAAGAATACATCAGGAGAAATATGGTACATTCATCTTTGGTTCTGTGGCTTTATATTTAATACTGGAGCAAGTGTGCTAAGCCCTGCTAATCATACACCGATAAAAGTGAGAATTCGGCTATTCCATCCTATAATTAGATACAGATGTGAATGCTCTGTTGGCCACAAATTGCAAACCTGTCTATCTGCCAAACACTCATTTGTTTCCCATCAGTTTTGAGCCTTTAAGAGAGAGTACATGGTGCTAACTGCAGCTTGTTAGCAGCTGGTTCACAACGAATACAGTGTGAACAGACTTGGCAAAGCTGTGTTTTGCAATAACAATGGGCTGCACACTCTCAGTTTTCTTTGTGAGTTGAAGATTCAAAATTGTAACTAGGGAAGCAAAGCAACCTCAGTTACCATCATCTTCCAAAGAAGACAAACTTCATTAATGTGCTTGTGAGGAAAATGCATAATTTTCAATAAATCACAAATGTATTTAACTTATTCTTTTGTGTATATACGAGAGAGGCTGAAATGAGAAGCCTCAGTATGTGCAGAGTCTCTTAGGTATATGCTCATTTCAAGAAATTAAACTTTATTTTGGTTCCAGCACTTTTTCAGTATTCATAGTTTTTAACTATAAGTTTCCACATGTCCAAATTAATGATGTTATTTCTGTTTGGACATGCATTCTGTTTAGGTCTTTTGGTACTATGCTGGCTAAAATGGAAGTCTGCATGAACTGGATTCCTGACATATTGAAATACTTTTATGGGCACTGTGTCAGCTAACATCTGTTCCTGCCTCACTGCTCTTTCCAAGAGAGATCAGAAAAAGTACACAGAACTCCATTAGTATTCCTGTCAGAGGGCTGTAGAGAGAGAAGTATGAGAAGGATGGGTGGGGGTTTTTCTATTGTAAGAAGCAATGCTGAGAAAGGCTAGAACCCAGCACAGCATCAACAGAGCTCCATGAGTAACTGCTTTGCTGAATAGAGTAAATTGGGTCCATTTGGTCCTTGAGCAACACCAAGAAAATTTCAGGGACAAGGATTAAACTTTTACTGCAAACATCAAAATGCCCATATTCTGAATGATCGGACAGCTGCAAACACTACATTTAGTAGTGTTTTCTTAACTTTTGTTCTAACTATTTTTTAAGTTAACATTTTTATCACTTGTTTCCTCCACAATCTGAAAAAAAATGTAAAACCCTTTTAATTACTGCTAAACATTCCCCTTCAGAAAGTCACTTGTTGCTGCTGGTAACCCATTAGAGGAAAAAAGCTACCCTCTTACCACCCATTTTTGAGCCAAAGGAAATTACATACACGTTACCTCTATGTTTGTTTCTCCTGCCAAATTCATCTCCCTCCCTATCCAAAGAGTATAAATTTTTACTTATTTGAGTGAAAGTTAGATTTATGGAATGTAATGATGGTTTCAATATCTTGCAACATTGAGAGAAGCTGGGAACAAATAAGAAAAATTAAGTCTTCCATGTCAGACAGAAATTCAATTTTTTGCAAGAAAACTATTTCTTGCTTTTCTTTGTTTCCTTTTTTTTTTTTTTTTCCTCCTTTAGTGGTACAGTTCTTCAATAATAAATGTTGAAATTGCTTTTCCCAAAATAAGGCTCAGTCCCCAATTTTCCTTTTACTTTATGAAAACTCGGAAAGCATGTTAAGGACTCATGCTCCTTCTTGCTCCTTATCTGTTCCACAGTCTGATGGCCAGAAGTAGATGGATGGAGATGGGCATTCCCAGGAATGGAAGGGTGTTTTTCAAGAGGGAAGATATTTTCAGGGAAAGGAAGCAATTCACCAGTCTTATAACAGAGCTCTTACGGGATGGCCCAAACTTTGAGTTTGGTCTGCCTAGGTAGTTTTGTAAAGCTAGTACCCTCAAAAGACTGCAAAAGTTTTAAAGTAAAAAGCCAGGTTTCTTTTTTTGTGTGTGTGTTTGGGGTTTTGGGTTTTTTTGTGGGTTTTTTTGGTTGGTTGGTTGTTTTTGTTTTCAAACTCAAGCACAAACACAACTTTTTAGAAACTGAACTCAAACTGAATAACTAGAAGTACCTAAGGAATAAATTATTTATAAATAAAATTTTCCCTACCACTGTTCTTGTGGGATAGATCTTTTATTTCAAGTTTACACTGAATTTCCAAGACTTTCCAGCTTCTGCAAACTCTGCAGTCTCCTCTATATCTCCAAGCAAAGTCTCTTCCAACTATCCAACTATCATCCATAAGGCCTGACTGCCTGCCATATGCTGCACTTTAATTTTCAAGGTTTCATCTGTGCTACAAGCTCACTGCTTGCTGGCCACTCATTCCTTTTCTGCCTCTGCACTTCTGAAATGTGTCTCCTCTGTGCTTGTTCAATTCATTACAGTATGCAATACACTCTCCAGACCTAAGCTCTGGATAGGGAGGGGAGCATGTCTTGGGACCTTCTTAGAGACCTCTTCTTGAGGCTCTAAATCTCATGTGGAAGAGGAAAATATTTAAAAAGAGCCTCAATGATATCCCACTTTAGGATGTATGTTTCCCAGGAGGTGCACCAGAGGTAGCACAAGGTCTGAATATACTTTTTACACGTCTTTGTTGCTTTAACTTTTTTGTTTCCGAGATATTCACTTGTTTATGGGTATAACTGCTGTAGACTGCTAAAATTAATTCAATGCTTAATTATTTTGACACTATGATAGACATGATAAAACAGTCCCTGGTGCCTCAAGCAGATTCTTGACAGAAGATATTAGAGAGACTTGACTGTGCCCTTCGCAACAAGGAGTTGCATTTATGTTTGCGCAAAATTTTTTGTGGCAGACTGAAGTGAATGAAGATTGGATGTTCAAAACCTCAGTAAATGTAACCAGTAACGTACAATGTGAGAAAGAGCTATGAGTGTTTCCTTGAGGTTTTGTGTAAATTGCCTTTAGATGATCTAGGTTTTACTCTTTGTATTTGTTTCCCAAATCTCTTGAACTAAAAATTGTTTTCCTAAGGCTGCCATAAATTTTGTTTCTGAGACCTAAATATATGTGAAGAACAAAGTGAGCAAAAATCCACATTCTTAAATTCTTTTAATTGTCAGATTTCTTTTTTCAAGGGCTTTCACATTCAGAAACTCATCTTCAACTTCAGAGAAATAGCTAGAAATTTATGAGAAGTCATCCTCTTGATGATGGTTCTGGTTTGGTATTTAATGGTGGAAAATTGTGCTCATTGGCATTTGGTACATTTTTTATTCATCCTTCTTCTACTTATTGTGTCCTAACTCATCATATGCAGGATGAGCTAGTTTTATCCTGAGATTACTTCTTTCAGCAGAGCTTTCTGTGCTGCTGGGCTTGTAAACGAGAAAGAAAGATAATTCCTTGTAAAAACCTGAAAGCAGACTGGAGGACTGCTGTAAAAGTGGCTGTAGGCAAAATGTTATGTGAAGTGCTTGTGTTTTAAGTGAGGAAAGGATTACAAAATGAGTGCTGCAGAAATGCTGCCCCAATACATTTTTTTTTGGTCACCTCTTTACCATTTGAGAATTTGGAATCTCCTTTCATATGATGGAGGACATTTTCTGTAACCTTGCAGAGACATTATAAAGATATATGCTTTTTTTTTAATGAGAAATTCTGATATGGTGATGAGAAATTTCATCTTTCAATTTTTAAAAAATGTATTTGTAACTTTTGAAAGGTATATATTATAAAATATGTATATATATGTTTAAGCTTGCAAATGAGTAAGTTTAACCTGAATAATAATTGATAATTCGGTGGCCTTGATTATTATAATATAATTTTGCTTTAAAGTGATTGTTGCATTTGCATTTCTTTAACGGTCTGAAAAGGAATCAAAAAAAAACCCCGACCAAAACTCCATTTTTATGTTTTAAAAAATTGATAGATTAGATTTTGTTCCAGAATATTTTCCTTACACTTATCAACAACCAAAACTTCTTTCTACATCTTCACTTTTCAAACGTGCAAAAGATGTTCTCAAGAAAGAAACCTATATGAATTTCAGAGTAGTAGTCTTGACAAATACATGCAAAAAGTATATGAAGTTAAATTATTCATTTAAAGAATAGGAATTGTGTTTGTCAGAACAGTTTGTAAATAAATAAATAAATAAGAAATAAAGAAAAGACTGAGCAGATTTTGCTGTACCACTTCAGCCCTTTTTATTGTTGAAGAATGTTCAAAATGGAGAAGGATTATGAGCAGGACATTAAAAGTTACCTAGCTTAATTTTCATGCTTAAACATTTGCAATAACTTTCCTGTGATTTTTCACTGATGCTGACAATTCAAATGCTCCTTTGTGACAAGCAGTATTTACATCTGTTTTTATGAAGAGATGCACAATGTTGAGTAATAGAAACACATTATCTCATAGGAAAAAAGATTCTTGTGGGTGTCTGGAACAGAGATGTCAGCTTCAGCTAAACTATTATTGATACTGAAAAGGAACTGAAGGCTGTGAGGCCAATATGGCTGGGGGTTATTTTTTAGAATTGCTGCTAAAAAGTTCAGATTTCTCTTAACAGCTATCGTCTGTAGTCTGATTTTAGAATTGGAAACCAAAATTTTCACCTGTGCATCAAAAATAATCCCCTGGGACCAAGGAAAATCTTTTTAGCATTATGAATATCGCGGGAAAGTGGCACCTGGTCTTACAGGAACAACTGGCCAATTGCTGCTATTCTTCTTGCAAAGTCATTGGGCAATGCCAGGAATGTTGTCTTTTGTTCTAGAAGTTGAATCAGGAGTGCTATTTTAAAAGAGAGAAAGTACATATCAGTGCCATAAGCAAGGTACTGAAATAATATATGAGAAGTGATTAGGGCATGCATGGAAATCAGGGGTCAGCTTCTTTCACAGGCTGGCTGTCATGGGCACACCATTTACTTTGCTCATCCCCCCTCTGGAACTTTTTCACAGAACTAATTCTAAATAAATCCCCGTGTATCCAATAATTTTAAATAGTTGAAACAATACAAGATGAAGACAGAATTTGAAGGGAATTATTTTGCAAGTAAGTGTAGGCCAGTATCTAATAAAGAAGAGTGGCTTAATTATTTATTTCTTGACCTTGATGTTTCTGAAGTGTCTGCATTTTGCTTCACCACAGGGAATGTTATTTCTCTTAAAACTGAGAGTGCCTGACAGAAGGGAGGCAGAACACTGGTAGTAAAACAACTGCAAATTTACAAATTAAAAACTGCCAGCAAGTCCTTATATAGGTAAACATTCATCTCCTTCTTGAAATTGGCTGTGGAAGTCATTCTATGAACACTAAAAGAGTGGAATATGAGGCACCATCTGGTTGAGTGAATTGCCAACGTACACACCCTATAGTCATGGGGGATAGGAATTGGTTCTCTGAGATGGTCTTCATACCCACAAGAATTATTGTTACATTTTTAAAAATCTTTCCATAAAAAAAATAATTCAAATAAATGTGGCATATCACTGCAGTATAAAATTCGATCTGGCACCCAAGATTACTGGCTGGTTCTGACAGGGGATGAAATTAGGCAAGAAACTTCCTTTTTAAAATAATTCATAGGTGTGAAATAGGAAATAATAATGCTCACTTTCCCTTATAAGCCATTTTGAAATCTCTTGTAAGATCACTGTATAAAGGTATAAAGTAAAAAAGCCTTCTTCTTTGTGAAATCCTTTCCCATTTCTGAAAAAAATCTTGGCATTAATCAACCCACTAATGCTCTGGCAATATGTGCAAGAATATAATTCAATTATTTGTTGTACTGCATAAATCTAAGATGATGATTTAAGGCAGCTCAGAGGCATTTTCGCTTTTCATTCTTCGCATTCCCTTAATACAGCTTCTTCCTCAGTAATTTCCATACCGTGTAGATTGTTAAACATATGAAAATTTTGTTTGCAGTTGACTATATTTCTATCAGAAAGTCTTGCCAATGATACAGCCATAGAGAACTACAGTAAAGGGAAAGAATAATCATATAAACTAAAATTTCTCCATAGATTATGCTCTAATTAAATGTGATCCCATTATTTTCTTGAGGAAAAAGAAACAAAAGTTAGGCTGATTCTCATTAAAACATTGTAATTAGTTAGCCTTTGCTTAATGAACCTTAACATTTCTTATCTTCATTATTCAGTAGATCAGATAATTTTTTACAGTATTGTGTAATGGCATTTCTTCATAAATTCCAGTTCATATAAATATACAAAGTTGGCATCAGTGTTTCAGTCAATCATTCTGATAAATAGAGAGTTTAGCAATTTAGTAATGCTAGAGTCAGGTTCCTTTCAGAATATTTCAAGTTTGGCCTACCATCCCACTCAGAATGTTTGAAGTTTATTCCTTAGGGTATTGTGTGATTGCTGTGCATGCTTCCCCTTTCAAAAGTTAAGGAAGAATGGTCTTGCTGAACTACATTTTTTCCTGGCATGCATAGTAAGTCGTAGTTTAAAGGGAAAGCAAGGTGTGTATTATTGTTCTGAACTTTAGGGCAAGTTAGCTCTACTGATAATACTTGATAAAAGAAAGCTACTTTTACAAAATTGTATTTAGTTAATTTATTCTGCATTGATATTGATTGTAGGGAGTTTCTAGAATCATAAATCAGTTCTGTAAATAAGATTCAGACAGAAGTTAAAAATGTAAATTCTGCTGCCAGGTTTTTTTAAGAAATTGCTGGAGGAGTGAGGATTTTTTACTTTTTTTTGCTGAAATATCAACTCTGCTAGAAGGTAGTTTATAGCTGTTCAGTATACATACCTGCTCATTCAAATATGTGACTGACAGACTGCAATGTGACATGCATGAGATTACCAAATACAATCTGTCTCTTTACTTTTTTTTTATTACCTGATAAAATCTGGCATTCTATTATCTATAATGGCTAATATTTCTGCATAAAGAAAGACCATAAACATCCATGTTCCTTCTCTAAAACAAGCAATGGAAGACCTTTTGTCGTATGATCTCCAGGGTTTCAGTAGAACGATTACAGAAAACATGCCCTCACAGCAGCTGTCATTTTTTTGCAATTTTTGTCTTTCCCTGGTTAAAAGGCTGAAGGAATGCTTTTACCTAGTACTAGAAGGCAAGTCCTGATTTTTATTTTAATGTTTTTTCTTTGCTGACTACAGACTAAAATATACCAGAAATGAGTTAGGCCTGGGTTCCTTCTATTTTTTTAAATGATTTCTCTTTACCACCAGCTGGAACTCATTTTCTAATTTTCAGTTTGAATGTATCCATGACTGTCTTGATTATCTTGGTCTGGTTACAGTGTATTTCAGTTCAAGTATCCATTTTCTTTCATTTGGTTTTAAACACACTAATTAGACAAGAGAAACTCTTCTGATCTACTGTGGGCCATTAGGGAATCTGTCTAATTTAGTTGCCTTTCTTTATACTTGTGTGTATTTAATTTAATCTTTCCCCTTCTGTGTGAAATTTGATTTTGCACAGAAACAAATTTCCTGGTAAAACAAGGGGCTATACTTTCGATTTTTATGGTGACATTACCTTATCGTTCAGATTCTGTATGATGAAAACATGGACTCATTAGTCCCTTTCCTTTTACTTCCCCTGTCACACCCCAATTACTTAATATCACAATGAGTGTGTCCAATTTCAGTTCCTTTTTTCTAGTTATCAAGTTGTTCCTGCATGATAATCCATTGCCTGCCACAGTGATGACGCCTCCTAGAATTTTTATCAGATGTAATCAGGAAGCTCCTACCTTTATGACAAAATAGTTAATGAAAACATTAATTACAACAAAGCCAATAGATGAAAAACCTCTTTCCGCTTACTACACTGTTAATTGGTTACTCCTTCATAAATACTTTGACAAATATTTATAGGGTGCCTTTTCAAGTGTTTTAATGCAGTGCACTGATCTCTTCCATGTCCCTTCTATTGATAGGGCATGAATTTCTATATTTTTATCAAGGAAGAATGCTACTATGAGAAGGTGATTGCTGATGTCTAGTTTTGTCTTTTACATTGCCCTTAGATGTGTTCCTTGAACGGTCTTTCCTGTTTAATTGCCATTATCTCTCTGTGGCTGTCACACTTCTCAACGACAAAAAATATGTTCTATCCAGTTAGAAATTTTTTATGCAATTCAAAATGTCAGCTTCTGCCAGACTTGAAAAATGTTTAGTGAACAGAAATTTCATATTCAGAAAAATTCTATTTATTTTACCAGGTTTTTAGAAATTATTTTAATATCTTAGTCTTGATAAACTCCTTCCCATTAATCTAGATAAATGAGCAAGTTTGTATTACTGCAGTAATGGATAGAGCTTTTCTTTAAACAAGCAGACACTTGGCAATGTTCCTACCCACTTGAAAATTTTTAATGGGGTGCTTTTATTTATTTTATTTTTTGACCACAGTAGCAAAAAACTTCCACTAAAGTAAATACAGACACTGAAGGATGACTGTCACGTATTCAAGCAGTAACACACTGCACACAAGTGAAACAGTAATTCAGTTTCTATGTGGAAAATGTACTAAACTTCATTGCATGCTCTTCTGGCAAAACACTGTAACAGCTGTCACAAATATCCTTGGAGAGAGCTACCCTAGGGACAAAGCAATACTTTTAAGTCAAAATCTTGGCCAAGTAACAAACCAGAATTTGTAAGGGATAATGATACTGAATATTTTGAAAATATCAATATATTGCAGTATTGTAGTTTCCAGGTCTTTTAAAAAGTGGGCACTGCAACCCCTGTGCACATGAAGGTTTTCCACTCCTCTTGTGTTTTGCTGTAAGTGTTGTGTGGAAGTTGGCTAACGGTACTTTAGCAAAACATGATTATCACTTCTCCAGAAAGCAGAAATCTCTTCACTGTTAAATCGCTACAAAAGATTTATGCCCCAGTACAAGAAACAGGTTGAATTTCTCTATTATTTGCTTCTTGACTTATTTCAGGTTGCCAACAATGGGATGCTCACAGACATTTTAGAGTAATATCTGCCCATTTCTTAGGGGGAATATGGCAATCAAAGGCTCCTGAGGGATGGGCTAGTATATGTCACCTCCCAATCAGGTTTAAGAATCACTAGGGCTTTGCTTTGGATCTAGGTCAGCTGTTAGTCTGTCTGCATCACAGTGCTAGGCCAGCACTCCAAGTAATCTGGCACAGAAGTATACCAAGGTTACGACCTTTAAACTAAAGATATAGAAATTAGCTAAAATTGTAGATGCGTAACTCACTGCCCAATATCAACTCTCTAGAAGAGAGGTGAGTACCTGTAAAAAAACCTTGTGATATGTTTTTAATTCTATATAACAATACTTGCTTACTTCTGGGGAAGTAAACTAGATGATGATATAAACCAGGGTTCTAAACAGATTAGATTTGGATTTAATATTTAGCTACAGTATATTGGTATAGTTACAAAAATGTTACTTATTCCCTTAGCTCAATTCTTCCACGTTTTCTTTCCTAGTACCTGAATTATAAGTTCTTGTCTTAACTGTTGTGAAGTCATATTTTGCAATGTAGTTTGTCTCCTCTGTCTAGTAAAATAAAAAATTGTTCAGAAGTTCTCCATTAAACATGAAACACAGGCCATATGTGTTATACAAAAAAGAAGATTAAGCACAATGAGCAAGAAAAAAAATGACAAAGTGAAAGAGAGGAAGGATGCCAGGAGAAAAATCAAAAAGAAAACGAAAAAACAAGGGGAAAACTTAGGATGCATAGATGAAATCTTGAAATCACAGTATTTATCGCTGGAATAAATACATTTTTCTCATTTGCAGAATTCATTACCCAAAGCAGACATAATTTACATTAGTAAACCGTTAGTTGAAATTATTATCTACATTGAGAAGCAGCGCAAAATACTGAGCTAACTAAACAAATGACAGACTGAAAAACTAAATTCAAAACTTCCTTTGAAAAATTATTTATAAAGTTAAATTTGTATTCGTTTTAAATCTTAAAAGTGATTCTTCTTACAAAAAAAAACCTTACGCGAATCTCTTTTTGATTCATTATTTTCTAAAATTTAGTGATGAAATGAGTAACTGTTCTACTTTTCTCAAAGTTTGTAGTCTTTCTGTTACTTTAAAGAACACAGGAGATTAATAACTTCAATCAGATTTTTCTAAGAATACATTTAAAATAGTGAGATAAGTAGTAGGTGAAGCTGTAGCAAAAGAGTATTTATAAAAATAGCTTCCAGAACTGATTGTTGTTATGCCTTGAATTTGTTTAATAGGAAAAGAGTAATTAATATTAAATTATGAAACTTACTCTGTTACAGTTTACATATTAATAACAGAACATGATTTTAAGTTTTTGTACACTGTAATGGTTATACTACTACCTCTTGATTTCATTAATTTTGCAGGACATGTTAGAAGAATGCAATGGTAATTTTCAGTCCTCTTTTAGATCTACTCCTGTATTTCGTTATCTTAATCTATCCTGTAGCAATGGAACTCAGGATAAAATCTTTTGTTGACTTTAAAGAATGTTGAATTGGGTATTATAAATGGAGCAGGCTATCTAGATATTTATTTTATTTTCCAGGATATAAGTATTTCTTGAAACATACAGATATATTTTTAAGGATGTAGTAAAAGATCATAATTCTTGCTTGCCAGATGTTACCATAAGAATTTTTCACTCAAAAGAGATAACGAAAACATCGTAACACTTTGGAGAACCAAGCAATTGTCTTTCTAAGTTGCCTTTAGAGGCAATTTGGGCAAAAGTATGAGCATTAACCCACATAGATGAGACTATGTAATGAAAATCTAGAGGCAGAAATTGCTTCTGACCTGGCGTTGACTGCAAAGATGAGACCTACAAAGAAGTAAGTAACATGTTATCATCAGCTCCTAGTCTTTGTGATCTGTTTCCATGTTTCTCCTTAAAAATATCCTAGCAGTATTAAGACATGCAACCAGGTAGCCTCAGGTAGACCTGCACCTCTGAACCTGTAAGACAACACTGGTGCTCTGTTCCATCCACTAAATAACAGGAGCAGCCACTCCAGGTCATAAAGCCCTGTTGACATTGTTGCCAGATGAAGAATTTTTTGTACCAGAGAGTTAATACAATTATCATTTTGCAAAACCATTAGGCTATAAATATTATCTGAGGAAAGGAATGAGAAACATCGATCTAAGGACTCATAAATTAATGAACGAGGCCAATTACGCCAACTCTTCTCCTTTGGAAAGTAGCACCAGTTCCTAGGGCAGTCAAACATGACTGTGGGGTTGCCGACCACCAGAGACCACCAAAGAGGCACTCAGGACAGAAGAACATGTGCACCAATGAGAGGGAGTATGTGTTAATGACTTGGGGGAAATGATTATCATATATATGTTTCTTCTGGGGAAACCGTGAATATGTGTGTAAAATATAGCATATAAACAGGAGCTTTTTCTGTATTCAACATTCTCCATAGGTGGAGCTACCCCCCATATATCCAGTGCCATAATAAGAATGCCTGTTCCCCAATACTAAAATTACAGTGTCAGAGAGTCTACTTTCTTGCTGGTTTTGGTAACAACATCACTTTATTTAGTGTACACTCAATATCAGGAATGGTGTGCCTTTTGGTAACTTTTAGATGGGAAGTTTAATCATAGAATCATAGAAAGGTCTGGGTTGGAAGGGACCTTACAGATCATTCAGATCCAACCCCTCTGCCATGGGCAGGGATACCTTCCACTAAACGAGGTTGCTCCAAGCCCCATCCAGCCTGGCCTTGAATACTTCCAGGGAGGGACTATGCACAACTTCTGTGGGCAACCTGTTCCTGTGCCTCACCAGCCTCACAGTAAAGAATTTTTTCCTAATAGCCAATCCAAATATACTCTCATTTTAAAACCATTCCCCTTTGTGCTATCACTACATGCCCTTGTAAAAAGACTCTCTCCTGAGTTCATAGCAGTTATAAGAGAAAATTCTCTATTGAAAGTAGATTATTTCAACAATGGGCAAAGCAGTGCTAGTATAGAAATATCTCTGACATGAGTGTTATAATGCCAGTCATAATGGATCAGAAGTACCTCCAAGAAGAAATTACATCCATAAGATTATGAGTTTGGGGTTGGTGGATTATGAGTTAATTTGAGAGGTTATTTTCTGAAACACTTTTTGAACTAGAACATACAACAATAAATATCTAACTACTTGACATGATGGTGGCTTACAATCCATCAAAATGCTTTGAGGTTAGGAACAGCCCATTGTTTCAAAGGACATGGTATAGTTACAGAAAAATTAAGTTTATTTCACAAATGTAAATGATCCTGAAAAAGTGTTATCTTTCCTACTTGGAAAGCTTTGCAACAGAGAATATAGGTGCTATTAACTTTTGCTTAATTGCAGAAGGGAATAGCACACATCAAACTTCTCATCAAACACATTTGAGGAATTCTGGTTTAGTCACAGTATTATACAGCCATTAGTTCAACTTGGGGAATTATGAATTAGCTGAGCAAATAACAGGCAGCATTTTCTGGGCTTAGTCAGAGTACAGGAAGCATTTTGAGCAGAAGAGTCCTTTGTACTTCATTTAGCCCTTCCTTTGATACTACGGTTCCATATCTAACACCACAGAAGATCAAACATTTGCTAAATCATTCAAGGAGTGGTTTATAAGAGACCAAAAATGTCTGAAAGTAAGGTGTTGATAAGGAAGTCAATCATGTGCAGTGAAGTGTCTTAAGAGTTATATGCTTAGAAAGAACATCTGAACAGTGTGCCATGAATTTGACACATATATAAATTCGAGAGGGGAAGGACGAGCTGTGCAAGTGCAGTGATGGAAGAAGACCTATCCAAAAGACACCTGAGGAAGAAGGTGGAGAACTAAGCACAGAACTGTACACCTGTACTGTGTGGGTAATGAGACAAAACAAAAATAGTTTTCAGTGATGTTTCAGGAACAGAGACATTGACACAACATTATAGCTTGGCCAGAAAAAATTGTATATTTGCTCCACAGGACCATCTCTGTGGAGCAAAACTATGGGGAATTGCAAAGTTCAATTTTTTTGAAGGTACATTAAGATAATATTTGATATTGAGGATACCTAAAAAAGAACTTTAAATGAATGTTAGCCTCAGGGGCAATAAGCGTATACCTGTGTTACCACTTCAGTGCTATACACGTTCTTCCTAGTGCTCTTAAATATTAAACTCCAAAGCAGAAGTAATGCAGATGCAAAGGATGTTTTACATTCCAGTGTAAAATCAGTCACTATGGAAAATGCTTGAGTAATGTTAGAGAGTATGTTAATAGCAATTCAGAGGGAACATCACATCTTCTATCTCTTCCTATTACATGTAGTTGCAATATTATTGAAATCTCTGTGCCTGTAAGAGACGTTGAATGTGTTGATTCATACAAATTGTATCAAAACATCAATAAAGGTTTGGAAGCAGATTTTTTCATGGTGACATTTTCATGGTGTTACACTTCATGAATAATCTGAAAGGTCAGAAATTTCTGGTAAAGTCACTGCAGTGTGTTAAATGTGCCTGAACTGGAAAAGAACTGCAAATGTAATGTGAAAGCTTTAGACAAAAATTCACTGTTATTCAAAAGCCGATATAATCTCAGGTAATTCTATTCATTTGACTGGGCCATCCTCTGGATACTAAATTCAGGAGTCTTCAGGTCTTGTATCAGGGTATTTTGTTTAAAACAGAGTTTAGTTATTACAAACGGTTTCATTAAATAAATCCCTGTGAACTCATACTCAGCTTTTGGCTGCAAATTACCATAATTTTTAAAACACTCTTTTTAATATCATCAAATTCAAATTTTTCAGTCTAAGAGAACAAATTAAAGATTTTCTTTCTTCTTTATATTTGAGTAATGTTTAGTTCTTAATATGGTAATAAAGAGCAGGGGAGAAAGAAGTGAGAGAAATAAGATTAATTATTGAAACATTCTGACCTTAAAGACACTTTGCTTTTTGGAAAATCTCTTCTGGGAAAACCATTTGGCTCTACTTAAAAATGTAGCATTTATAAATCTTAAGTTCAGAAAAAAAGCCCACTTTTTAGCGGGGAAGCAAATGGGGAACTTATGAAGATGGTTGCACCTAGAATATGGAGAATATCACAAAAAATTCTCCAAACTGTCCATTATTTCCCCTTCATCCTTTCACCAAATCTATTCTGTTTCTAGCTAATAAGATTACTAATGACTAAGAACATTGTAGTTTAAAATATTTCAGGGATTTAAAAAAAAATTGCAGAGTATTTATCTGAATTAGTATTACATATAAAAGTTAAATTTCCTGTTGTATTTTAATTGCTTTAAACTTATATCTCTAGAGTAAAAACAACTTTTTATGCTTCAGATTGTTAAAATCTCTGCCGGCCAGGCTGTTCCCAGCCCAGCCTGCAGGTTAACGGGGTCTGAGCCCGCGTGAACCAGCGACTGAATTGATGGTAACNATAATGAAAATTAGTAAAATTTTCAGGACTACTACAATGGAACAGGTTTCTCTGAAATCCTCTGCCAAAATAACAGGGTAGAAAAATCTCAGGAAGATTTCATAGTGGGAATTTTAGCTACTTTCTGCAGGATGGTACTGTTAATATCTGTACTGTTAATAGATTGTTTGATTTCTGGCAATTGAAGTATACATTTGAAAACTAGGGAAACCTTGTGCCTCAGTTTGTAAAATTAGAAATACAGAGTTAAATTTTCATTGGAATTGGAACAAACCTAGGGGTTCACAGTCTTCTTTAGCATCGTATATTTCCTTTTAAGAAAAGCAAGCAGAACAAAATAGTTTATTATTGTATAAAGGACTTACCAAGTGTTTGCAGTACTACAGAAGTGTATTCAGCACAGCTGCTCCCCTCATAACAGCCATTCCATTATTATTTTTACCTTTATGTCAAAAATTCTGTACTTTTGAAAAATGTTTTTCCTTACCATAAAATTGACTTGTTTACAAGTTGATCTCATGCTTACATATACACGGAAAATCTGGAACATGAGAGAAATAAAACTCTTCCTGACTAAAGAATGTTTTATGATGTAATTAAACTCACTCGAAGTAAATTTGGCTTTGGTCCTTGGAAGCACACCTATAGTACTGAGTGACATTTAGTGCCACCTCAACAATTGTAAGATAAAGTGTGACTTGAGTGCCTGCTTAATAAATGTTTAAAAAAATTACTTACTGCAATACTGATAGTGGCTTTCCTATAATGTACCCAAAAAATTACTTATGAAATGCATGAGTGCTTCATTTTTCTTTCAGTCCCTGGATCACAATAACCATATTATTAAACTGTTTGCTTCTAAGTGCCTAAGTATTCTGATATTTCCAAAGATATACATAATGTTTCCTCTGTGCTTGAGTTGTTTGCTCCCTAAACCCAGGGCAGATTTCAGTGGGATTTTTCTCCTTAAATTCAAAAATAACTTTCAGACTGATGTGCTGCTGGCACTATCAGAACTCCATAAAGATGGGAAAAAAATGCTGAACCAAAGATGAGAGGAGTTAATAGATCTTTCCAAACATTTCCTTGAAGATAGGAAGGAATGTAGCCAAATGGACAGAAAGAGCACTGTACCTCAGTTTATTGACTTTTTCTTGTCAATTTACTCCTCAATCTGTTGAAATGCTCAGTTTCTTATATTTGAATCTATACTGCATATAGGTTATGACCCTTTGCTGATCACTAAAAATTCTTCTAGTACTTGCTTGTGAATCTGAGAGTTTTAGCTCAGTGTATATGTCTTACTTACAGTTCCACAGTCTATACTTTATTTTATTTTTATAATTCCATCTCTGCATTCCTTATCTACACCTGCACTTTTCACGTGTCAGAAAGGTATAAGTGTACAAATGCAACAGAACGTGTATTGTTCAAGATGCTCTTTCTTAACTGTTTATAGGTGTGTTCATACAACATGGTTATAAGGTAGCTGACATCTGGTGTCCATGTGGGATGAAGTCTAGTTCTCCATTCCCTTGGCAGTCTTAGCAGACTGACTTTTTATGCAGATATGATTTATTTTGACTCTTCCAGGCAGGTTCCTTCACTGGGAACTGCTGAAAGTTCTTTTAACTTTCCCAAGAGATCTGTTTGTGTGACTTATCTTTTTATATGTCCCCATTTAAATGGTGTATCTGAAATTTTTTTATTGCCCAAAAGCCTTCATAAGATCCAAAGGGGAAATAAAAGTCTTATCTATCTCTTTAAGTTAAGGCCTTGTCCATGAACAACAGAGAGAGTTTGTTTTTGTTAAGTGTGTTAGGACTAAAACAAACCCTATATGTTTTTACACAATATTCTTGTGAAACTTGTGCAGTGAATGGATTAAACTATCAAATTCTGCTTTCACTATTGGATGCTTGTGAAAGACAACTTCTCTATCGGAAGTATGATAACACCTATAAAAGAACTCATTACACTGCCATTTGTATTAAAAAATTCTCATAACTTTGCAATATCAGTAAAACCATCAACAAATTATCTCAATTTGACAATGATTCAAGTAATGGTGTAATGTTTGGCCAGAAATTCAAGGTCTTGCAGATACCAATTTTATTACATTTGACATCAGACAGAAATTTTACACAAAATTTCATACAGCAATTTTGCTAGAGGAAGGACAAGTTCTCTGATCAAAGATTTCTTCTCAAGATAAACCAGTTCATTTACAGCTTGATTGGTTTGCTTGCATTTAGCTAGGGCAACCATTGTTTGAATGATGTATTGCAGTACTTTTCCTCTAAAAATTTATATATTTTTTAGCAAATATGTCTAATTTAACATTATATGTTTCATTTTGATTTTAAATGTAATAGCAGAGAGATATTGACTGAGGTTTGCCTCAGTTCTCTTGGTCTAAACCCAGATTTCTAAATATCTAAGTGAATCCAGGTCAGAACTGATATAATAGAGCACATAAGAAACTTCTTTTGAATTTAAATCTGAGGATATCTTCCATTCACACCATGTTCTTACTACCAGATCCACAAAAATAATGCTTTTTCTTCTCCATTCTGGAATTAATGTGTGTTGAAGCAATCATAAAACATCCTTTCAGCTTTTAAAGGAAATAAAAGATCAAGGATGCAGACTTAGACCTGTAAAGTGTGAGAGCTCATATGGCCTAGGCAAGTCACCTTTTTGGTTCTGTAGCCCAAAAGAGATGTAGTAGCTCTTTTCAACCTCCTAGAGGTGACAGGGCACAGTCAGCACATACATACCTCCTGGTTATAACCAAAAAACAGTAATTGTGCTCTTTTGCTGACAAGACTAATTTATGGAAAATCTGTGGACACAGAGGTAATAGAGAGAGCTCTGTACTGTCCAGCACTGATAATCCAAAGGTTTTAGTGGATTGCCAAATCGTTCAAGGTGGAAGTCTACATCAGGATCATAGATCATCAAAAAGAGAATTACCAAACATGGAAATCTTACATCTCTTGTGATTCTGACTTTGCATCTGTTTCCACATCATGTTCTTCCTTAAAGAGAGCTTGGTCAGCTTTACAAGACCAGGAAGTTGCATCATTTCTTAAAACTTTGTGCTGCCACTGGAGCTAAATGAGGCTATACTATTTCATTTTTCTGTCTCCTCTGCTCTATTAATACTGAATAGGAACAGAGTATCATACACACTCCAGTTATATCTTTTATTTCCAGTATAAATTTTATTTTCTAACTATGCTTACATTTAATTTACAATACCCAAATTTGGAAGCATAAAAATCAATTTATACTTGCCCCGTGCTGCTTGATTTGTTAGTGAAGTACAGTTGTTGCATACTTGAATTAGCTAATAGAAAAAAATGATTTTGTACAGTTAGTCTCACCGGTACCACCTGCCAATGCATCTCCTGCAGTGCAAAGCAGATATGCTAAGTGGGCAAGCGAGTGATTTCTCCCTGCATGTATAAACTTACAACATTGCATTCCTATTAAAACTGCTGGCCAGTGGCATGTGGCATGAATGGCAGATAAATTGGTGGTGGTTTACAAGACTATCGTGTGCTGTTTTCCAAAAACTGGCTGTAAAGCAGCAATGCTCTGCTTTGCAATTCTTTATTACTGGCTCTGTACATCTGCAGGGGTTTCTGTTCTGTGCAGCAAGCAGAAAGGCAGGCAAACAGTCTTTGGATCACCAGCACTGGGTCATCAGCTGCTCATCTGACTGAGGAAATAAAAAGGCAGGGTGCTCTAAAGTGAAAAGAAATAGCTTTTGACAATCCACTGTTGTGGAGCACCAAAAATCTGTCATTCGTATGACTCCTATAAACTGACTCAAAAAGCTAATTAAATGCTCAAATGAGCCTTGAGTATTATATGGCTGGTCTTGAAGCACATTTGTGCTTCTGCTACATACACCTGAAGTTCAAGACAAGTAGATGGAAGCAGTGCTTACCCTTGTTGAAAACAGATTTTCACCTTTTATTGAAGGTCCTCCTGTTACACAATTCTGTCCCACTGCTTTATAGCATAATGGATTGCCCATCATTTTAAAAAATCCTTTGAACCAGTCATCGTCCTCTTTGTCCTCAGGAATGGCAAAAATTTTCTATTTTTACCCTGAGACAGTCAATACTGAATTAGTAGGTATCTTTTAATTCTGTTCTATTTTGAAGTAGTCTACTTTAAAGTTTTAACTACTGGAAACAAAAGGTCTTTTCAGATTTTTAAACCCAGTAGCTAACACCAGAAAGGTGAGATTGCTTACAGTGCATTTATTGATACAGCCATTAGATGACTGTGGTACTGCGAAGGAAGAAGGGAATTCACCTGCATTAATTGTTTCTCAATTTGCTTTTATTTCATATTATTGAACATATAAAGGGTCAGAAATACATTTTAGTAATGCATTTAACTGAAATTCAATATTTTTGACAGTAAAAAAAGGAAAGAGAACATGACCTTAATTTGAAAATGGACAATGACAGTACCCACAGGTTTCCTATTGCTATGTAAAACTGTATAAAGTAGTGCTTATATTTCCCTGTCTATTTTGTACTTGCCTCTTCTCCTTATCATTCACATATGGTAAATTAGAACTGCAACATTTGGCATGTTATAAACCAATTATATTTTGTTGCTTGTCCAAATTTTTACTTTTCCAATGGAAAGCCATCTTCCCCTATACTGTAATACAGTTTGCAGAAGCACAATTCCCCGGTGAAAGGATAAGTAGGCAGCAGCTAATACCTGTGCTGTTCTTGAACAGCCTTGGGGACACTCAGATAAGAAAATTACCTGCCAAATGATTTTGCATATTTCTTTTCCCAGTTCTTTAACAGTTCACTGCTTCACATCTAGCCAAAGTCTCTGCAGAAAGCTTTTGAAAGCATTTTCAATTGTGAAGTGCTTTCAGTGATACTGAAACCTTGGAACGTCCTGGACAGTAGTTTTGTCAGATTGGAAACTGAAAATGCCATCACGCTGCTAAAGTATTTCATTATATTTGAATTGTTATAGCTTTTGAATGAAAGTCACAATGCTACCTATAAAGGTCTGATCTTGTGAGAGATGGCAGCATGATTCTGCTGCTTTTAACTTATTTGTGTTAGCTGTAGAATACAAATTAAAAACAAAACAAAACAAAATAAAGCAAAAAAACCCCAAACTGAAAAACTAAAAAAAAAACCAAAAACCCAACCAAAAACAAAACCGAAAACAAAGCAAAGAAAAAAAGATGCATCTCAGATATCCTCAAAGAAACTCAGCAAAACCATTCAGAACAGTCACTTTTTTTTTCTTTTTTGTGACTGAATACTCATAACTGTAAAGGTCAAAGGATTTGCAAAACTCAAAGGTAAAAATCCTGTAGTCAGTTGCAAGACATTGTCCCATTTGGTAATCTTATGAGTTAGTGAATTCACATCACTGCTGAAGTGATTTTTGTTTTTAACTTAACGAGGTGCTGCAGTTAAATTCTTGTGTTAGAGAATTAGGTTTGGTAAACTGCTTAGGAGAAAAAAGATAAATTTTTGCCACTAGAACTGTATATGTCTGACTCTGCTTAATGATTGTATTTTAAAATCCCCAATGAGTTTATTTTCTCAACTTCAGGTACTGATTCTTGTAGATACTTGTAGATCCAATCCTTTAATTAAAAATATTTTATTTTTCATTTAGGTCATATGGTGGTTTGCACTCACAAAGTAAAGTGAAGAGCAATTCAATCTATTATTTAATATTTTTATGTTTATGTCAAAATAGATCCACGATTGTATCCTGAAAGAGTTTGTGAAACTTGCATGTCTATCTAATGGGTGCAGCATAGAACTGCAACCAAAATGATAAAGAAACTTTGAAAATGGCCCCAGGCAGAGTTTGCTCCAGTCACCTGATTCTGGAGGATCATGTACATGGGAGGATATAAATTGCTATTGACTGCTATTTTTTGACATCTTTGAACAGAAACATGGTAGGACATGATACATACCAGAAAAATAAATAGTATGCCTACACTGATTCAGACTAACAATGAAGGTAAATGAGACATGAATGTAGTGATCATTCTCTTTTTATGATCGCCCAGCTCCCAACAAGTTGTGAACCAAGTACTTAATGAATTGAATGTCATCTCTTTGTATTGAATATGTCAAGATAGTTATTTTTTCACCATAATTTTTTTTTGTTTTCTGAATTTATGCACATTTTCATCATCATGTATCTCTGTGGTACCATCTAGTTACATGTTGAATGAAGTACACCTTTTATTTTTAACATGCCTCCTGTCACTTTGTTTTGATGCCCACTTTTCCTCATACACTGAGAGGCAATCTGTAATCAACTCCTCTTCAGCTTATTGTCCTGTCTATAATGATTTTATAATCAATTACTGCATTTCCTTTGTCATCTTTTTAGTTGGTAAGAGCCCTCGTTCCTTCAGGAGCTGTTCAGAGAAAAACCTTTAATATGGATCTTGCTTTCTCCTTGTCGGCCTTTTCTGCACTTGGTCTTTTTCTACTGTAACTCTTGAGGATGGGAAGTTTTAAGGTGTGACTGAAATATTTTGGTTTGGTTTGTTTTCCTTACCAATAGTTCTTAATATTCTATACTTTTTTACTGTTTTTCGCTATAAGAGGAAGACAGAAATGTGACGGTTTAAACTTTCCAGGGCAGATTAAGAAGAAGATAATTTATGATCATGCACACCCTATTTGATGTGTGTTAGTCACAGTGGTGAGAGGTTATCCAGGTTTTATATTATATTGGGTGGGAGTTAATATGAGCAATTTACAAGGCGCATATTAAAGGAGATTTTGATTTAGTGCAAACAGTACATACAAATATTTGTTACATTCCTCATTGTGATCTACCAGTTTGCTAAATGCTTGTGGCTGGTCAGTACTCAGTATTTGCCATTCACTTTTTCAAGCAGGCATAGCACACAGATAGACTGAAATGTATATTCATACTAGTGAATAACTGAAAATGATAAAGTACACCCAAAACCCAAGGCTGCTGGAAGAGCTGTAGATAAAATGGGCCGAATTACACTGATAGAGACAGCATTTCTGATGCTAGAGACTGAGGCCTAGGATGATGGTCAGAGATGAATTTTTAATATAATTTTGAATACAAACCCTATTAAATTTTATAAATTTGCTGTTCAGTACACCAGTTTCTTATGGGTTTGGATTTTTGGATGGTTTGGCCTCTCTGGAAGATTTACGTTTTGCCTGCATTCTGAGTCAGGTCATCTGACCTCCCTTGGAAACTCATATAACTGTGGAGGAGACTGATGTTGAAAGAGAGGATTTTACATGTTGATTTTTTCTTTTCTCTGATTGATGGTGCTTTTTTAAATATTCAAAACTTGGCTGCAAGAAGGAAAAAAAATTATTTCATATTTTTTCTCTCCAACTTTGCAATGGATTCAAAATTATGATTACTGTTGATGCTACTATCCAGTCCAAACAAACTGAATATGAAATGAAAGCTTCATCTATGGGAGACAGCACAAAGCCTGTTACAGAGCTATAGACAATTTGGGAAAAAAGACAAATATGTGGATTTCTGTTGTGTCTTTTCCTCAGCATGCTAAACAGAAGAATATTTATCTAAGCTATTAAGATTCAGAAATGTCAACCTAAAAAATATATTCATTTCCTAGAGAACATTTACAATCACAGTCAAGTCCCTGCTTCCTTAAAAGTAATCGCAGTAAAGTAACAAGCTTTGAATATTTCAAAACTAGGACAACTCATTCTAGATTAACTTGTCCTTTGATTGGTCTTAATGTCACCTGTATTTATTTTATTTAATGAACCTGAAATCGAATATTTCAAGTACTAAAAGACATACAAGCAGATTAGAAGAATTTGCATTCATACTAATCATTATTTCTTAGAGATGTATTCACTCATGTAAAGCAACTATTTCTACATATGGTGAAGTGAATGCCACAATTTTTTAAATTGTACTATGCTCTTGAAAACTCTCCGTAGGTAAACTTATTGTCTGCAATTAAAAACATATATTTCAGAAACAGAATGTGGATTTTTTTTTTAATTACCTGTATCTAGTTCATTTAGAAAAAAAACATTCAATCTACCAATCTATTGTGACATTATTCTATGGTAAGAAAAAATGTTTTAGAATCTCTATTTTGTCAGAATCATCTTATTTCAGAACACAGTGGTGGATATTACAAGGAGCCATTTCAGAATAAAAATCAGATGCAAAAATCTGCAGCTTTCATCTTTCTCTGATCTTGAGCAGTTTGTAAACTCAGTTTTTAATCCTCCCTTTATCATGTTCTAAACTTGAAAAAAAAGGCCTTTTTTTGCATTTGAGCACATTTCTTCTCCCTTGATTCTACAGCAACTTGTGTAGAAGTAAAGGCTGCTTCAAACTGCCTACCTCCAATCCCTCTAGTGAATGTGGCAAACCAATGAAATCATGGAGAATGCATTGCTAGAGTGAGAGTATGCAACGTCGTAATTTTCTCATGCATAAATAGCTTCAATTCAGGATCTTTTCTAAGAGGATGAAAATGTACTAAAAGCAGTCAGTGATGGATTGACTAGGTTATCCTGCTGGATGATCATACAGGTGATACCAAACCACCTATACAGGCAAGTGAATAAGATATTCTGTCCTCTGAGGGGTGAAAACTCTCCAGTGTGGGAGAAAACATTGAAACATTCAGCTTGGAGACTAAGATATTTCAGCTGATAGAGCATGAAATTATCTCAGTGCAGAAGAAAAACATTGTTCTTATATTGTGAGGTTTAATTAACTTTTGATTAATTTTTTTGACTCTTACATTAAGCTACCTTACATAATAACAGCTTCAACTTAAATTTATGTGTTTACTTCCTATGAATATATTCCAGCTGCAACATTGCTAAAGGCTACATTAGAGATTTTAATGTTTAAACACTTCCGGCATAATTAATTTGCATACACGCACGCACACACACATACACACATATATATTTGTAAATCCATCCCCTTTATCATAACCTGAACTTTTTCTTTGAGAAAGTAATAAGGTTTATAGCATAGTTAATTGGAGAGAAGAGTAATAATTTGAAATCTGATGGATATCAGCCTGTAAAGATTTTGAATGTGTTAAATATTGTATTCGTATTTTACTGTTACAAAATACCTAGTGGAAAAATTACCTACTGAAAAAAATTAAGTAAATAAAGTTAAAAAAATAAATAAATAAATAGGAAAAATATTCACTGTGCTGATGTTTTCCACAGAGCTGTACTTTCAGCAATTATCTTTGCATTCTCTTATTTGCAATAGGGAGAAATTTAAAAATAATTAAAAAAAAAAATTATAGTGAAGCAGGAAGAAGGAGGAAAATAAGTTAAAGCTATTTCTTGGATGCTTTTTATTGATTCATTTTTCTTAGATATGAAGTTTTTGGACAAATTAAAAGAATTTATAACATTTCTTTCCTCCCTTGTTAGGGATAAGATAAGTTACTGAGACAATGTTTGTGTGTAGAAGAGAAGAGAAGCATTTAATGGAAAGTGCCTCACAAATCTGAGGCACCTCACAGGTTTGACAAATTTACTTGTACTTAGCAGAAAAAATAAGGGAGTGTGCTGCTTTCTTCTCCTCCTGTAGGACAATAGGTAAAGACTGATAGCAGAAGGTTTTTCACTAAATCACCATGAGAAACAAAGAAATTAATCAAAAGCATAAGAGAGAAGGAAAGTTTCAAACCAAGGGAATCTTCCTCACAGTCCTTTTTTATCTAGACACAAAGAATATCTCTGTTGATATTATTTCTGAGGAAATAGACTATTGCATGAAATTACTTGGCTATCTATTCTTATTCCATCATCTAAATGGAGCAAGAAGTTCTTATCATCTTTATAAAAATGGTCTCTTAGGTTTAGCTGTGATAAATTGAGCATCACAGCCTAATTCCAGAGACAGTTTTCTTAAAGAACCACACACTGCACTTGTGTAGACACAATGTATTCTTCCCACAACTGGTGCAAGGGCTGCACCTCAGTGCATTCTCTTTGCCTCTCAGAAGGTATGGAAAATGTCTGAGAGGCTTTTCTGTGGTCCCTCATTTAACAAGCCTATACAGTATCTAATCATGATCAACCTATGCAGGTTTACCAGGGTAATGGCATTTTGTTTCATGCAAAATACATACAAGTAAAATCTCAGAAAATATCAGTATGTGTTCAGTATTTGCTTCCCCTATGCTAAACGCAATCTTTTTAGATTTTTAACAAGAGGATTTACTTTTACCCCACCATCATATTTCAGCTGTCTTATCTCTTTTCTTAACATGGCATCATAGTTCTTTCAGTTTCTATAGTCTCATTAGTTTTACTAATTTCTAAGATTTACTGTGCTCTTTATCTTTGCACATTTTCATCTAAGATATTCAGAAGTTTTGGCTTATTAACCATTGCTGCTAGCTGTACCTTGTTAATGCGCATCAAACTACTTTCTTCTACTTTTTGTCACCTTGCTTCTCTTTTCTGTCTTGACAGAGAACTTTTCATATTTACTCTTTTAACTCATCATTGCTGAAGACTTTTATACTCTTAATGTTCTCTTCTACTGAAGACGACAGGCTGGCATGTAATTTGCATGAACTGCTTTCAAAATCTGCTTCTGAACATGACAGTCTGCTGAGCTGCTGTCACAGGTAGAGTGCTAATATCCCTTCCCATTAAAGGCACAAACTGGGGAGGAAGCAGAAAAGGAGTGCTGGGTCAGACTGGTGGTAAAGCTGCTCCCCTTATACTTCAAAAAAGCAGAATTCTTTGGCACAGCTGTTGTCATGACTAGGTTTCTGGAAAATAAATGTTTAAAACAGGCAAATAATCTTTTCTTCCTAAATGTGATGTCATCTCAGAGAATAACAAAATAGAAAGGAGATTTTCTAGGTAAGTGATAAGTTTCTGGATATCAGGATGCCCATGCACTCAAGCACTGCTTGTGAGATGCAGCCTTCAGAGTCAGTTATTTTGTCTGAGGTAATTGTGACTCATGAAAAGCCATTTTGGCCACCAGTTCTACAAAGGAATGAGTGCCCATTGTGTAGCAGTAGACAATTCAGCTAAATACATGATTTTACGTTTTTTTGAAATAGTAAAATCTGCAGTTGAACCAAGTGTGTTGTGTCAAGTATGTTGGATAGGGATTTTTCTTTTACCTAATTATGAGCCAATCTAAAGCTTTTGTTGCATTTTAACCGTTCAGTGAAGAAGGAAGACCCCAACAGCTTTGGTGGGAAGAAGATGGCTTAATATGTTTGTACTCAGAAACTCCCTTCTCTGCCTTTTTATTTTCTCAGGGTTGTGATGATTAAGCCAAACTACGTTTTGTTTCATTTTGGTTTATTGGGCACAGATAGACAGATAATTTCACTGTTTGGGTTAAGCAGGTAACTGCCACGCTGCGCTCATCACTATATGCTGTGTTCTGCTGGTTTAACCATTCAGTTACTGTGATCTTATCATGTCCTTAATCCAAGTTTGGAAATAATATACAAAATATATTTCTTTTTTTCACCTAGTACTACTCTCTCTACTGTGTGGTAATCTTTTGGTGTGCAGATTCTACAATGTGTTTACATTTCCCAAGGTGTTTTACTTAGGCTCTTCTGAAAATAAAGACATCTTTTTGTCTGTTACTTCTTTGAAATGCACTAAGATGTTTCCATTTTCATTGAGTAATGAACTGTTAGAAGACACTGAATGCAGTGGGATGGGGAAGAGAATCAGGAAAAAAAACCCTAAATCTCATGAGTTGAGACAAAAACAGTTTAATAATTGAAAAAAAAGGACATACAATAATACAAATACAAATTATAATAATAAAAGAGTGAGGTGGAGACTGGTTTCTTCTGCCATGCCTGCAGTGACCAGAGGGAAATGGCCTTAAACTTTGCAGGGGAGATTCAGATTAGATATTAGAAAAAATTTTTTCACTTTTAGGGTGGTCAGGGACTAGAATAGTTTGTCTGGGGAAGTAGTGGAGTCACCATCCCTTGAGAAGTTCAAGAGGCACTGCATGATCTGGTTTAGTGGTTTAGGGGTTACAGTGGTGGTGGTTGGTTGGACCGGATGATCTTGAAGGCCTCTTCCAACCTTGATGATTCTAGGAATCGATTCTATGATTCTATGAGAAGCTCAAGAAGTGGGCCAATGAGAATCATATTAAATCCAAAATACAGCACTGTACCAGGTATTATGGGGAAAATTTACTCTATCCCAGCCATAACCAGCCAGGATAACATGCACAAATCTGTATAAGGATGGAGAAGGTGGTTAGGAAGAATTTTTATTCCTAAAATGTTGTATAATTCTTCTGAAATTTCATTAATATCAGGCCTCACTCAATGTAAAGATAAAAATTTTAATCTGCATAATTAATTTTCTTGCTATGTAGCTTACATAAATGAGAACTCTATTGTTTGGTCATTCAAGGAACTTATCCTTTGTTGCACAATATCTGGCATGTAAGACAGAAAATACTCCAAAACTTCTTTCTCTCCATAAGTTAGCATAACATTTATAGAAAGATTGTGGGATGAGAATTTTGAGGAGCAGCCGTCTTGGATTCAAAGTGATAGCACAGTGCGTAGGAGCAAAATTAATTCCATTATGGAGCAGAGCCTCAGTAAAAACACAAAGCAGACAAAGCAGGATTTCACAAGGAAAGGACTGCAGACTAAGATAATGTAAAAGCATATAAATGCCAAATTATTCCTATAAACAATGCACTGCTGGCAGCTCTACTACACAGAGAAAGCAGTAAGCCTGATGGTAATTTCCGTTACAGATTAATTCAGCTAGAAATTCCTACCTTCTCTTTAGTAAATATTGTGTTTTAAAAAACATACTTTTCTTTAGTAAGATCCTAGTGCTGTTTTTTCAACTTTTTATAGGCCAGAATAGCCAGATGACAGATACATGCAGAGATAAGTACTGACATGGAAAAGGAAAAAAAATTGGCCTTTCTTTCCTATCCTGGATTTTTTTTCTACACAAAGTGGGTTCTGTTGACACTGACTCTCTTTAGATTTGTGTCTACAGTTCATTGTTTGTACCTCATATTCCTCTGGGAACAGGTTCTAAAATGAGTATTTAACATTTCTCTGTACTATAGTTACCACCAAGATACCTGATAGAAGTCTACTCTCACTCTTTTGAGGGCCTTGTCCTGGGGTATATCAGGAACAGCATCACCAGCTGGTCAATGGAGGGGATTGTCCCACGCTGTTCTGTGCTGGTGTGGCTTCACCCCAAGTCCTGTGTGCATCTTGTGTGCCGGGATATAAAAATGTCATTAAACTCTTAGAGAGCATCCAAAGGAGAGCCATGAGGATGGTGAAGGGCCTTAAGGGGAAACTGTATGGGAAATGGCTGAGGTCACTTGGTCTGTTCAGCCTGGAGGAGACTGAGGGGAGACCTCATTGCAGTTACAACTTCCTCATGAGGGGAAGCAGAGACAAAGACACGGATTTCTTCTCTCTGTTGACCAGTGACAAGACCCAAAGGAATGGCATAAAGAAGTGTCAGGTGAGATTTAAGTTAGATATTGGAAAAAGGTTCTTCTCCCAGAGGGTGGTTGGGCACTGGAACAGGTTCCCCAGAAAAGTGGTCACAGCACCAAGGCCAACAGAGTTCAAGAAGCATTTCAACAACACTTCTAGTCACCTGGTGTGACTCTTGGGGATGTCCCGTGCAGGGCCAGGATTGTGGGTTCTTTCCTGCTCAGGATATTCTATGGTTCTATGACTCATTACATACAGGCATTATATTTTGGAAAACAAAAATAAATGTTGTTTTCAAGCACTTTTTTGCATTTCTTTTCTGATTTTTGTTTAAAATAATTCTTTTCCTTCACTGGATTCATCAATCTCCACATCTAAAATCTATTCTAATTCAGCTGCTTTTCATTATCTCTAAATTATGTTATTTTGTGAACATACAGTGTTTCAGGATCTTAATTGGTACGGTTATGTGGATCATTGTTGTCAGTTTGGAAAATTATGAAAAAGGCATCACTTCATTAAATTGGATTACAGACCAAAGCTAAAAGTTTGATTTAAATGTATCAGAGTACCTTACATTAAACCAACATCAAATGTTTCTCTGTTAGCATTACTGATCATATTTAAGTGCAGCGATAACACTTTTCTTTTTGGGAAATGCTTAAGGAAAAGAGGGTAGTTACCTAGTTACCTAGCAGGCTTTATTTCTGTTGCTTTCCCCAAATCCCCAATCAAATCTGCAACTCAAAATTTTCATATATTTTTGCTTTGCTGATGTTTGCAGTTATAGCTCTATTATGGTAACTCCTACGCAATTAGTTTTCAAAGGGCTTTTTGCAGCCATTAAGCATCTTGACATCCACTGCCTGGAGACATCATCACCCTTAAAAAGATTTGCACTTATATACAGCAATCAGAGTGTACAGGATGAAATAATACAATGTACCAGACCAACCATTCATTGTAAAGCATATTTTAGTTTTCAGGTTCAGTCATGTGCCATGAGGGTTCTCAGACAATCTCAACGATGTGTAAGACTGCGCATAAAAATACTACCCCATGCACACACAAACTAATGCATACATAATTAAAATATCATTTCAGCCGTATGGAGAGAAAGGCATGGAGGACATGGCACATGAGATTAATCTATTCTTCTACCAATTTAATCAGATAATTTGTCTACTCTGAATGAGAATTGATGCAAAATGGGCAGAAGATTTGCTTGGATTAGTTTTTAGACAACATAACTCTGTGACTTATGGTTTCCCTACCTGTTATCTTTGTGTGGCTCTCTAATAAAAAAGCATACAAGCCCTAAGTTTACTTAGAATCAAACCAAGGGAAGATCTGATTTCTCACTCAGACCATCTAGAGCTGATGTAGTTCTTTCTGTTATGAAAAGGATTTCTATGGTTTTGAGAGAAGAGAGAGATCAGCCTGCTTTGAGTGGCTGCTCTTGTGAGACATTAAGAGAAAGAAGAAAAAAAAGCTGTAAAGGAAAAGATGTTCTTAGATCACTCCACTAGCAGGTATAAGGACAGGGCAACATTCAGCTAAAGCATTTTGAGGATAATCAATCACAGGAATATTAAGGATACCTGAAACTCCAGTGAATTCCATTTTCAAGGTTAGAACAGCGTGTTTTAATTTTATAAAACTACATGTCTTAGCAATAAAACACCATTACAGTTTTCATCTTGAGATGGTAGATGTTATGAAGAAAAAAGTTAATTTCATCAAGTCTGACATGTAAAGCATTGATAAGAAGCTATTTAAATGTGAATTCCAGGGACGCACAGACAAATTTCCTAGAGGTAAAAACACATTATGTTATTATGTTGAAATTTGAAACAAATATATATACTTATCAAGGAAGTGAAGTGACATTTCTTTGTACTGCACAACATTAACTGCATAACAGTTGCAAACATCTTAAACCATAAGCAGAGAATATACAAGTACACACTTTTCTGTGAGTAGAGTCGTATTCAGTTGATGAAATGACAAACTTTAGAAAGGGTTATGTACAATCAGCTTTAATTTTTTCAAAATGATCAGAACATGTCAAAGTGGAAACTATCAAAACAACTTTGTAAAAATCAGTGATTATTAGAAACTACTCATTGTGCTTGCTTTGGTTCACTTGCTAAACGATAACATCATCATACTTCAGTATTAATAGGACAAAAACATTTTCTGGAAGTAGAAGATGTCTAGAAGTTGAATTTTATATGCATTTTTATTCAAATAATTACAATCACTTAGATCTGTAGTATTTACTGTAGTCCTCAAAGACAAGGAAAATAACAGCGCGAATGTTCAGTAATAACTATGATGCACAAAATGGAGAAATTGACTGTTCTGCTTGCAAATTAGGACAGACTCTGTCCCCTGGTACTGAAGTTTAAGTTCCTCAGCCTCTTGATAGCACTCCTGGGCTTATTTTGTCATGTTGTGATTTCTTCACACCATAGTCCCAAGGCTGATAGTAGCATCTCAGACTGCCCCCTTTAGATATGCTGATAAAGAAAAAAAATAAAGCCAGTCTATACAGGGCAGTGTCTGGTGAACATGTAATGTAATGCACTTCTCCCACATGCATCATTTTCACAGGCATCACAAGACGACAGCTTGCAGAGCAGGTGGGATGGCAACTCATTCTTTTGAGGGCCATATCCCAGGAGGACTGAGAAGACAGCATGACTTCCAAAGTGCTGGCTGGTGTCCCTTACGTCGGTGTGCATGACAATGCCCTCGGACAACCAGCAAAAGTTGCACACCCACAGAAATCTCCTGCCAAGGCTATATATGGTATCAGTTTTGAAAGTAGTTCATGTCCTTTTTTTCATGTAGAAAAGCAAATATACATGTACAGTCATACTTAGTTGTTGTAAAAAATTTTTACTGAGACCTGCAACTCTCTTCTGTGTCGTGATATACCCTGCTATTTGCTGACAACAATTGCTATGCAAAAGTATTTCAGCCCCATTGCCAGGTTGTGCTATCAAACAGGCATAAGAGCATATTTGGTGAAGTGTTTACTTTTCACTGCAATGCATTTCCTGTACAGCAACAGCTATCTAATGTCATTCAACATACTTTCCGGGGGAACATTCCTTCCATCTCTTTCTTAAGTCTCCCTTCCTTCAAAAAAATGTAAGAAATCCTTATAGTCACCAGAGATGAATTCCTCTTCTTTGACGCAGAGACCAGCTTAGAATTCGAGAGATGATTGTGAAGTGAGGAGAAGCACTGACCTCTGTGAAGAGAATACCTGCTCTCTACAATCACTCATAAGAGTCATAGAGTCACCCTCCATAGCTTCTGTTCTCCTGTTTCTCTCTGGTTTCACAGAAGTCCCAGTTTCAAATCAGAACTTCAAAAACTAGAGTTTATTTCCCAAATCTATTTTTATTTGCAAAATATTAAATTATTTCCCCCCAAATCTAGTAAGCCTGTTTTGCCAAAGACAGTAATTGGTAAGCGATCTCCTTGTCTTTATCTCAGCCCAGGAGATTTTTCATCCTATTTTCTCCTTCTGTCCTGTTGAGGAGGGGGAATGTGAGAGTTGGGAATTCGGACCTTAGCCAAGGTCAGCAATGCTAATTCGAGTTTATTAAAAATCTCATTGCATATTCTTCTAGTGATACATGCATAGATTAACCTGAGACATCTGGTCACAGGGTGTTCATACGTATAAAATAAACCCCTGAATCATTCCTGTAGCAGCAAAATCTTCTCTCGTCTTCCACATTTTACTGACATATTTCAAGTTATTTAAATAAGGGGCAGGTTTGGCAATGGCAACAGCTCAAAAAAAATTCCTTGTCAGTAAAACAATTTATCCAACACAAGATGAGGAAATGCTTCAGAAAGATGGAAGTCAACTATATGGTTTGTTCCAATGGTAGGTAGCTCTTGCCTGGTATTTTCCCAGTAGGAGGTAGCTTGTTGGAAGAATACCTGTATCCCATGTGTGACTAATATTCCAAGAAGGACTTGAACATAATGTACACACAGAGAGCACACCGTGCATATTCATCAAGATGCATGCTTGTAAATGTCCATTTGGTTTTCTAAAGCATGAGGCTTACTGCAGACATGCAACGCATTCAAATATGTTGCCAGAGACAGTTGTTTTAGAGAGTAGGAGTTTTTCTCATCTGCTTAGGGAAATGAAGTGTCTTTATTGGTTGAACAGAGGCAGCTTAAGCAGCTAGTAGACCTCATTATTTGAGCTCTACTTGATGTGGTCACAGCTGAGCATCTAAAGAAATTTTCCAGCTGATAATGGACTGTACTTAAAAATCACCTTAATATATCTAGGCTAATCAGCCAGAAAAAACTGTATGACTTGTTCCAGAAAGCCATATTAGGATGTTTGGGGAAACCACTTTCTGAAAGAAAAAAAACAAAAGACTAACAAACAAAACAAAAACCACAAAACAAATTAAACCCAATTACTTACTTNTTTGACGCAGAGACCAGCTTAGAATTCGAGAGATGATTGTGAAGTGAGGAGAAGCACTGACCTCTGTGAAGAGAATACCTGCTCTCTACAATCACTCATAAGAGTCATAGAGTCACCCTCCATAGCTTCTGTTCTCCTGTTTCTCTCTGGTTTCACAGAAGTCCCAGTTTCAAATCAGAACTTCAAAAACTAGAGTTTATTTCCCAAATCTATTTTTATTTGCAAAATATTAAATTATTTCCCCCCAAATCTAGTAAGCCTGTTTTGCCAAAGACAGTAATTAGTAAGCGATCTCCTTGTCTTTATCTCAGCCCAGGAGATTTTTCATCCTATTTTCTCCTTCTGTCCTGTTGAGGAGGGGGAATGTGAGAGTTGGGAATTCGGACCTTAGCCAAGGTCAGCAATGCTAATTCGAGTTTATTAAAAATCTCATTGCATATTCTTCTAGTGATACATGCATAGATTAACCTGAGACACTGGTCACAGGGTGTTCATACGTATAAAATAAACCCCTGAATCATTCCTGTAGCAGCAAAATCTTCTCTCGTCTTCCACATTTTACTGACATATTTCAAGTTATTTAAATAAGGGGCAGGTTTGGCAATGGCAACAGCTCAAAAAAAATTCCTTGTCAGTAAAACAATTTATCCAACACAAGATGAGGAAATGCTTCAGAAAGATGGAAGTCAACTATATGGTTTGTTCCAATGGTAGGTAGCTCTTGCCTGGTATTTTCCCAGTAGGAGGTAGCTTGTTGGAAGAATACCTGTATCCCATGTGTGACTAATATTCCAAGAAGGACTTGAACATAATGTACACACAGAGAGCACACCGTGCATATTCATCAAGATGCATGCTTGTAAATGTCCATTTGGTTTTCTAAAGCATGAGGCTTACTGCAGACATGCAACGCATTCAAATATGTTGCCAGAGACAGTTGTTTTAGAGAGTAGGAGTTTTTCTCATCTGCTTAGGGAAATGAAGTGTCTTTATTGGTTGAACAGAGGCAGCTTAAGCAGCTAGTAGACCTCATTATTTGAGCTCTACTTGATGTGGTCACAGCTGAGCATCTAAAGAAATTTTCCAGCTGATAATGGACTGTACTTAAAAATCACCTTAATATATCTAGGCTAATCAGCCAGAAAAAACTGTATGACTTGTTCCAGAAAGCCATATTAGGATGTTTGGGGAAACCACTTTCTGAAAGAAAAAAAACAAAAGACTAACAAACAAAACAAAAACCACAAAACAAATTAAACCCAATTACTTACTTCGGTGGAGTTCTTTTGAAAAGATGATGAAATTTATCTTAAAAATCTGTAGTTTTTTGACTGTGGTTCCATCAGACAACTGTTTTGAAACTTTCCTCCTTGTTGTATCTAGTAACAAGTAAACTCTTCCTGAGGCTTTATTTTGCTGTGAGAAAATGATTGAAAAAAGGGTCAAGACTCTCTAGAATGCATTTTTTTGTTTTCTCTGCCCCTTCTTGGCATGAACAATCTGGGGTATAAACAGCTTTATTTATATAACATCATAGTTTCCAATCACATTAAATCTGCAAAGAGAGCTTGCCTATATACGCCTGTGAAATACCACAGATACATACTTGTTCCTGTAATAACTAACTCTTTCTTCTTATCATCCCAATAGGTCTCTTCTACATCTGTTGCACATAAAATTCTTTTTTTTTCCCAAAGACTGTGTAATTACAGAGTTCTCATTCTAACAATTTCTCTGAAGATCAAGACTACTGAAGTGTTTTGCATATCAGTTTAGTTATGCAGAAGGCATGCCCCAGAGAGAGAAATTGTAAAGCCTGGACCTCAACGGTCTAATTGAATAGATAAGTCTTAAAAAACTGACTTCAGAGAATCATATTAAATCAGAGTAAAGGGGGTAGCAGATAGCATAATATTACCATATCATCACATCTTTCTTCACCTTTGTCTTGCTTTTGCCCTATGAAGACATTGGTGTTCTCTTTCTGGTTTGTTGTGGAATTTTTTTGCCTTGTAAACTAAAGTTAATGTCTAAGTAAGATGTGGTTCATGATAATAATAATAAACACTTTTCTCCTTGAGCTGGTAATTCCAGACTTTTATAAATCTCTGTTGCAGTTTCTTTTCTTTTAATTAGATTGTTTTAATAGACAGGAACTCTGTTGCATAATCAACTTTATTACATTCTTTACCACACAGCTGTTAAGAAAAAGGAGGGAAAAAGCTCTAAGTCACTACAGCATTCGATATTTATTTTCCAAATACAGCGTAAGAATGTCAGTACTACTGGGATTGAGCCGAAAGGTTATTCAAGATGCCTTACCATGCTAACCTTTATTCATGACTGGAGCAGACAAGCCAGTGAGACTATATGCAATTCAAGGTTTTATTCCTTCTTTCTTCTCACTCTGTGACCTGTCCTTAAGAAATTTCCTTGAGAAAATGATTGTCTTGTAAAAAGCACTAATTAGCTGTTGAACTGATTCTAGCATACGGTGCAGCAGAACTTTCACAAAATTGGCTTGAATAGAATGGTACCATCTGTCTGGGTTGAGTTCAGCTAACAATCTGTTAGATTTTGTTGTTTTAACCTCCTCAGTAATTAAAGAGAAATTGGCATGGACTGCTAAGAAAATGGAACCTCCCAAAAAACAACCAAACATTCAGTTTCTGAGTAATCAAGGGTCCTTATGAACCATAAACCACCATTAGGTTTAATATTAGTAAAAACAAGCTAATATGGACCATTTTCTCTCACATTCTGGAACCTAGAATTCTGATGTAAAGCACGCTGGGGCTGCAGAAGATCGCTTGGTTTCTGTGTTCTGGAACATTGCCTAAAATTATCAATACCGTTAAATTTAATCTTCTTTATGATGAGTACCTTATAATTTTCATTAATGGTAGCTATCTGCTGGTGAGAAATATGACAATTGAAATTGAAAGTTAAAATTTAAAAATATGCTAAATATTTGTCTGCCAGTAAAAAAAACATGCCAAAGAGATTTAGTTTTCTACCTTGCTAAAATTTATCACAGATTTCCAACATCAGACATCATATAAATTCCTTCTTTCTTTAGGCCTAAACCCCAGTGAGATTCAGCTGAATTACATTATTTCAGAATGAAAATAACTAGCTTGTACTTCTGTGAAGAGTTTTAGACCAATGTCATTAGACAAAATAGTGTATTATGCTTACAGAACTTATTAAAAATATGAAAGTTATCTTATTAAACCAGCTACTAAAACAAAGAGTTTTTACCTTAGTAGGATAGCGGTAGAGAATTCTTCCCAAAAATGGGAACAATAATCTAAAAATGACAATTCATTGATATTTTTTCCTTCAAATTAAAATCAGCTTCTGTTTACATTTCTGGAGCAGCCAGTGAATGTTTTAAATGGTTTACTAAAAGGAATAATTTTTAAAATAGTATCTGCAGATAAGAAGCTCACTCAGAAAACTTCTTTTCACCTCCAGGAAGCATACTCCTTCACAAGGATTTTGTAATCCCATATAGCCCTTCTTCTTGATGCAGGACTAGCTGCCTTGATCTGTCACTTTCTTTTGCATCAGAGCATGATGCTCATTCTGTATAAAGAGATTTTGCAAATGCAGCCATTCTAAAATTTGTGAGGTTATCCATTAGACTTAAATATCCAGGAAATTCTGCACACAACAATAAGAACCATGCAGACACCAGAGAGAATGTTTTGCTTCAGATGTCCTTCCCCTGCACATCTGACAAGGTGCAAAGGCAGAGGTCTGGCCACATGGCTGGCCAGGTATGCAGCTGGACCCTAAGGCTTCTGCACTCTAGCAAGGATATCAATTTTCAAGCTTCAGAGAAGTGACAAAGTTCTGAAGCTTTCCTAGATTTTGATGTAAACTAATAAAATGAAAAAAGAGGCCTATCTGCACCCCACTTATTTAATCTCTGGTCATAGAATCATATAATGAATAAAAGAATTATAGCATGGTTTGGGTTGGAAGGGGACCTTAAAGTTTATCTAGTTCCAATCCCCATGTCTTGGGCAGGAACACCTTCAACAAGGTCTTCACCCAAACATTTCAACTGTTTTAGTTTAGATGTATCTACATTAGTTATTTCTAGGCTGAAGTAAACTGTGATTTTAACTATCAATCTACCAACACCAGTTTTAGACTACTTTTTTCAGAGCTCTTTCAAATAGATTTTTTTCAACTGAATTAGTGTGCTCCCATTCTAGAAAGTATAAGTAACAATAAGGGATTTATTCTTCCCATTTTCCAGCAGTGGTGAGAGTATAATTATAGAACTTAAATTTCATTTTTATTTTTCTGAAATAATAATAATAATAACAAAATAGATTAACAAGCCCTAGCATTCAGCCCTTCATAAAATTCCATTAAACAGAGTGTATTAATACTAATAGCATACTTTTCCTAAAGCACAAATATTTTTAAGACTAAATGAGAATTTGAGGAATTTTTTTTTTTTTAGCTAACAAATGGCCATTTTAATTTCTTGTCAATACAGTAAAATACTTGAAACAATGGGAAATTGTTCTTAGTTATGGGTAGTAAAATATTCAAGTCCAAAGTTCATGAAGGTAGGAAACTGTTTGCAGAACCTGATTTATTTAAAAAAAATCTACTAAAATACTGATTTCTGACAAATATATCAGACTTGTCTAAAATTTATATTGGCGTTTTAAAAATGATACATAAAATTTCTCTCAGAGAAACACAGTATGTGAAGAAATGATCAAGATAATAGGAGAAAAATACCAACAGTAAAACAGTGTCATCCACTCTAGATTAGTGAAAATAATGTTCATGAGCTAATTAAATCAAGAAATTGAATTAGAGGATAGAAGTGTTCAATATTATTTTGTTAAATGTGTCAAAAATAAGAGTAACAGAAAGGCAATGAAAATTTTCAAAGTGAAAGGTGAATATTCTGCCCATCCCAAAAATTGAAGACTAATATTAAATGGGCTCTTGCTACTTCATTTTATAACTTGTAGCTTTTATATGAATACACGTTTGGTTTCAATCTTCTCCCACACCATTTTTAGACAGCAGTGAAAATGAAATTGTAGTTTTTTACAAAACTCAGTTAAAAACTGTAACAGAACTTAAATGGGGTACTACTAGACCATTTAAATCTACAGAAAATACCCTTTAATCTTTACTACTGGAAAAGTCTCTAATTTCAATCACTGTCTTGAATGCTGAATCATTTTATGCAATACAGAACAAGAGCTCTGATACTTGAATGTCTCATAGAATCTCTCCAGCTTAACAAAGAGCCCGAGAATTGATAGGTTATCTCCATCCTTATTTGAGAACTTTCAATATTGCCTCATGCCACGTTCTGAGATATCAGTTTACTGCCTCTATTCAGATACTGGTTGAATTCTTATAACTGAAATAGTGCCACACCCAACTGTCTCAAAAACGGTTTCTGACAGCACTTCATTTCCTTGAGTGTGTTGCACTGTTACTTGTGTAGTTCCACCTGTGCAGTAACCACTGCATTGCTGGATATTGCCCACTACGGACAAGTAATGGCAAGGCACGGAACAAGTTGGAACCCCTGCCTAGAAAACTGATTTTGGCCAGATCAAAGGCAGAAAATTCAAGAATACATTGATAGGGAACTTGTGTGTAGGGCATCATTGAAGTAACAACAACACTAAAAGCAGCAAAAGGAAAGTGTGGGACTTGGAGAAAAAGCCTTATTTGAATTGGTCTGAGGAACTCTTTAATTAAAACTGATATGAAAGATATCTTCAGATATCTTGAGGTAAGCTAAACCGTATCCAGGTTGCAGCTATTTTGGAATCACAAATTCCTCAGAATTATGAACCTGAAGAATGGTCAATTACTGAACAATGCAGGACCTTTGAGAAATGGAAGGTACTTCATTAGTATTTTATTGTTTTCTAAACAGCAACAAGTAAAAAGTTCCAATTTAGACAATTAAGTAAATAATAACTAACAAGAAGCTGTCTGTGTGAGTTGATAGACTTTGAATTCACATGAAGAAAATTCCATTTTTGAATTTTTGAGTGTAAATTTCTGGGGTGCCAATATCAGTCTTTCATCTATTTTCCTTTTGAGAAAACCACCTCTGGAAACAGATGTTAAAATTTTTAAAAATGGCTGTCTATTTTGGACAGCTGGTGATAGCTTACAGAACATTTACTACTTTATTTTCAACTGTATATTTCCAAATGTAAATATACTAGTCTAAAATACATAATTAAGTTTTTTGAAGTGCTTTTACTTTTGTAGCTTACAGCTTGACTCATAGTAAATTTTTTTTAAAAAATTACTTATTTATATGTAAATTTAAAACACTTAGGGACTTAGAGATACTTCAGACTCCTAAAATTCAAACCTTATTAATGTAATATGGAGATAGCCTTGCTGACTTCTGTGCTGGCTTAGAACTAACAAGTTTTTCCCAGATCCTAATCAAGGTTGAAAATTCAGTTGTTTGTCTGTGGTGGAAATAATTATCCAAGGCAAAGTGAGAAATGATGTTAGCTCCTCAGCATTGTGTCCGTTTGTTTGCACCAGGGAGCTGCTGCATATCTCATCAATAATTAGAAATCACTAAACTTCTTTGAACCTGATAGAGAACTGTGCAAGAAGAGTCCTATGTAAAGCACTTAAGTTTCTTTTGCATTGATGTGACCAAATAGAATAATTTTCTTTTAGCACTTAAGATAAATGTTCCCTTTGAGATCTGTCACATTTCTTTTAAATATCTTATAGCAATAAGTTTTCTTAAACTCACCCCTCCCCCCCCCATTTTTTTCTCCTTTTTTTTTTCCACTGGAGAGAAATCACCTTGTAGACCACAATTAAATTAGCTATGAGATATTAAAGAAATATAATGCACATATTTAAGCATTTACTATGTGCGTTCATCTTGTCTGTAAAATCAATATTCCTGTACAAGTGAATTTGGTTTTCTTTGCTTACATAATACAATTCCACTTCACATTAAAGTTCTCAAATAGTCCTTCTCACCTAAAAGCAAACACAGTCTTGTTTAGTGAAAGCAGTAAAATTAAGCATGCAAGAATCAAATCTAATTGATTTTTGGTCCCTAATGAACCTTCATATAAAATAATTTCCTCCTTTTCCCCAATTCCTGCACAAAAATAAGCTTTTTCTGGTTTTGCACCATATAGCAAAAATAGTGAAAATAACTTCATTTAATTTTCCCTGAATGCATTTTGATTAAATCCAAACCACAGTTCAAGAAAAGGGGAAAAAAGTTAAAAAATTGGAATTGAACATAATGAACTCTCAGTATAATATCTAAGGAAAAAAGGCTCAATTATTCTGACTTAGCAGACACTAAAACTGATTTTATATTAAAATAAGCCATGAAAAATTAAGTCAAGTATAGAAGTTGCTTGGGTTTTTTTAAATACCTCCAAAAGATTTTTGTGAAATTAGCGAAAGGTGGTTTTTAATTTGGTCTATAAACCTGATACTATGTTTACTTCATTTCAAATAGCTAGTACTTAAATAAATGTTACATGGACTTAATAAAAAAGAATAGTAGCTTGGAGAATATGAGCTATAGCAACTTAAATGTTAGACTGACCAAACCACTTTATAAAACAGCACAGTGAAGTGTTATAAAACATATTCAGTAAAGAAACATAAGTCACATGATGCCACCTCATATATACATCACCTCATTTTGATAGCTGAAGCTCAGATTGGAACCATCTGCTGATGAACCTCAGCTACAGAAGAGAGCACTTTCTCTAAATAACCCTCATCAAAAAGACAATAAATTCTAATTTTTCCATCTTACTTTATGAAAAATGTATATTGTCAGCATTTCCTATGCCATTTCAATGCCCTTTCACATATCTGGATTTTTATATTATATATTGCTTCTTGCTCACTTATTTAATTCAGTACAAGCATATTGTTCTGATATTAATATAGTATTATTATTATTTCTTCCATCGGCTAATTTTTAAACATTTGGGCTTTAAATAAGCACTCGTGCCCTGACCCTCAAAGTTCAGCCATACATTCTTGAAAGTTTTACTAAACAGTTACTGGAAATCTCATTATATTCAATTGGTTCGCTACACCAATTTAAAAAAATTGTTTTAAATCTTCTTGATGGGCTATAGTGACATTGGGTTTATTTTCAGTGAACACAGCTTGAACCAGACATAAAGACAAATTTTCGTACTCTGTGTCTTTTGCAGCTAAATCCTTTGATTGTCACCAGCAGCTTCTAAATATTCTATCTGTAACTCACTTATGCATAAATTCCTCAAGGATTTTGGTTTCCTAGGGTGATCCCATAAACCAAAAAGAATAGTTATAGAAACTAGAAAAATAGGCCATCTATAGCTTACATATAAGAAAATGTTTGCTAATATGTTTTAAGTGTTTATCACCGTCTAGGCAGCAGATTATTGCCTCTCCTGGTGTTTTTTCATCACCTAATATGATTGCTATTGAGTTGAGGTTTATCTGGCTGTACTTTCCTCACACTAAGCATCTCAAAAATGAGCCAGAAAATTTTCCAAGTAAAACAGCATCACTTGGAATCCAAACTAATATATTTTAAGAGTCTAAATAGAGAAACATCAAAGAAACTATACCAGATGAATACCAGTAAGATAAACTTTATAAACATTTCTTTGAGTGTGCCCTTGCATTCACACTGTCAGAGGTCTCAGTGGCTTACTGAGTTGCAGCAAATTCCACAAAAGCTACCCAAAGTGTAAAGGTAACTACTCTGCACTGGTTCCCAGATGTTTTTCCTTTGACTTTCTGATCCCTTTCTTCCATTTGACCCCGCCTGACATGTCTCTGAACTTTCTTCTCTTAAGCTTTCTCAGCCAAACCTAGAAAAAAGAGCAATTTTTTACTCACTTTTAGAGGAATCCTCTCAAATATTTACTACAACCAATGAATGTGGAAAGAAATAAAGCAAATGCTGTCTACAATCATTCTCATAATCCATTCCTCACTGATTTAAATGTGTCTTCAGAATTTCTCTTCTACGTCCATCCCTCTTAGACTACACTTCTCTGTTATGCCTAAAAACAAATACCCAGCTCACATACACTTACTTTCTATGCAAAAGCTCAGGCTTGTTTATTACTATGGCAACTTCATTGCCTTTTCTCTAGTTTTTAGTAGCAGAACATTAATGTGAGTGGCCAGCTTCAGATCAAGATTTTTCTTTAGGGTGACAACTGCAGATCAGTTTAATTTGCCATTTCTGTGGCAAATTAATCATGAGAAGGCTGTCCAGAGTGTCAGGCTAGTCAAAACAATAATGAGAGACCCCTCCCTCTTCATTCCAAATGCAAAGGTTGAGCAAAACTACAAAAGATGTAAAAACAAGTAGCTCCTTCTGCTACCAGTATACCAGATTAACTACAAATTAATTGCAAGTTGGGCAAAAGATGAGGTGATGAGGTGCACTTCCATTATCATTCTTTCCATTAAGACACAGCTACTTACCATAAAGCCATTTATATATAATAGATATATATATTGATTATATTGATTTTATTATTTTTGTTGTTATTTTGTTGTTATTATATTATTATTGTTTCATTATATCACTATACCATTCTCTGACTCACTAAAGAGTTCTCAGTTACTTGACAAGGGTTGGAAGCTCTGCCTAGGACACAGAAATGTGTGGATGCCAGGTTATCAGTTAGAGACCCAGGTTTTTTAGTGGATCAATGATATTACAGGTGCTCACATAAGAGTTGAGAGACTGGTTTTCTTCTGTGGGAGTTTCTGCTGTGTTGGGAGAGTTTTGTCTTTGTGTACTGTTCTGTAAGAGTGTGACTGAGTGTTAGTAAAGTTTTACCTCACTATAACTGAGACTGAAAAAGAAACAAAAGGACAGTTTCAATCACTGGGAAAACCCAGAGGATCTGAGTGGAACTCAGTGGTTATAAAAAGAAGAATGTACATTAAACCCACTGTGCACATAGATAAAATGTCAGGCCTTTGGTGCAGAAAGAAAAAAACTCTCATTTAATTCTAATCGGTTACACTGGAGATAAACTTCAACCAAGACTCATCTACACAAATATATTGAAGAATACTTCCTTAACCTTTTCTTAGTAATAACAAGGGAAAATAACTATTCCCTAGCTTTCCTCTTATAAGTGAAGGGGGAAAAAAAAGGTTCAAAGCAAACAAAACCACAAGATGAATATGGAAAATCAATTTCACATACAGAGGGGTAGTCTTTGACTTGCCATTAAATGGTATTTATAAGTTCCTGAAGAGTCAAATGGGATGATCAAAAAGAGATGATAATTCTTTTTTCCAATAGTAGAAAAGGAAAATGAGAGGAATACATATAGATTAGACATTTTTCAAAGCAACATCCCTGTTCATTTGACACATTTTTCAGTGGGAGAAAAAAATTAAGCAAAAGAAGCTCTGAAATGTTCTTTTGCTTTCTTTTCATTATTTTTTTTTCTGTTCTGAATGGCTTCTCATTTTTGTTGTCTATGACCTGTTTATACAATATGTAAGTACTTGCTTCTTCAAAAGGAAATTGGTAGAAATAGGAACTAGTGCCACTAAGAGGAAGAAGACCTGTGAATTCTATTTAATGACAAACTACATATGTTCACTTTCCTAATTGTACAGCTGGAGAACAGATGCTCACAGTTCTTTGTACATTCCAATTGTAGAGTAGGACCCCAGGTATAAACCATTGTCAGACAACTTCATTTCCAATGAATATTGGATGAGTTTTGGAAACAAACACAAATTTCATCACACAATCAGGTCTGAGAGTAGGAATGGGATGAAAGATAGAAATCTAGGCCTGTTATCTCATTTCCTTTTAATTTAAAATAATTGTCTGACTTGGAATATGTTAATGTGTAAAAATACACCAAATTAAGTATTTAAGAGAGTCTGCCATATTTTCACAAGTAAAAAAAAGATTTTTGAACTCCATTTGAGAGAGGAGGTGTGATCAGAAATTAAAAGTGTTGTCGTGGTAGTCATGATCACTTTTCACTTTTTATCATTTTCGTATAACCATTTGTTAACTATTATTTTGTTCTTTGACTCTAAGATAGTCTTCTTCGACATGCGACAATGCCATATAAGTAGTGTGAAATTATTTCCTTGTCATTCTTCTTAAATTGCATCTAAGATGTAATAAACAGTATGTGCATGAAAATCACTATTTTCTTACAGTACACTGATTTGAATTGCAACTGATTAAGGCAAACAAGTTCCGGTTCTTCCTGTTAAAATGGACAGAAATTTTTTCCATTTGAGGTTAGGTTGGAATTGTCAGGAAAGAAAAACAAAAAAAAAGAGATCTGTTTGAACTGAGATGTTAATAGGATTAAATCTTATTTTGAAACAAAAAAAAAAAAAGAAAGAAGTTCAAAGTTGGATTTTAGCTATTAGAATAATTAACTCTGTTTAAAATGTACTACATATGCCCCTGGATATTACACACGTAAACTTTGAGTCACTGGTTCTTGCTAACCTGTTTTTCATACAGTAGTGCATTATTCTAGCACCTATTTTGAGGGAAGTGGAGAAAAGTTAGATGGAAAGCTGTTAATCCTAAGACAAAACATATCTTTCTCTGTGCTCATGTATTATATAATGGACATACAGTCTAGAAGCTACTTAATGATTATGTTCATACAATTAAGTGCCACTCAGTAATGAATATGGCATACAACATTTATTTTCTCAGCAAAATAAGTCCAAAGTCCATTAGCCTAGAGTAACAGTAAGGATTTTTCCACCTTCAGCATCTATCTTTTGCTTTTACAGCACATTTTTTGAAATGTCTTAACCCTGTACGTTGCCAAGATTCTGCTCGAATCTTTTCTCATGAACAGTTCTTTGTCAGCCTCATTTCCCATTTTAGAGTCTTACACCATTTTTTAAGATCTTTTGCTAGGTTTAAAATACACAGTTTTTCATTATGTATTTTTTTTTCCATGTGACTACTTATGGAACAGCTTACATCTCTTTTATATCACATCCTATTTGCATTCTTTTGCTTTTCCCCACTTTTTTATGTTCTTTACATCACTACTTCCACTACCTTGCCTTCAGAGAATAATTCCCCAAGGAATGGTTGAGCCTGCCTGATACTTTGAAAGACAATTCTGTGTTTTGAAAACAAAACAAGCTTTTTGTTCATGGTTGCTTGTAGGATACTATCATTTGGAGCATATGAAAATCATCAAATTAACACAATGGTGCTAAAAAATATGTTTATTCTAAATGATCATTAAAAAGAGTTACAGTTTGGCTCGAATCCATGTAGTTTCCATTCTTTAATTAAATGACAGAAGTTGAAATGTTTTAGATTGATAAAAAAAACTCTTTGTAGAATTTAATGTGTTTTTAGAGAAATCGGGCTTGTTAAGGAGAAAGGACTAAAGTTCATTGGAAAAGAGTCTCGATATGGTCTAAAACTGCAAATATTTAGAGTTTTGCCATGAATAGAGGCATGGTGTTGTCATAATGGCATTGAAGGGGTGGAAAGGCTGGCTTCATATCTGTCTTGACAAACATGTCGTTGAACTCAGATCTGCTTATGAAGGTTAGAAAAATGTTTAGGCCACAACTTCTGATCTTCATTTTTCTTTAAGTTTACATTTCTTTTAAGCCTCATAATGTATAATACCAGTTTGGAGGGCAAAGATATTTTTCTTCATGTGTTAATTTTATTTCTAAATTTGAGAGGTCATTACTCTGCCTTTTTTGATTTAGTGCAGTAGCACTTTCATTTTTCATTAATGCTTTTGTTTTCTACAGTACAGGAAATAGGAAGGGCTTTAGGGTTTCTAACTTTAGATTGTATATTATGGATTCTTATATTTGTCAAAAGAAAAGCACATATTATTCTGAAAGTCATGAAACACATGGTCAGGGAGCATAGGCTAACCAACCCTCCTTCATGAAAAGCACCTAGAAAGTATCTGAGTAAGATTGCTGAAACAGAAAATCAAGCTTCCAAGTAGAAGTTAAATCTGTTAATCTCTAAATTACTAATTTGTACTTAAGGAATCCCTGGAGGAGAATAGGTAACAGATCCTACTGAGTCCTAACGCTCTTGGGAAACAGACTATTTCAATGTCCCAGTAAAGCATGGCAATAACACATCCATTTCTTTTGATAGATGTTCTCCTTTCTTCTTTGTACACAGTGGGCCAGATAAAATGGTCTCATGACTCCATCCCACTCCTACCTCTATGGAGCTTTCCGAGTTGTTTGGACTTTTTAGAAATGAAGTGCAATTCCAAACTTGTTTCTTCTTTAGATGACTGATATCATACTCAGAAGTCCAAGAAATCTGTGCTGTAGAGTGAACAGCAATTTTACTAAACTAATTTGTTAAAGGTTGCATGTCTCAGGCTCTGATTTCTATAATTCTGATACCCCTTGCTGAGTGCCTTTGCCACAAAGCACTCTCAGACTGCTTGAAATTTAACACCCAAATGTTTTAACTGCAGCCATTATGTCTTTGTGTTTTGCCATAAGACAGGAGGTTTAAAGGCAAATGTTACCTGTTTACATCCATCTAATTCTCCTGAGTTTTCTGTTAAAACAGAAAGTTTCAGTAAAAACTCCATCCCTTTGGAATCCATCCATATAGCATTGCTTCCCAGTTCAGGACCTTCTTTGTCTTTTCATGTTCACAACAAATTCCCCCTATGTGATAGTGCAAAGTCATTTTTTATATTCTTTGTTTTCCATTCAGCTTTGGTGTAGTTAAAAACCTCATCTTTTATTACCATTTAGCATTTCTCCTCTTGCTGGAAAAGTTTTTGTCATTGTGCTTTAATAAAGCATTTTTCAAGGGAAAATTGACACTTGAACCCTACCTGTAAAATAATCTGAGACACTCAGCAGATCTAATAGAACAATAAATCAAGTTTGTTAGTGGCAGCAAACACATACCAAAATTAGGAGTTTTCAGGGGACGCAGGGAGAATTTAAAAAAAAAAAAAAAATCAAAACCCAAACCTAAGATGTGTAAGGCAAAGAAGCTGCCAGCATTTTGAACTCCTGAAATGGCAAGAAGTAAATCATGAGCTGAGCCCACATGATCCATGCTGGCCTCCCTGATGTCAAGGAAACATCTTCTAAGTCTTGGTCTTATTCTGAAACCTGAGAGACAAAACTTACTACTACCATGACTTATAGAACTTGCTAAATGGTCTAATGCCATTCATCACATTTTGTCTGATGCTCTGCTTCTAGCTGGGATCAATATATAACGCTTCTGAGAAAGTGAAAGAAACAAACACTGTTTATTTGACTAATGGAGACAAGGGGGAACTTTTGCCCTTTGCTGGCAACCACTGAATCCATGAATCAAAGGGTTTGTATCTCTATCTTATTGTCAACAAACACCATTAATACAACATGAGCAATTTCTAAATCTATCGCTTTCAGTGGTATAGAAGCTCCAGATTATCTCTTGCTATCTGTGTTTTATTAGCTCACTTAACAGTGTACATCTGTACATCTTCTGAAAGACTTTCAAATTCCAATACTGGCCACCACATTTAATAAGATCTCTTAATCCAGCATGTGACAGCCTAACCCGATACCCTTGGATAGAAATGTTAATTTGGTTTTCAGCAGAAAGTTTCATGTGTTAAGTTACTGGTACTCCAAGGCACCAGTACAGTACTTGTACTGACTTTTGAGGTATTCACTTCTGTGGTAAGCCTGGCTCAGTGGTGGCAGAGTACCTAGAAACAACTGCACTCTTCAGAAAGGAATGTGAGTAACTTATCCACACTGGCCTTGAAGTTGTAAATTTTTTCAGTAATGTTTTAATTGAATGAGAAATTAGTGTGTGATGAAAGTAATGGGTTCCAGGGTTGGTCCAAAATATTAAAATCTGTGCATGTTTCCTAAATCCATCCTTTCTAGAACAGTAGATCACGAACTATCTCATTGGTACAGATCCATTTTTCCAATAACCTTGTACTTAGATGCTTTCCTCAGTCCAGCTACCAATTATTGGTGTGTGTGTTGTTTAGGATGATGGTCTCCACTATATTTCAGACCTTCTGATATGCAAAAAAAAATCTGGAAAAAATATCTGAGAAGGTTGTGTAAGATAAGCAAATTATACTAATTATAAGCATAAAGCTTCTGGTTTTACCCATGAAGCTGCAATACCCTACCTGTCAGAAAAAAGGGAAAAAAGATAAAACATTGGTGTTGTTGCTAGTTTTATTTTTAGTTTAGTAAGCTACAACAAAATGTACATCAAAATAATAGACACAATAATACTACTGCTAATAAGGGCTAATAGTATTTTTGTACCACTGCAAATCTTGGTTTAGAGCCAACACAATTCAATATTCTAACATGCATTAACTATGCAAGAGTTAAGAAGCGACGGAAAAAAAATACTGTGAGGTTCCTATTGTATAAAAGATACCTTTGAGAAAGTGGTTTGATACACTGCTCTAGAGGTAGTTTTGATACCTGTTGTCAGAAACTGAAGTATTATAATTTATGACTTAAAATTTTTCTTGAAGGACTTTTAAAACTGTATTATAAAAGCTGCAGAGAAGACCAACACACCCTCAATGGGGCCCTGACTGAGGCCTTACACCGCTCGCTGATGAAGACAAGATAAAGTAACAGCTCAGGGCTGGGGACATTCATGGAGCTTGACGCCTCCAAGGTGGAGGCCACAGCCCCAGGGCTATCAGCTGCCAGGCTCCCACAGACCCTCTCACCTGGGGGTGGAGGGAGAGAGGCTTTGGGTATCTTGGAAAAGCCTCTGGTGAGAGGGGCAGTGACCGCCCATCCTCCACTGTGCAGAGGAGCCCAGCTGAGGGGTCCTCACCCAGGGGGGGAAGTTTATCCACAGCAGAAGGGGGTGACGTGGCCCATCACAGGGGCCCCCTCAAAGGGGTCCCCAGACCCTGCACCAGAGCACCAGAGATGATGCGACAGACCCTCAGGACAGTGTGTCAAGCTAGCCCCTGCAAGGGGAGACACATGGGTGTTCCCACCTGGCCCAAAGCCTATATTAATCCATGGAATTCTGTACTCTTCAGCGTGTGGCAGCACAGTGTGGCGTGTGGCGGCGTGTGGCGGCGTGGCCAGGCCGGTGATGGGGGACCCTCACCACCAGAAGCCCAGATGGAGGGGAGCAACGAGACATCGTTGGGACCCTCGGATGGGTGATGTGCTTCCACCTAACCCCTGTCACTCTCCCTGTCCCCCCACCCGCCACGCACACTTCTTTCTCTATTTCTTTCTTTTTTCTTTCCTTCTCTTTGCCTCTCTATTGTTAAATAAAATACATCAATATTTTGGCATCAACATCCAACCTCGTTTGGTTTTAATGTTGTTTCTGGGAATATTTTGAACCTTCTAAGTTCTTTCTGGTTTATGCACAGAAATTTAGCTTTCTTTGCTTTTCTGAGTTTAAACGAGATCGCAACACCTGTGCATTCTGGAGTCCGATGTTAAACTTAGGAATATATGATCATATTGCAAATATGAAACAGCACTAAATAATTTTATTTCCTTGGAAAAAATTGCCTTGATTTCAATAACTGTAACTTGGGTCTTCATTTTTACTGTGGTGTTTTTGTGACTTCATGGGATGTGTTGTATATGTAATATTTCCCAAAAAGCCACTTGGTTTATTAATTTTTTCTCTTCCCCATTAAGGAACCACCTACAGTAAAATAGAAAACAGGCATAGGTGTGGTAAATGTCCTCAGATATATGGAATGGCTGGGAAGAATAACTAAAAGGATTTAAGCCAAAAATTTGAAACAAAACAAAACAAAAAGATTACTTAACAGGTTTATAAACTCACTAGCGACACTGACAAACATAGGATCATAGAATATCCTGTGCTGGAAGGGACCTACAAGGACCATTGACTCCTGGACCATAGCTCCTGGACTTGCACAGGACAGTGCCGAGAATCATAGACCATGTGCCTGACTAAGATAGTTTCAGAAATGATTGAGCAGGCTTTCTTTCTGTAAAGTATGTAGAGAAAAATGTGAGATAACTGGAGCTGTGTGGTAAAAAACTTGCCAAATGGAGCTATTCTTCCAAGGAAGCACTGTAAAATTGTACCTACTACCTTTCATTATTCAGTTGCTAACTTACTGGCATATTTTTCTTACTGTCTGGGAAATGATCAAGATTATATAATGCTATTGCTTTCCATTTCTAGATAAACAATGAACTCTCCTTATCCTTAGTCATTTACCTAATTTTATCTCAAATATTTTTTTCCTTTTCCCCACATAAGTTCCTTTGAGGTAAAGGAATTCTCAAATCCAGGGAGACACACTTAGAAGTCTCAGAAAAAATGAAACTGTCTACTACTTGAAAAACTGCTCTCCACAAATTTTTGAGACAGAGCCTTTCAGGAACAAATTTTATGATGTAAAAATATCTTTTGCAGTGTGCTGACTTAGAGCATGTCTAGAGTAAAAAGGAGTTCTATTCCTTCCAACTCAGTCAGGATTTATGATGTAGCTCTGATTTTCTCAAAAGAATTTTACTTTTTGTTTGATTACAGTTGAGGGAGGGTTCTAAAGAAGAGAGAATTTAAATGGAAACATTTCTTAATGTTGGAAAAATTACCACCAGAATGTCTAGAAAGGAAATTTTTCTTCCCCCAACTTTTGTTGACACCTGACTTACTCTGTTATTGTATACTCAGTTAAAAATAGAATACACAGAGATGATTTAGCCATTTGTTGATATATGTTTTCAAGTGTTAATAACCCAGTTCCCAACAGACTAAACAGGAAGAACCAAGAGCTTGTAACTTCCATTGAAATCCATTTTTAGATGCTAGATATTTTGTCTGTATCTTCCTCAGGAGTCATAAATCATAAATATTTATGACTTGTTGAAGAGAGTGGAAAGGAGGATGAGATAAAATATCAGTATATTGAAAAGGTAGCCTGGCTTAAAAAAGAAGCCTTGAAACAGCAAACTAGCAAAACATGAAGAACAGTAGTAATTTTGTCCCCAACTTGGCCCTTAGAAGACACCATCTCTATCATCTATCCTTCTTTTTAAAGAGAACATGTAAGGGTTTTAAAAAATACTTTTTTTCCCCAAGAAAATATAGTAAAACTAACTGAAGAGAAACATGAACATTAGGTAAATATGACACTGTTAAGCTGAACTTATTAAGTGGTCCAAGTGTATCAGAAAAAGTCTTTCCACTCCCCCTGCACAAATGCACCTGCAGGAGCTGAGTACTGCTCTAAACACCTCTCCAATGACTTGGTGTTGTAGAGTCTAGGAAAACTCAGTGTCAGGCTCTGGGCAGTGGCTTGGCACCAACGTGAAGTTGCTTCACCTCAGGCAAAGGCAATTTGCTTCTACATAGTGCTGGATGGCCAAGTTGTGATATTGCACCAGTTTTTACTACTGAGGGCTGCTCCAGGCAGATGTCAACACAAGCTCCCAATCAAATCCGTGCATGACGATATCCCAGTATATGTTCCCTAAATGCTAAGACATCATTCTCTAGCCACTTGTTGATCTGTGGCCAGCATCTAGGCTCATCATAGCCTATTCTTTCTTTTCTTGCCTAGTTGATCATTCTTGCCTAGATTTATCATACCCAGGGGTTGTGTCTATTGTTCTCTCAACCACAGCTCATCATACTCTATTGTTAAACACATGAGGAGGGCAAGTACCCCTGGCAGGAGCTCTTACCTATTCAGACCTGACTTTGAGTGCCATCCTGAGGAAAAGGCAGTGAAGATGTCAGCGGTGCTCTGTTAGAGCATTTCAGCACAAGGATTTGGACTCTCCTTGGTTGTGTCCTCCAGGGTGACAGCAAAAACTCACTTCTCTGCCTTCCACAATTAATAAGGATACTTTATTCTCCAGAGAGTGCCCTGGGAAAAAAAAAAAACAAACCGAACACCAAAAAACAAAACCTGCATGTCCCACTAATAATACCCACGATACCACCTGGAAAAAATGCTCTTAATCCAAAACACAAATTTCAGTCACTTTGCAAAATCTTAACAAAACAGGATGGAGGAACACACTTTAGAAAAGGAAATCCTACCTTTTCCAGTTGAAATTTATGAGGGAGAAAATGAGATGGATTGCTGAACTCGTTGCAAAAGGTGTGAGGGTTGTGCTCCCAAGGCTGGGGCCTGCAGTTGCTCTGGACCTCTGGTGGCTCTGTTGAATCCACCTCAGCCTGGCCCTGGACACCATCTACTGAAGTACAACAGCACTGTTGGGAACATACTGGTGAGACATTTGCTCAACTAGACTTTGCTTCTCTTTTGTTGTTCATTAATTTTTAGTGGGAATAATCATTTTTCTTGGGCAGCAACTCAAAACTGGTTAAAATATACAATGCTATAAAACATTGGGGAAAAGTAACATTAGAGCTTTGCTTTGTCCTGACCCTAGCAAAAAAAACCCCACTAATAGTCTCAATCAGGTCACCCAGGGGTGGACCAGGAGCTGACAGAAGAAGAAAAGTGTCTTTAGCTTGGGATTTTTAAATTGAAATCTCTAGAAGAGGATACTACTGACTGGATAGTTTTACCTTATTGTGTTTAAATGGTTATATATAATTAGAAGATAAAACTTTCTCTGGAGAAAAGGAACTGAGTTTTGCACTGAGTTACCTTCTGTTTATTAGGCTGTGACATGAACACAAACACTTTGCATGGTGTTTCTGCAGGGTGAAACTTCTTTGTCCTTCTGGCTGATGGCTGTTGATTGGGCTGTACCTCTGTTATTCCAGGATGTAAGATTTTGCAACCAATACCCAGGAAAAGCTCATTAGAGAGAGACAGTAAATTCTGGATTAAGCAAACACAAGGACTGTAGGGATATTTTTCTTCCACAGATAGACCATAGCTGAAGATAGTTCAGAAAATTACAGATGTTTTGCAGAAATGAGGAGGAGTCATAGACTTGGAGTTCAAGGAGCATTTAGAGAAGCATATGGGCAATGCTCTTAGGCACGGGGCGGGATACTTGGGGTTGACCTATGCAGAACCAGGAGTTAGACTTGTGGGTCCCTTCCAAACCAGAATATTCTACGATTCTATGTTTCCTGTAACTCTTGAAAAATGAGGATATTCCAAAAGTCTGCTGTAGTTTCAATATTTAGAAAAGGAGAGAAGAATTATAGCTCAAAAAATCTGTATATCAGTTAGCTTGAGTTGGTTCTTACAGAAAATGAGACTTAATGTAACTGATTCTCTGGCATCAATCCTCAGTTAAATGTATCTAATTTTTTGAAGTCTATAGGTGAAAGTTCTTTGAGACCAACAAAGTTCTCTAAATTTCTCTTGTTCTTTACCAAGGAAAATAGAAACCCATACCTGAATGTGTATACAGAGCAGAGCTAATAGATATGTTGGATTTTTCAAAGAGAAACAAATTTCTTGCTGCCGCTTGACAAACAAAGATATTTAGCTAAACAAGTGAATCTTCATTTCTGAGGAAAAATAAAATTTCAAATTAATGCTAAAGTAGGAGAAAGGGTCACCCTAACCAAGCAACAGCCTGGAATGCCTTGGCCGGAATCTAAGTGGGCTGGTTTCCCCACTAGAGATTGTGCCCTAATGACATATTCTGTGTAAGGGATATGCATATTGCTAACACCCAGTTCTAAAGCAGCTTGGAGACAGATTCAGCTTTGTGATGGACAAGAAATTTTAAATTTCTTTGGTTAATGTGGTGAAGAGATACAAAGTAGTCAAAGAGTAGGAGCTTTCCTGTTTAACATAAACCAAGGAATTGTTTATGGGGTTGTTGAGACCCTATTATTTAGGTGAAAATGAGTTCATATGCTGCAGTCAATAATACTGATTTTATTTAACAATGAATGTGAGGTAGACAAATTAAAAAGATAGAGGGAAGAGAGAGAGGTCTCCTTTATTTTCTTGACAGGAACATGCAAAAGAGTAGAAATTATTGTCAGTCATCTAACTAATTATATCAATTAACTGCTGGTGTGAATTGATTGCTAATGATTTTTGAGACAATAATTTAAAAATAAAATAAAATACTCTTGCAGAATTTCCTATAATTAAGAGATAGTAAGACAAAGTATTTCCAACACAGTCATATGAAGTGTAGTAGAATGTGAACCAAGAATGCAAGCAATCTTCTATCATTCATGCCAAAATATCTAAAGAAATTGTGAGGATGTCAGAGGTAGCTTTCTCATCATAAACCCTGAACATAATTATGAAAAAAAAGAGAAAACTATTTCCTTGATTCTTTGAAAGCACAGATATAGAGCTGATCTTACCTCTATAAATGGCATTGTCAAAACCATAAAGAAATTGTCTCTCTGGTACTTCTTTTTGCTTTTAAAGAATACTCAGAAATGTCAAGGTTGAAAAGAAAGCACATCCCAGTGACACAGAAGCTGTAAAACAAGTCTGAAAAGAGAGTAGGAGAATGATATGTTCTCTAAATAAACATATGGGAAAGACACCCATCAAAAGCATGCTCATTTCCAAGAGTGTGAAGTTGGAATTTAGACCACTACAGCCTTAAAATACAGTCTTTTTTATGTGTTTTGGTTGCTCTTAATCTCTGTTCCTCCTAGTGTCTGGTTTTGATGATTCCTGTGCTCTTGTATCTCCAGAGACTCCTGGTTCACTTTTGGCAAACAGGATTCAGAAGCTTCCACTGTTTGTTCCTGTTCCTGAATTTTTGAAGAATTAAAGCCAATTATGTTTTTGCCAGCAGGAAGGTTGGCTTGATGCTGAGTTTGATCTTCAAGCTTTGGTGTTTCTTTTTGTGTGGTAAACCATTAGGAAACCTGACTAGTTTAACAATCATCAGACAATTACACAGTGAAGTCAACAGTCTAGAAACTTCAATCCAGGAATTCAAACTGTAATCCTGCTCATTATCCTCTACACTATTACCTCATGCACTCTGCTGTGCCGTTCCATGCTGCATATAATTTTCTGCCAAGAAAGCATTAATAATTCCATATAGCCATCTTCTAAGCTCCTGTTAGTAGTTGTGGTATATGTTCAGTTCATACTAGTTTGTTCTGTGTGTCTTTTGAACAATGTTTCGGGACATTTTGATACCTGAGTAACTAGATGTTCTCATTCATCTTTTGAAGTACAAACATCTTGCTCATTGGTCATTTATCTTGCTACTTAGGAGACATATACTCAAGTTCTTAATTCTTCTTTTGGAAATCTGTAACAATCAGACACCATACTTTTAGGCCTGCTTAGCTTTGCCTTTGCCTACATCCAAGAGGATAGTTCAATATTAAAGCAATTTTTTCACACTGGTGTGCTTCTGTTAGGAGATTTACATGTTCACTAGATAGAGCTTGATTCTCCACTTGTAAGTCTGCCTTAAGCTCAAAAATGAATCTTTACTTACCTAGATAAAATAATTTAAATTACTTCAATAAAAGCAAAATAATTTCAATGTGAGAGATAGGAAACCCTACTGAAAACTTCTCATTTGTAGCTTCTGGCGAAGCTGTAATTCCTAGATTTACTACTGCACAATTGAAATCCATTTATAAATTGCCATTACAGACAGCTTTATGAAATTTTCTAAACCAGGCACAATTCACAGTATCCCTTGGATAGCTTCTAAACGTACAATAAAATGTTGTCAAATATTTAATGAGCATGTTTACCCCAAATTTTCAGAAAGAACACTGAAGAGTAAGAACTTTTATTATTTCTTCTTTGATATATTTGGTACCTATTATATGAGTTTCATAAACCTTCTATATTCACCCCGAGTTATCATTGCATTAAATTAACAACCAAAATTTGAGAGAGATCTCATGTTTTCCATGTGGATCTGTCATGATTTTAAATAAGTATTTCCTAAAATACATTAAAATTAAGCTTTTAATAAATCTTTTTGGGTATAAAATAATCAAATTAAGTTATTGATTTTAACTGCATCAAGTTTTCATGTCCCTTTCCATTAAAAATCAATGGTGTCTTTCATTCTATGTTACAGAATTGGTTCTTTGGTAACTAATATTCTTAAATTTGTCTGTCTAATGCTACTTTTAAAACACAGAGAAAGGACGAGATGAGGTGATAGTTTCATTTTTCTTGGAGCTCCAACATATCAAAATATGATTTCAGATAACAACCAAAATGGAAGATAAACTGAAGTAATTGTCCACATGGCAATTCTGTAAAATGTTGGTTATAAACCACATTACTAAAATATTTCCATGGCAAAAGCTTGAACTGTACCTTTTTTCCATTAGTTAGCTACTGCCAAGAAAGATCCCCAAATACAATTTTACTTTTTTAGCTTATTTTCAAATGTATTGCATACATCAAAAATGTGTGCAGAAGGTTACAGATTCACAAAACCACATTTCCCCGTCACTTCCTAAAGAAGAGATAGTAAATGGTGATTCAAAATTTTGACTATGCTGACATAATTATAAAAATCTCATCTCTCTCATCTTAAACAAACTTGTTAGGCAAAGAATTTCAAATTATTAAATATGAATTATTTATAACATTTCTACAGTGTCTCCAAAATCAAAAATATTTCTACTGTTTTCTTCCACTTGAGGTCAGGAATTTAAGGGGTAAGATAATTTTTCTTTACAAGCCCCCAAGCATGTGAATATTGTAACAGTTTCATTGTAGACCGAGGCAGGCAGGGACTTAAAAGCATTCCTTTGGGAGCCTGAAGCAAGATTTAGACTTGAGTTCAAAGTGTGTTGGCCCATCTGATGCAGAGGGAATCTTCAAAAAAAATTAAGTTCTTGAGTTGTTGGAAAGGGGTAAATTTTGCTATATGCACTTCAAGGTAGCTGTTTCAACCCAAGAGCCTGGGCCACTCTTGTATGAATGTAGGAGATAATGTCTTTATTTCTTCCCCATGCAAAAGTAGCCTGGCATTTAATTTATCTTACACAACAGGGCTGGGTTTCCTGTTGACAGGTCACTCTTGTTCTAATTTTGACTGACTTGGGATACGGCTGATCCAATGCAAGCAAAGCAGTGGCTCATATCAAGTGTTGCTAACTGACCACAGAGGACTTACAAACACTTAAGATAATAACCCTCTAAACAGCATAAGTGAACAGACACCATGATTATGTATCTCAGGTGGGGCAAGAGAAAAATGGCAGCGTCTCCATAAGCAAAATTAACCTGGGACAAAGATTTTAATATCTAGGTCTGCAAATTATCAGTAATACTAGTGTGTCTAAAGAAGTTAGGTGACTAGCTTTATAATATGCTCAGGCAGGCTTTGAGAATATCTGGCTTTTCAGAGTCTAACATTATATGCACACATCAAAAATGAGAGAGTGCAATGAGAAAACAGAAAAAAAATTTGGTATTTAGAAATTATATTAAAGGTCTTTTAGAAGGTTTGGGGTTATTTGTGAGTTTTTTGTTTACTACAATGAGCAGCAGTTTTGACACTACCTCTAGTGAATTATTTTAGTCATTACAGTAATATACTAGCAGTTCCTTCTGATTTATGGACAAATTTCACATGAAATACAGTCCCACAGTATTCCAGAGACACATAGGAGCAAAAGAATGTTCAAAACAAAGTCTCTTGTACACATCTGAAATTTTTATTCCCCTCCCTGCTTCCCCTATCAACTGCATAGGACACCTGGAAATTGAACTTAAGCATAAACTCCAACTACTAAATTGGTCTAATGTATTACCCAGAATCATAAAGCCAAATACTATTCTACTAACTTCACTGATTTCCTTTTGTAGTTTGAGCTTTACTTTCACTGGATTTCACTACAAATTTCCACAGAATAAAAATCTACACTATTTTGGTAGTGTCAAGCTAATTATGTATAAATAATAATTTTCCTTTTTTCATATGTTGATTCATTTTTCTTGTGGAATATATCTTTTCATAGGTTCTCACAAGAGATGTATCTCTAGTAGTGTTACTTATTTTTAATCACTGTGGTCAAAATTATATGCTTTTTCTATTTTTTTTTTTTTAGATGTTGAATACTATAGAAGAGAAATTATGGGATAGTTAAAAAAAAACTAAAACAACAGTAAAGAAACATTTTTCACTGATCAGCCTGCCATTACAAAATGTAATAATGTAACAATCTTACTTTTGCTTTCTCTCTTGTTATTAAAATTCACTGTTTGGGTTTTATTATGATGATTTTTCCCTTAAAATTTATTTATTTAAAAATGTAAACAATTGTTTGTCCATAAATGGACCAGAAAAATTTTACTCAATGCATTTTCATTTAAAATGTTAATGACTGCCACAAAAGCTTACATTCTTTTCTCATAAGGATTCATTTTTATATGATCAGAATCTCAAGAATGAGAGAAGGGAAAATTCATGCATTATTTGCTTTTCATTAGGAACATGCAAAACTTACCAAGCCCTTTTCTTGTAAACTCTAATTTGCATGATTATGTTTAAGCTCTGCTGTCCTAGATCAGTGAAAAAACTATTCAAAAATTTTTGTATTCCTTGCCTCATAAGGAAATACTGCCCACTTTTTTAGAGAACTGTTTCCTTGCTATTTCCTGTGGTGTTGCCCCCTATAACAGCGAGAAGCTGTTACTAGGAACCATCAGAGACAGCATGAACTAAGACTTAGAGGATACTATACTCAGAATGACATAAAAGTCAGGGTAAGAATGCAGTGACAGTCAAAGGTTGTTGTAATTCTTGCTAAAGGTTTCTGTCTAAGAAATCTGTCAGTGAAACAACCTAAATATAGGCTCATATTTCTTTCATTTTATTTCAAGGTAAAGTAAAAGTTGGACAGGGAGGTCTTCCTTTACACTGGATGTATGAATTTAAACTATTTAAACTTGTAAGTAAATGGGAAAAAAATTACAGAATTTTTTTCATGAACAGAATACTTTCACAGATACCTGTCCATACAAAAACACACTCGCTGTGCTTCACTATAGTTTATCAACCTACCTATAAAAATTTCGTGGTGAACAGAAAAAAATGCTAGTGATTGAAATATTTTCAAATTCAACTTCTCCAAATTAGATTAAAAGTCTAAAATTGATGTAAAAAGCAAATCACCATTTTGATAAGGAGAAGAGAATCATGTCTATGATGTAATTGGATTGGAAAATTGCTCAGGAATTAAGAAAAGGAAACAAAACTCATGTGACTTCAAAAGCTATTTGCTTCTCTTTGAACTTGTAAGAAATTAAATCACAAGTTATTTACATGGCTGCAAAAAAAAACTTGAACTTTTATTGGACTTTCTTTCTCAGATTTTGCAAGACATAATTCCAATACCTCAATAAAGCAAGCATCTAGATAATTTATAAGAACCCCCCCAAACTTGCAGTAATTAACATACAGAATGATACTATTACAGAATGCACAAATATTAAACTTTACATATATTTTCATAGGTATTCTATTTGCTTTAAGTAATTTCATATATGTATCTTCCTTTCAGTAAAGTTTCACGCAAATTTATAGATTCATAAATTATATCAAAAAACCGGTGACAAAAAATGAAAAAACACTAAAAAACCCAAAGTAGTTGAAAAGTACTTGGAAGAGAACAGAAAAATAAGAGTCAGCACCGATCTGCCAAGAACCGTTTTTGACAAACAAGTTTAATTCATTTTTGACATTGTAACTGGCTTTATATGTTGAAGAGGTGTAAGGGATATCCAGTCTTGTCTTGAGTACAACTTTCAATATTCAGGTAGAAAGTTCAAGAGCCATTTAAGAAAAACTACAGTGCAGGTACAAAGCTCTTTGGAACCATATTTAAAGGTTTACTGGAAGTTCAGAAAAACTGAAGGACTTACGGGTTCGTTCTTAGTCTGGTAATAGATGATTTCTTAAATAATCTGGCCAATAGAATAGAAACTTCAGGACTAAATTTGGATTATATCCAACTTCAGGACAGTTTGTATGGGCTGAAACAGAAGGTTAGAAATCCACAATCTTAAAAAAAATATAACAGAGATAAGGTTCAAAACAAAAAAAGAAACAAACAAAAAAATCCAAACAAACTCCCTTATTTCACTTACAGCTACACAATACAAATGGAGGAATATTAAACTGTACTTAGACTACAAAGTAAATGAGCAATTGTGTAGGAGTTCTGCAGGAAGTTTTCTGAGAGCTAAGCACGAATCAAAACCATCATAATGCTTAAAACAGTAGTACAATTCAACAGTATTTTTTTTCATGAATAGAATAGGCTGTAATATGTACTAACATTATCCTTCTGCTGTACTCAACATCACTAAAGTTTCTCCTGTAACACTGTTTAGTGACAAAGTTCAGTAAGATGGGGGTAGGTATGGAGAGATTCTTGAGAAGGAGAAAGGGAAAACTGAATTAATCACTTTTTAGCAAAGTTTTGCCAAGCAAAATGGAGTAGGTTTTTTCTTTTTTTTTTTTTTTTCCATTTTCTGTGAGGTATAGAACAAGAAAAAATGGACATAAATTGCAGCCAGGATGTCGGGTTAGACACTAGAGAAATTTTTCAATCACTAAGGATAGTAAGAAATGTAATAGATTGCCTGGGGAGGCTGTGGATTTTCGGTCATTAAAGCCCTTTAGAACAGATGGTGAGTATCTGACAGAAGTGATGCAGCAATGCCTCATTCTTTCTTGGGACAGAAGGATAGATTAAATGACCCCTTAAGGTTCTCTCAGCTTTTTCTGCCCTTTTTTTTCTTTTCAGGTCTAAAATATTTTACAGTACATTAAATTTTCGTATGCACTTTGATTACTGAAAGTGTTCTGTACAATCTCTGGTTTAGTTGCCAGTATCCCCTTGCCACAGAGTGTTCTCCTCTCCCTGAAGACAAAGAATTGGACATTTATTTTCCCCAGTGGTATTGGAAAGACTGAGGGATGTATGTGTGACTATGTCAGGTCAACTAACACTTCTCTAGCAAGCGGCTTTTGGCACACTGAGCCCAAGGAAGAGAAGAATGCAGACTTGATTTAGGAAAGCATGCTGTAAGTAAGCTTTCAAAAGTTTGTGGTGTTTCAGAAAGTGCATCAGTGTTATAACCCAGCATAAAATGTTTGTAGGTACTGGACTTATTTCAGTTGACCTTTCAAGGTGAGAAGTGTTTGTCTACCTTTTTTCCCAGGAGTTGTTTTCTGTTATATTCTTATTAAGTCAAAGTAGAAAAGAATGAGTCTCCAAATACCAGAGCAATACCCACTTATATAGGAATTCAGCAAATGTATTCAAATTGAAAAATGGATTTGGAAGTAAGGGTAAGCTTTGGAGACAGAACGGCATATTTTGCATTAATGGACATTGACTTCACATTTAAGCAATTTATATTTCATCTTCTATGTTTGATGAACTATGGTCAGATTTTTCTTGTTAATATACTTCTTTGCTGGTGCTTACCCCAAAATCTCCAAATGAAATTTTGGGTTGATATGTAACTTTTCACGGGAAACTTTGTGAAACATGAGGTTCATTAAATCTCTTCATATTTTTTATTGCCATGGGGTAGAGAAATTTCAAATTGCAATGTATTAATTGCAGTATTGTACTACTTTACTCTTCACTGTTTCAGTAGGCAGAGAAAAAACAAAATAATAGTTTTAAAAAGAAGTAATACTCTAGGTAAAATTCATTGTAGCTTCTGGTAAGTGAACACAGTAATTGGACTAAGCTTTCTTTTGATTAGAAAGTTTCAGAGACCAAATGTATTTCTGAGTACTACAGCTATTTTCCTTTTGAAGTTTTACTTTTCATAAATAATTAACATGTCATTCAAAACTGTTCAAATTAGACATAGAGCAGCTTTTCTCTCCTTCTTTTCCTCTATATGGCTTATAGTTTTTATTTCTTTACAACTAATAAATTTTTTTATTAGCATTTTAGTATTTCTAAATTTTATTAAAGTCCTCAATAGAAACACACAATATGCTATTTAGTTTTCAAGAGAAAGATAATTAAGTATAATTTGACTGTACATAATCAGAAGACTAGCATGTAATTCCACTGGGAAAAAAAAATGCTGGTTATTTTGAATAGCAAGGAAAAGGTTTGTTCCAGATCCTCCTTTATCGTATAAGAGCAAATATATCCACTCTGTTACTAAAGATGCTCTTTAATACTGTTTTATTTGTACATGTCAATTTAATATTCTGCATACAACCACAGATGCAATAACATTATATGGATCATGATTAACAAGTCATGCCAAAAGAATGAATACTTAGCCATCTTCTGGGCTGCCCTGTATTCCCCTTTTTTGGAACCTTCTCTCTGTCCCAAAATTCACTGAGTGTATAGAGGTTTTGTCGAACGCTGAATAATCTATTTCTAAAACACTATTGCTTATTTAAAAGGAAAACCTAACCAGAGTGGGGGAACATGACTGAGGGTAGAAAGGTAATGGTATGGAAGTTCTAGGGAAAAGTGCAGTTGCTACTCCCGTATGGAATGCAGTCAGCATGTCCGACCTCCCCCACACAATACAATCCAAGGGGGACTAAACTGATGATGGAGCAGAGTGGAGCCAACACTGCCAGGCTCTGTCAGAACCCTTGCAGAGGAGAGAACTCAGTGGCACTTTCCAGCTGATAAACCACACAGCAGTGAAATCCAGGGGAGAAAAAGGAAGCTGTCCTGCTGTTACATCAGCAACAGTGGTGAAATCTTGGACTGACCCATGTCCCCTTCCCAAAGTTATCTCAGGTACCATCCTGAGATATCCACCCCCAAGATACAACCACCACTCACTGAGTAAGATGTGTGACTAAAGTCACCCAAGCTCCACCTAAACATAAAGAAATAGTGTAAAGTGAGCTAAGAATGGGGAGAAGTGGGGGAAAACGCCAGCATAATTTCTGGGTTTACTTGAGGTGCTGAACATGTCTTGTCCCCCTTAGAGATGCCTTTTGGGTGAAGAACTGTGTTCTCTGCATGGTGAGTGATCATCTTGAGCCAGCTTTTACCGGGGATTAGAGCTTGTTAGTAAATTGCTTTGAATTAGTATTACTTTTAATATATATTTGCAGTCAGGTACTATCACTAGCAATTCTCAAACCTTAAATTCCCACAATTTCACTAATTAAGAGTCTTATTCTGTAAACTGTTAATGTGAGTCCTTCAGGGGTGTTGGCAGTCCCTGGCAGTGGGTAAGGGTGTGGAGACCCAGGAGGGATTTCTGTTTGGTGTGTGACCCTGACCAAGACACTTGAACCACCCTCCTGAGTGAAGGGTCCCCATAATGGGATACTGACAGACTGGTTGGGCACAAGGGTCTTGGCTTTCCTGGGGTGCTGACAGACTGATCAAACACAAAGGGCTTGAGCAAATCTCTCCTTTTCCTGACACAGAGCCTAACAGAATAAAATATCGGGTAATTAAGAAGCAGGAAATGCAAATGACAGAGGATTTGTATAAATTAGTAACACACATTTTTGTGTTAGAAAAAGGAGGTGTGATCTTTCTACATAACATTAAAAATTATGTTTTCAAATTATTGTGTCTAAATGCCACCAATAAAGAGATCAGTCTGAAGAATTCCATACTGCTATATGGACAGCATTTGCATCAAACAAACGTGCTTATAAAAATTCCCATTACAAGGGTAAAAAATATGATCCACATCTGTAACAAATAATAAGAATACTTATTTGCACATAGGGCCTTAATCAAGTGACTAATTATCCAAGTGAAATACATCTGTAGCTATAAGCGTTGAGGAGAGAACACAGGGTGAAAGAGATTAATAATTGAGGTATGGCAAATTATACAGGACTTGCAAACCCATAGACAATGGAAGATGGAAAACTATTCATTTTTTAGGTGCTAGATCCAGGTTTCTGCCATGGGAGCCTCCCCAGCCCTTTCTGAAGTATATGCACACAAGGGTGGGAAAAGTGCTTTTATTCTGTGGCCTTATCTCCTGCTCTTGAACTTATCTATTGGCCTTGTGGGTTCTCTGGAAGGAATTTTTGATCCTCAGGACCTTGGCAAATTTTGTCACAATTTTATTTAAAGTTTTAATCAGCCTTGTTTCAACATTTTGGCTACCATAAAATGTAGCTGCTCTCCTAGAATTTAGAATGACACTTGTATTTATGTCCTTATCAACTTAAGTTTGTTTGCATTTTCATTATATCTGTACTACAGTGCAGCTACAATTCTATTGTAGCTACACCGCAATTATAAGTCCAAATACTCTTGAAATACACAGAGGACTCCATATTTCCAGGTTCCAATTATAGCAGTGAAATCTCAGCGATCAAGCTTTCTTCAGTTCATGCAAGCACTTTCTATCAGTCTTGACAGGCCTGGGTGAAATGTACCCTGAGAAATCTCAGACTGCTGAATTTGCCAGGTTTGATCTTCTGTTATAGTCACAAACACAGCACGGAGACAAATCTAACTCTTCCCTGCAATGTACCTTATCCACAGTGTTAGATTAAATTAACCATACTTGTAACTAAATAATTTTCCAAAATGTTTAGTACTACAGTGAGACCACAGTGAATTATCGTTATGTTATGTCTCCAGTCTTTCCTATCATAATCTGGACAGGTGAATATCCCTATTTAACCTAGAGGAAATTTTATATTAAAGTGCCTAGCAGGAACAAGATGACCTGGCCTTGAACACTTTCAGGGATGGGGTGTCCACAGCTTTTCTGGGCAGCAGTTGCAATTCCTCAGTAAAGAATTTCTTCCTAGTCTAAGTCTTTTAAAGGCTCTTTCCTTTTAAAATTGTTACCCCCTGTTCTATTAGTAAATTATTCAATTCAGCATGTAACAAAAAGCACTTGAGCTGCTTGCTTTGGTCAGATTCTCAACTGGTTTAGAGTCATGAAGCTATTGAAGTAAACAGGACTATAACAATTTGCAGAAGTTAAAAAGTTTGCACTCTGATGAAAAAACCTATGAATGTCAGGTCAAAAAGACCTCATAGACAGATGACTTTGGACACTTGTCTATTGTAAACAAACTTAGCTGCAATATATGAAGAGACATGACAAGCAGTGGTATTTGGGAAACCAGTTCTAAAGAAGAGAAGGATCTTTGAACAAAGAGGACATCAGCTTTCTTCTCTGGGTTACTAAGTTACACTTTCCTGGGTTACCTGATTTCAGTGGAGGCCCATGACAGCACAACCCTCTTAGTCATACTCTGGTTGCATATATCCCTGTATATTTTATCTAACTAAGGTACTCTATTTAATATACTAAGAAAGAAAGAAAAAGATATAACTGAAGAAATAAAGAGAACATCAATGGGTTTGCCTTATTTTTCCAAGAAAACTAAAGGAACAGAGGAATGAGCTGGAGAGCTGCTTTAAGAGAGCAAAAGAATTACCTTTGGCTGGGATACAAGAAAACAGTTCTGGGAGCATGAGAATTTCTTTTGGGTAGAGAAGGAGGAGTATATACATTGAGAGGAAACTAAACTGAAACAGGACTATTTTAATAGTCTTTACCTGGAATAATTTGAGCCTCATTGTATGCTAATTGATGCTTTGTCAGCAATAGTAAGGGGGTATTTTGACAAACTTAATAAGAACAGGAAACTGAAAACTTTCTGTAAATACCTTTCCTTATAGATGGGGCAAGCAGCTATATGTATGGTGATACATACGCATATGCATCAATATTTATATGTACTTATTTGGCATTTTGGAGTTTTTTCTATCGATATTTTTCAAACATTCAGATTCAACACATGCAACAGCTGCTAAATTGCTGGCAGAATAGGCATGGTTACTGTCTATTTAAAAAAAATAAGATCAGAATTTTTTCCATATAAACTATTATTGTGATTATTTAACAAGAAAAGACTTTTTCAGTACAAAGTGCCTATATTCTTTGAACATGAGTTTACTAATTATGGTTGTAGAAGACTAACTTTTTTGTGATTTAACCCTATCCAGCATCTAAGCCCCACGCAGCCACTTATCCTGCCTCTTGGAGGGATGGGGGAGAGAATCAGAGGGTTGAAAGTGAGAAAGCTTATGGGTTGCAATAACATCAGTTCAATATGGAAAGCAAAAGTAGCTCATGCAAGCAAAGCAAAGGAAGAAATTCACTCAACAGTCCCCATCAGCAGGCAGGTGTTCAGTTATCCTCAAGAAAGCAGGGATTCATCACATGTAACTGTGACTTGGAAAGTCAAATGTGATCACTCTGAACATCCTTCCCCGTCTCCTTCTTTGCCCAGGTGTATATGCTGAGTGTGATGCCAGATGATATTGAATGTCCTTTTGGTCAGTTGGAGTCAATTGTCCTGGCTGTGTCCCCTCTGAACTCCCTGTGCATCCCCCAGCTTCCTCACTGGTGGGGTGGGGTGAGGAACAGAAGAGACCTTGATGCCATGTAAGCTCAGCATCAACAAAAACATCCTTGCATTACCAACACTGGTTTCAATGCAAATTCCAAATGTAGCCCCATACCAGCTACCGTGAATAAAAATAATTCTATCCAAGTCAAAACCGGCACAAGCTCTGTAAATAACTTGTTTGGAAACTATTGGGAGTATAGAAGCTCTTCTAGTGTGTGAAATACAACTTAGATAGAATTCATTCTGTTAGATAATATTCTTACAATGCTTTAAAATGGAAACCTCTTGATTTCATATGATAAAGTTCAACATAAATTTAAGCAATGATAGTATATCTCTTTCCTGTGTCATTTCTCTGAATCTCTAAATTTCAATATCGAGCTGTCATGTTCTGCCTCCTGAATTTAAAACTGAAATATTTCAACAGAGATAGACACTATGAAAATTATCCACATTACTCTCAGGCTGATAGCTCTGCCACAGTTTGAAACAGCTGAATTCCCAGTGTGCCAGTTGTCACTTCTGTTATCAGCAGAGGCATTTATTTCTATACTCAGAGTGTAGCACATTTTAATGACTCTGAAATACAAGAAGACACGCAAAACTGATTTTGCATTCCATGCCCTTAAGCAAGCCTATTATCCATGTTGTGAAAACAGCAAGTTAGCATTTTTGTTGTAATTATTTGAGCTGATTATTTATTATGTTTCTACTCAGAGGCATTTTCTTCCAAAGCAGTTTATGCAACTACTAGCTGAGCAAAGGCAAAGCGGCACTCCAGAGGCATCTGCCTTAAGATAGCCTCATGCAAGTTTCCCTTGACAAAGCTGGCATGCTTTATGATTGAAAAAAGCCCACAATGTACCTATTGTATGTCTCAGATAAGAGTGATTCAGGACTGCTTGTGAAAGAACACTTTTTCAACATTTATACTAATGATTATAATTATTCTTAAACTATGTATGTTTATGCTGAGCAGGACTATGATACTAGTGTCATCTAGAGATTTAAAAGGCAATGTTTTAATTAACCAGTAGGTTCCCTACAGTAATCCATATTTCCAAAAAAATGTATTTTGTTGAAATAAAAAAGGACCCCATGAGCATCATTTTCATAAAGAAATGCTTCTGCAGCTGCTAGGAAGAGGTGAAGCCTACTCAGAGCTCATATTTACTTTTTCATCTAGTAAGTTATAAGACCTTTATCCTACTTTTCCTTCGTACTGGTCTAAGTGCAGAAAAGTACAGAGAGACCAGCAGTGGAGCTGGCTTGCTGAAAAAATGAAACAACTGCACTGCTGACTGAAAGTTCTACAAACCTGATGTCTGAGGTCATTGTAGCAGATGTCCTTATTTGGGCCTGGAACATAGGGATGGGGGCATCTGGTTTCCTTTCTCTTCCAAGGATAAGGAGGGGTTGCTCACTCTGAAGAAAGAAAAAGCCACGATTACTGTCTTTAGAGAAGGGTAAGAGGACAATTTGGCTAGATGAGTCCACACAAGGAGTTGCCCCAGCTGTGTAGCTGGGAGAGCAATATAGGACGATCAGATGTTTGCTGTGGAGCCCTTTAATGACAACAAAGATTGACAACCAGAACCAATGTCAAATTAGCTAGGAGGCTGGAATTCCCATTTGAATGCAGAAGCATTGTCTACAGGAGTAAGGGATCAGAAGCCATTGTGCTGAGGGAGTAGAAAAAAGAAAAAAACACATGTGGAAACACTGAGATAGACCCATCTGTGCAGAAGTACAGCCACCCACCAAACACAGACAAGTCTTGTGGTTAGTGTAGTGAGCAGACACATTACAAACAACCAGGCCTTAGGAAGTATATATAGGGTTACAATCATAATAAATACAGCATTAGATTCAGTAAGCTGGCTNCTAAGCCCCACGCAGCCACTTATCCTCCCTCTTGGAGGGATGGGGGAGAGAATCAGAGGGTTGAAAGTGAGAAAGCTTATGGGTTGCAATAACATCAGTTCAATATGGAAAGCAAAAGTAGCTCATGCAAGCAAAGCAAAGGAAGAAATTCACTCAACAGTCCCCATCAGCAGGCAGGTGTTCAGTTATCCTCAAGAAAGCAGGGATTCATCACATGTAACTGTGACTTGGAAAGTCAAATGTGATCACTCTGAACATCCTTCCCCGTCTCCTTCTTTGCCCAGGTGTATATGCTGAGTGTGATGCCAGATGATATTGAATGTCCTTTTGGTCAGTTGGAGTCAATTGTCCTGGCTGTGTCCCCTCTGAACTCCCTGTGCATCCCCCAGCTTCCTCACTGGTGGGGTGGGGTGAGGAACAGAAGAGACCTTGATGCCATGTAAGCTCAGCATCAACAAAAACATCCTTGCATTACCAACACTGGTTTCAATGCAAATTCCAAATGTAGCCCCATACCAGCTACCGTGAATAAAAATAATTCTATCCAAGTCAAAACCGGCACAAGCTCTGTAAATAACTTGTTTGGAAACTATTGGGAGTATAGAAGCTCTTCTAGTGTGTGAAATACAACTTAGATAGAATTCATTCTGTTAGATAATATTCTTACAATGCTTTAAAATGGAAACCTCTTGATTTCATATGATAAAGTTCAACATAAATTTAAGCAATGATAGTATATCTCTTTCCTGTGTCATTTCTCTGAATCTCTAAATTTCAATATCGAGCTGTCATGTTCTGCCTCCTGAATTTAAAACTGAAATATTTCAACAGAGATAGACACTATGAAAATTATCCACATTACTCTCAGGCTGATAGCTCTGCCACAGTTTGAAACAGCTGAATTCCCAGTGTGCCAGTTGTCACTTCTGTTATCAGCAGAGGCATTTATTTCTATACTCAGAGTGTAGCACATTTTAATGACTCTGAAATACAAGAAGACACGCAAAACTGATTTTGCATTCCATGCCCTTAAGCAAGCCTATTATCCATGTTGTGAAAACAGCAAGTTAGCATTTTTGTTGTAATTATTTGAGCTGATTATGTATTATGTTTCTACTCAGAGGCATTTTCTTCCAAAGCAGTTTATGCAACTACTAGCTGAGCAAAGGCAAAGCGGCACTCCAGAGGCATCTGCCTTAAGATGGCCTCATGCAAGTTTCCCTTGACAAAGCTGGCATGCTTTATGATTGAAAAAAGCCCACAATGTACCTATTGTATGTCTCAGATAAGAGTGATTCAGGACTGCTTGTGAAAGAACACTTTTTCAACATTTATACTAATGATTATAATTATTCTTAAACTATGTATGTTTATGCTGAGCAGGACTATGATACTAGTGTCATCTAGAGATTTAAAAGGCAATGTTTTAATTAACCAGTAGGTTCCCTACAGTAATCCATATTTCCAAAAAAATGTATTTTGTTGAAATAAAAAAGGACCCCATGAGCATCATTTTCATAAAGAAATGCTTCTGCAGCTGCTAGGAAGAGGTGAAGCCTACTCAGAGCTCATATTTACTTTTTCATCTAGTAAGTTATAAGACCTTTATCCTACTTTTCCTTCGTACTGGTCTAAGTGCAGAAAAGTACAGAGACACCAGCAGTGGAGCTGGCTTGCTGAAAAAATGAAACAACTGCACTGCTGACTGAAAGTTCTACAAACCTGATGTCTGAGGTCATTGTAGCAGATGTCCTTATTTGGGCCTGGAACATAGGGATGGGGGCATCTGGTTTCCTTTCTCTTCCAAGGATAAGGAGGGGTTGCTCACTCTGAAGAAAGAAAAAGCCACGATTACTGTCTTTAGAGAAGGGTAAGAGGACAATTTGGCTAGATGAGTCCACACAAGGAGTTGCCCCAGCTGTGTAGCTGGGAGAGCAATATAGGACGATCAGATGTTTGCTGTGGAGCCCTTTAATGACAACAAAGATTGACAACCAGAACCAATGTCAAATTAGCTAGGAGGCTGGAATTCCCATTTGAATGCAGAAGCATTGTCTACAGGAGTAAGGGATCAGAAGCCATTGTGCTGAGGGAGTAGAAAAAAGAAAAAAACACATGTGGAAACACTGAGATAGACCCATCTGTGCAGAAGTACAGCCACCCACCAAACACAGACAAGTCTTGTGGTTAGTGTAGTGAGCAGACACATTACAAACAACCAGGCCTTAGGAAGTATATATAGGGTTACAATCATAATAAATACAGCATTAGATTCAGTAAGCTGGCTGTCCAAAGAAGGGGAGTATATTCTGTTTATAATATTAACTCTATTGTCTGGACCTCAAGGAAGAAGTGTACAATAATGAACATAACGATTTGGAAAGGAATTCATAGAACTAATCAGGATGAACTACCCCGTTAATCTCCACTTATCAGCTCATTCTCAAACAACAAGGATATTGAAGAAAACTATAAACAAAAATTGCTCAAAATTGGTAACAAAAGTGTAATTACTAATGGGAGAATACCCAATGAAACAGTCTTCAAAATCCATAAAGAAAAATCTTGATTATTACAGCTTGAAATCAGTAATGGAGTCAAAACATTCATAAGGTATTCTTTCCTCCTTAGCCAGGCATATTCATATGTAGAACAGCTGGCCTTGAAAGTAGTTGCAAAGGAATTTTTTCTGCTCTGACACAGTTTTGTATGTGAAAGCCTCTCCTGATAGACTATTTTAAAATTAATTTTTGGCTCTGTCGACCTCTAATTACATAGCATGGAGGAAAAAAGGTAATGGAATCCAATTAATAATGAAAAGCCCCCTTTGATCCTAAAACATGATAAGAAAGGAACATATTCTGGCCTGTTATCAATGTATGAAATGTGCAGTGAAACTTTTTACATAATAGCTTCCCATTATTTTTTTTAATTACTTATTTGGGAAAAATTGTACATAAAATTGTTTTTTATTGTATTATTTTAAAATTATTGGTATAGACAAACATCATTATTTAAGATGACAAAAACATGAAAACTTCAAAAGGGAGTAGCATATTTAATGTCCAACAATGATTTTAGGAAATTTAACCTTTTGTTGTAGAGTAAACAAATGGAATTGGTTTTTATAATTGAAATTCAAAAAAATATTCACTTTAATGTTCTCTGAAATATCTTTTTATTAGAAGTAGCAAATGCAGTTTTGAAAATACATCTTACACATCAACATATATGAATTAAAATACTGTTAGCGTACAATTACACTACTTAATCAAAATATGCTGTATAATAATGGAAGTAGATAATATTTTTGAAGATAACTATTGACTCGGATTTTGTTATTATTTGGGCTCTTAGTTGATTTTTTTTTATAAGGAATCACTTTCAAAGTGTATTTGTTCATTACTTTCTGAAAAACGACCTGTTCCATCTGTTTCCACTTAATTTGGACATGACTTGGGATACATAAAAGCTTCACATTGCTTTTGCGTTCTTGAACATTGACGTAGATTAAAGTTACCAAATGATGAAAGGAGGAAGGGAGAGAGATGGTGATAAGAACACAGAATAAAATAAGGTATTAGTCTTTTAAATAATTTTATAAGACAAAGAAGATTTATTCAGATCTACTGTTGAAAAAGATACAATAATATGATTGAATGAATTTTAAAATAATTTTTTTTAAATTGTAGATTCTTCTTTGACCAAGAATGCCGAGACAGTGAGGAAACAAAGAAAATATAGGTAATAGTGTATGCTATGATTCATTTCAGCAGATAATGCAACTCATTACTGGATAGCCCACAAACAGCAGTGAACTACAAGGTACATGATATGGAAGAGGCAGTCTGTGTTGTGAAGGACTGAGGAGAATAAAGATTCCACAACAGAACTGAAACCTGTGGAAACACAAGAGAGTCTGAATTGTATACTACACATAGGTTCATAACTGCAAACACGATACGAAAATGAGAACAAGGAGGAGAGATGAGAAATTTGGCAACCAGGAGCATATGGATTATTTTACAGTAGTGAAAAGTTGACATTCAATTTCCTCTAAAAGCAATAAGAGAAACCAGTAAAGTACTGTTCATGTTCTCAGGACATCTCTATAGGTAAGGATGTATCTTTATACCAAAATTTGTGACTTAAAGGGAAGTTCTATAAGCCAGTTAATGGTTGTTTTCAAAAATGGAAAAGAGTACCAAAACAAATTGAGAACATTTCTTTAATGTAATATCCTCAGCTTTTTAGATGGCTAGCTGTTCTGCTGGTTTTCTGTAATTGTGCATCATATCTCGAGACAAGAGTGTGTGTGGTTAGAAGCAACATTTTTGCCTAAAACTACAGATTCTATATTTCTATCATGTTATTCTATATTTGAATACTAGCAAAAAGTGTAACTTATTAAATATTATGATGCTTTTCCTTAATCCAAAATTACAAAAAGCTGGAGGGGGGGAAGGTAATTCATAAGAAGCAGAAACTGAAATATTCTGTCCCAGTATCTGGGTTTCTGATTGAAAGTGCAGTTTTAAAAATGTTATAACTTCAATATCTTAACAAATAATAAGTTGAGATATATCTATGTTCAACTAAAAACCGTGTAATAGTTCAACCCCTAAATTATTTTGTGCTAGCATAACGAAGAAATGAGTATCATAAGGCCAGCTGGCTTAAGAACTTTCTACACAATGAAAGAAAGGTTTCAAATCTCTACTTAGAGTAATCTGTCTTTCTGTATCCCTCTGTCTTGGACAAAGGGTCAGAAGTCAGCATGTTTTCATTCATGTTTCATCATTGTTTTAATTTGAATGGCCAAAAAAGATCCAAAACTATTAGCTGCTTTCCTAATTTTTGAGGAAACCATATTCTGACTATCAGATCAGGGGATCTGATGCTGATTTGGAGCGTTTTATCTCTTAAGTAATCACATTTTAGCTCTTTATTCTCCTATATTGTCAAAAATATTCTGATCCAAAAACCATCCTTTCCATTTACGTGTGATTGTCACTTTTCTTTTTGAGAGGGAAAAGTGCAAAATTTTCCACAATTTACTTCTGCCTGGCTTTTTTGTCTTTTTTGTTGAAGATTTTCCTGTAGCCTTTATGGTGCCTCTTTCCTGCATCGTTTTTTTTCAGAAATAAAGCAGCTAAGCAAAAAGACTTGCCCAAAACCTCCTCACACCAGAAGTACCAGCATTTATTTTCAGCTATAAAGTCATTCCAATAAGAATAGAACATTTAATGATGTAAGGATTAATTATAAAAGAATAAAAGTTTAGAAACCTAGTCAGTGCTATTGCCATTAGATTGTAGTCAATCTGTGCAATACTAAATCCTGTAGCAACTTACTTGGAATCTTAAAAAATGTCTGCATTGGAAAGAGGATTGAGATCGCATCTTCAAAAATATTGATGGGTTTTGTTTTGTTGGTTTTTGGTTGCTTGCTTGCTTTTAACACACCTCAATTAAATTAATTACTTGTTAAACACCTAGCTCAGGATACAAAAAAAAATCTGTCCATACTGAATGTTTTAGGTAGTCTTCATTTATCTCCTAGTGAACAGGCAGCTCTACTATAAGAAAGAACCTAAATAAAATCTCTGGAGTAAAATATTCAGAACCTGTGTCTGGCAGCACATAATTTGCCAGTCACTTCTCTAGAGCAACCTCAATACTATTTGTAAAGCTTATGAAAAAGGTTATAAGTAATCAAGTAAACTATCATTAATAGGGAAAATATTCATTAAATCAGAACAAAAAAATTCTTTCAATAGCCAGGTAGCTGTAAAATGCTGTTTGGTTTTTGTTTGTTGGTTTTTGTTTTTAATTAAATGTATTACACTTTCTTGAATTAGCAAATTAAGAGATCAAAGGAAAGCCTCTCTCAGCAGATTAAAAAAAGGAGTGGAACATAAACAGCAAAATTGCTATGTTGTGGAGACCTACCTGAGTGGAAGCAAAAACGACAGAGAAAATAAAGAGCCCAAATACATGAAAGAAAGTAGATATAGCAACATGTTCACTTCAGGGCTTTTGCCTTAGCCAAAAGAGAATAAAGAAACAAATTAATGGTTGACTTAACTATTTTGAGCAGTTAGACCTCTAAAATAAGAATACAAAATCTGGTGACTTGGGCTTTTCTATGTAATTTTATTTTATTTGTGTGATTTTTTTTATGTTGCCAGATGAACTCTTCAAGCTGGATTTTTTTAATGTGTAAAATAACTTTAAAATGAAAGCTTGTGTTTACTGCAAGCCTCCATTTTTAGAAGTTATTTTATTCTTTCATAAAAAATGGCTGATACTTTGCTTGTTTCATTACTTTTGGTAATGTGAAAATTTTAATTAAGTATGGTATTGCAGCCATCAAGGGGAGCACTAAAAAAACACAGACAGATAGAAGCTAGTAAGGTTTTATGTCACTTAATTTGTTGCAAAGTCCAACAACTCACTTTGCCAAGCAGCGAAAATGTGGCTTGCTTTTACTTGAAAACACTCTACTAATTGGAAGGAAAAGGAATTATCAATAACAAATACTGTTGATTTCTGTGCATCACAGTATCTACATGCAGACCACTTTAAAAATCAGCTCGATTTTTGGCAAGCTTTTTGTACTAACAGAAAAGTGTAGTACATGAAAACATTAATAGACTTGGATTGGCTGGTGAAGGAGAAATTTCTGAGCTCAGAATTTAATTTTTGTTACATGACCCCATTTTGGCCTTGTCTAAAATAGTGAAAGCAGTAAATAATATGGCGTAATCAGATAGCAAGAACAATAGTGAGTGCTGAGTTGCTAATCCTAGAGGAGCAAAACTGAAGTAGAGCTAAAGAGATGACATAAGCTCTGCGTTTGTCAGACAAACATTAGCGATTCTGCCACTCGAGAAGACAATATCAGATATACAAGGCCATTCTGAAGTTTCTCCTTTTGAAGATGTAGACATTTATGAAGAGAGAAAGGAACAAAAGGTGCTTGATAGAACTGCGCAGGTTCTTTCCTCTGCACTGGGCTTTCACTAAGTGCACTTGACTGTTCTGGAGAATTTATGCTTCAATATTTTCAACTTCCTTCCAGTATGTAGTTCTTGACACAACAGCAATGCTTCCTTTTTTCCTATAATCTATTGCATAATTGTGATGAAATTATTTTTCATCCCTGCAGCAACAACAGCTGTTTTGTGATCGTTCAAGCCTATGCATCTTTGAAGAACATAACCATACCTGAGAAATTTTCTTTGGTGATATTCAGAGCAGAGATATTGTTTTTCCCTTGGTATTTAGGTCAGGGTGCATATGTTTATCTCATTGAAATAAGTTAGGAATACTCATCAAATCATTTATCTGAACAGGTTCTTTATAGTTTTTAAATTATGGATGTTTCTGACTAACAGCTAAATAAGGCATGACTAGCAGTTCAAACGATTATGGAACAAAAACCTTTCTCAAAACTTTTGATGTCTTTTTTAGTCAAAAACAAAGAACAGCTCCCTTGACATAATTTCCCACTTCTTGCTTTTCTTCTGAGGAGAGGAAGTTTTGTAAAGCTGCATGGCTATATTTTCATTATTTGGGCAGCAAACCTAAAGATGGAAGAAGTTTTAATATTATTGTGTCATATTTGCACTGAGTTCTTAGGGATCTGATAAGGCATTTCTTGATACTAGAAACAATAAATAATTAGAGTAAATGAGGAGGGGTATAAGAAAGAGAGTAAAAATATGTGAAAACAAAGTGTCAAATAAGGACTTTGTAAGTTAGAGAAAATTCTGTTAAATTAAGATAGAGACTAACATATTATAAGGAAGATGAATGATTGAAAAAAATGAATTACCAGGAAAAAATTGTAAACAAGTAACATAGATTCATAAATATCCATAGGTAGTTTTCACTGACAGTAAATATAAATGTAAAAATTGTAATAAACCAAAATGGAAGTAATTTTTCTTTGGCTAAACTAGCCAATGTGGTTACCACAGTTACAGCTTCTTACATTAGAGCAGAAGTTTTATGGTGATAGTGCTACAAAACTTCTAATTTCTTTTTAAGAAAATACATCTCTTCATAAGTTCAAGACTTCTGCATAAGGGTTTATTTCAAGGAAAAATGAAACTTCCTGAGATTTATAAAACCAGAAATGTTTCAGGCATCTCTTTCTTGAAAATCAAAGAAATCAAGTGCACTGTAGACATGAAATAACAGATTTAAGTAGCACATTATGTTGTGTATCCACAAACCAAATCTCTGATAGACCCAATTACAAAAGACCCAAACTGGAAAAAGAATGTGGAAGGTTATTATCTGCAGCCAAAGTTCCACCATTAAGAACCTGAAGAATAGTGCTTAATAGGTCAAACTTTGTCCCCATAAAGAAGCTTAAACATTTTAGGGAAGTTGGAAATCATTTAAAGAGAAGGTAAAGTCTTGATTTGAAAAACTCATATATGACTCATCTGATATTATTCCAAAAAACTGTCTTTGGAAATCAGAGAATAGATTCTTAGAACTAGAAATAACAGCTGGAAAAATTACAATATCATGCACAGAAAAATTGGTGGGTAATAAATGAATCATTGACACGTTTCTGTAAAGATTTCCAGGGGTTTAGGAATTAAGCACATGCAGAAATCATCACCAATTTCATTAAGAGCTTCCTTGGTTACCCTATCAGTATCTGCATAAATATCATATATGTCTATTTCAGAATCAACGTATTTAAATTCTCTTCCAAGCTGTCCCAAGAGGTATGCTTTCAAACGTTCATATCTGTGTTCTTCCTTCTAGGTTCATTTCAATACAATATCTTTTGTCTTTCCCTCATTATAATTTCCTTCTCCAAGTTTATTCTTAGTAGACTTCTGAAAGAGTTATGCCTGGTGAATTTTGTTTCAGAAGTATACAGAAATTGAACTAAGATGAAGCTATCTCTTGTAATGGCATAAAAACGTATCACTCATCTAATAAATGTGCTTTTATTCAGATATATATTTATATGTATTTTGCAATAAAAATCTTTTCTTTTTTATCCTGTTTAGTTTTATCCTATGGATTCAATGACACATCACCTTCTGAACTTTTTTTTGCAGGTAAGGACAGCTATTTGATCTCATTACAACACTCAGTGTTTGGGGGCCATTACTGCTTTCCACTGCTGCATTTTTTCAGACCATCAGTACAATTGTCATCAGTATGATGACAATCTCTCATGGAGACAGCTCCCATAGGGCACACCCAACACTGTTACCAGCCAGGGATGATGTTACATTTCATCTCAGCCAGGCTTCTTGTTCCCTCTAGGACAATGCAGCTGCACAATTGCATTTACACCTGTCAGTTCTTTTAGGCCATTTTACTGAATATTTTTTTCCTAATGTTGTGGATAACACCTCTTAAAGACTAAGAATTACACTGTGTCTTCCCTGAGGATTTGATGCTAACTGGAATGCTTGATGATCAGGAGCAGACTCTGCCACAGATATTAACATGAGAAACTTGTGCAAACATAAATTGAAGTCTCCTATCACTTTTGCTTGCCATTTCAAGTCAGAATCTGAATATTCAGAGGTTAGTTATTAGCTTATGTATAAGTTGCTTTTCTCAAGCAAACCAATCCTTCCGATGCTCAGAGTAAATGGATTTAAAAATGAAAGTTATGCATATAGACATCAAGATTTAATGCAGTTCTGATTCTGAATCAAATCAGATTGGTACTTCTGGGTACCTATGGAAGCTTAAAAAAAAGGTTTAAAATGTATTAGATAATTAATTTCAAAGGAAAGAAATATAGATTTATTTCATATTATATTCAAGGAAGGGTAAGAAGTACAAAAGTCTGTCTCCTTTATTGTTGAAAACAATAATCTTAATCATTCCATCACTTTCAGATTTCAAGACTGGATCTCACTGTGTTGTACATTGCTTACAAATACTAACTCAAGCAGAAAAAGTGCTGGTCAGAATCATATACTGACATTTTCTACATATTCTGGTGTTATCAACAGGTAAACTGTGACAAAGGGTCTGTGCAAGCCAGTAAAGAGGTAAATACAACTTCCAAGGCTGTGCACATGAGATATAAAGTGTTAGAACCATATTTCACGTGGTGGGCAGCAAATGGCTATGTCATGAATTAAAAATAATGAAGATGCAGAAGTGTAGTCACATGTACCGCCAGCTTTCTAGATAGGAGGTAATTTTAAGTAATAGTATTGAAAAGCTACTATCCATAGAATTATCTTTTCTTTTGTTTAAAACTTTTCATATGTTCTCTGCACAAATTTGGGATGCTAATGTCCATTAATTAAAATATTTCCTGTTGTCATGTATCTCAACTTCCAAGTGAGATCCAAAGTATTTGGCAAAAGTTTTATTAAGTGGGGTTCTTTTGGGGACATTTTCAAAGTGGCTGTTGCAAAGTCAATAGCCAAAATGACTTCCTACAATTATGAAGAAATTAATGGAGAAGAAAATTCTGCAAGGGAAGCCTTAGATAGAAATTGTCCATGGCATCACAGGCATTGGTGTTAGGTGTTTTTCAGTGTATATTCTTCACGTTACATACTTTCATATTTAGCATATTTGTATAAATACTTGTGTCTATGTAGTGTTTTCACTGACTTGACCAGGCTACTCAAGTTAAGCGTGGTTATCTCTTTATACCATAAGGTACCTCTTTTTTCCAGTATTTGTTGTGAAGTTCTAAAATTCATGATGTATCATATATTTAATTCTTAAATAAAAGGCAAAATCAGGACTGATTTGTTAGCTCCAGGATCACTTCTCAGCAAGGTATATGGGTTGATGTGACTGTGGTACATTAGCAAAGAGAACAGCACAGAAAAAGCAAATCTGTCTAGTGAAACAATTGATAGCAGACTCCGTGTTTGTACCGTGCATGTTTGGTGAGAATGGGAGAAAGGAGTGGACTTTACACCCAGCACTGAATGTTCATAGGTGATTGAAAAACATTAAGTGGGCTCCTGGGGCACATTTTTCAATTTATTTTCATCTCGAATTAACCCAGTTTGTGTAGTCTGCAGCTAGTCTGTGGTATAAATCAAGGCACGAGAAGTGGGAACATTTAGAAGTTTTACTTGAAAAGCACATTCCTGGTGCAAATTTACAGCACTAATGTACATATACTCTGTTTCCGCTTCAGAGCATGACTAAGTCCACAAATTAAATGGAAGCAGGAAGGGAAGGGGGTGAGGGAAAACATTTAAAGCCATTATCTACCATGAGGATATGAAGTATCCCAATTCATTTCTCTGAAAGAAATGCACAAAAACATGAAGAGATAGATGTTTGATGCAGAACTGTGAATAAATAGTGTCTGTCTTCCCAAAGTGTCTGTCTTCATTTCTTCTAAATGCGTAATGAAAGCTGTAGATGGCCAAGTCTAGAAACACTTTGTCCTAGTGCCTGTAAGTTATACACAAGTTCCAAACATTCATCCCATGAGAACAGAAATGTTTCAAAAAATTTGCATAAATTATTATCTTCACATCATGAAGATGAATAGGTTTTCAGACAATATGGTTAATTATTGTTGAATGTTTTTCTTCGTGGTTATTGTTTCTGCAATACCTCTTTCTTTGCCTACTGCAATATTGCATTTCTTCCAGCACTCAATAAAAAGAGAGTCATACATAGTTTTTTTCTAGCCAAGGGAAATTATTCACTTTGTTCTTAATAAGAATCTGGGCTCTACTGGGGGTTCTCTTGCCTATTGCATGAACAGTGATCTTTCACTTTCAGTGTGCTTCAATATGTTTAACTACTCCGCGTACTTTACTCAATCAGCTTCAAAAATTCAACCAGATTCTGTCTCATTACACTTACTATGATGATAGAATACAGCCAGAAAATAAATGAACAAAGCACAAAAATATAGCCACATTCCTTGAATCTCCTATGATACCAAATTGCAAGATGAGGTTTCACACTGCTTTTTACCATTTTTGCTTTACAGTACCTGGTATCTCATTTGGCTGTTTGTGCCACTTTCATGTGTTCACGATGTACATTTTCAAATGTAACTATCCTCATGATACACACTAAAGTTCCCAAGTAAATGGATATGTGATTTGTTGGTGGGCAAGTAAAACTTATCTTCTTCTTCAAGTAAATGTACAAAAAGATTTAAAACCGATCATCATTCTAAATATTTCTGTCCAAAAGAACCATCCTAATGAATTAAAATTTAAAGGAGCAGTCATGCAATTTTATTTCAATGCATTTGATTTTTTTTCTGCTGAAATGATTAATTCACTTCCAGTTATATTCTGCCTAGTGAAGATATATTCGAAAAACAACCTGTGTTCAAAGAACTGTTGGCATGGTAATTTATTCTCATTTAAAATCCAAATTATAGCTCATTAGGGATCTCATATTCTGGGGGGAATGCCCATCATTGGTTTTGTTAATGATTCTCTAATACTATAATTCTGTATGAGTACATGCATTAATTTACATGTAAAACTACCAGTATGATTAAACTAGATTTGCTGTAATGTCACAACCTCTAGAACTAAATTTAGATGAAGACAGAAAGAATTCTGTCTTCAATATGTAAAAATATTAAAATCTTAAGGGACTTTAGCTTGAACTGAGCTGTTTTTACTCACAATCTGGAGGACAAAACCTAATTCATCTATTACTTTGGAAACTTTCTATGGTAATAATTTATAATATATAAAATACTGCAAAACATATTATTCAGCTATTTTAATTATTATTTTTCCTAGGTGACTGGATTATTTTTTAATCTTTTTTCTAATAGAACCTTTTTTTAGCAATTACTGAGAACACCTATGACTGATTGTATTTTTAAGGTCATATTGTGACTTGGAATTCAAGCTCGTAACCAAAAAAGTGTAACTCATTTCATCTTAAAACATTTTAGATGTAAAAGTCTGGGTAGTTTTTGCGTAAGTGACAATCCTTCACATATGTTGGTGTTACATCAAAGTGCTAATGAAAAAAATTACTTAGACATTTATAAAAAAATCAGGAGATATGATTCTTGTGACATTTTGTTAAAAGAACAAGGATGCAGAATTAAACATTTCACCATTACCCGACTCCTTTGACTCTTTCTCACTCTTGTCCAGGGAGATTGTAAAATCCTAATAATTCTGATTTGTTTTAGTTGATGCCCAGTTTGACAATTTCCATTTAGAGCTTTAACCTAGAAGCAAGTCATGAAACAATTAGGGGTTTGTTCATCTGCTGTTTTATATTTTGCTTTTATGTTATGCAAAGGTGAAAGATGCACCATTTTGTCTTAAGGTCTGTCTAATATACCATCTGACATACGAGTGAAGGTATAGTGGTTGTTGAGATTTCATAATAGAAAACTATATGTTATTATTAAATTAAGATAAGTCTTATGGGCAGGTCCCAAAACAACTTAATCACTGACATCAAAGTGTAATATTAGTTTAAAAAATTTTGTATGAATCTGTCCATAATGTAGTTTTAAAAAATGCAGTTCCTGTGTCACCTTCTGTTGGGTGGCTGCTGCCTTCAGACACGCTACGAGTATGTCTCTTGGCACAGGACTAAAGGGTAGGGGAAAATTATCGGTATTCTAACATGACTTAAATGATTTAGTCGGGAATCTCTATACAAGGCTCAGATGTGCAAAAAGCATACTTTAAAGTAATGAGCTATTCAGTGATCTGCAAGCTGAGAACTACTTATTCCTTCCTGTTCTCCAGTAACATTTTGACCTGATACTATAATTACCAATATAGATAAGAGATACATGGAAGCCACCAACACTTAGAGGTAATACTCCAAACAGCAAAGGTGAAGCAGTGTCCAGTAGCTGTGAAGAGTTTTGAGGGAAATTAAAATAAAGCACAGCTTTGTAACTGTGACAGTAAATTACCATAAGAACTTTATACATAATCCTCTGAATCAGGTGAGAAATATTTCTAAACCTTTAAATTTTTAACTAAAAATTGCTGTGCTAGCCTGAGGAATATGCTATGTGAAATCTCTAGCTTTATGGAGGATTTTAAATTCCTACTTCCCAAGTCTCATTTCTACATCTTAACTTTGTGTGGCTACTGAGTTTGTCTAATATATTATCAACAGGTTGTAGATATTCCAAAAGAGCAAGACTTCAAATTTTATATGACTTATTCAGGTATTCTTTTGAGAAACAAGAATACTGTGAGCATGCTTAATGACAAAATGTATTCGATAATACAATGCATGCAGGTCTCTATATGTGTGGTCAAAAGACAGCTTTAAGTTTTTGCACACTGTAAAGTTCTTTCAGTCAAAACCATATGCAAAATCTAATGTTGCATGGTTACATGTGGATTTGCAGGGATCATTTACTGTGCTCCTTAGTTCACTTGAATTCACGGTTAAAATTAAAATGACCGTTACTGGAACATAAAATCCAACCTGCAAAGGGTCATTGCTAACTGCTTTTCTTTTGCAACTCTATCATTAGAATTTGTCCTACATGATACAAGAATAATAACGACTGGACATACTGCTACAAATTCTTATCCTAAACCCCTCAACTTCGGGGTTTACTTTATTAAAATGATTTAAACGCAGTAGTCTACCTGCCTTCAGAACACAGGATATGGGAAAATTGTCCAGACATTTTCAAAGTTGCGAATCTCGGAACTATCTACTTATTTTTAAGCCTTTTGAAAGACAACTTGACTCTTTTGAACTTGTTCTTTTTCCCTTGAATGATAATCATGTACCTGGCGCACACAGCCTCTGACATATACACTCACAGCTGTTTTAAAACACTAAATCGTTTAGCTATGTTTCCTTTTATACATAAAGAGGTATAATTTGTGCAAATGCAATTTAATAAGCAGACTAATTATAATTTACACATTTAGAAATACACTAAATTTTGTTTCTGTTTCAATTAAGTAATTGCCTAATTATTCTATAAACAGAATTAGCTAACACAGGGGGAACCAAAAATGCAAACAGGAATTAAATCATTCACTAAACGGTTCAGCAAAGTGAAAGGCACTGCATATCCTCTTTTACTATTTCCAGCAACATGGAATGCCCTGATTCATCAAAGCATTTATGTGCCTGAGCAATTTTCAGGCCCCAAGGGCACTGCCTGCTCTGCCCAGCTGTGTCCAGCCACTGGGCTTCCTCACTCTGCCCACAGCCCAGGACCCCACGTCAGAGCCCCGGGGCTGGCAGCCCCTGCCCCAATGACCCCACAGCAGCAGGGCTGGTCTCCAGCTCCCCACAGACCTGCCCTGCCCAGGCATGGGCCCATCTGAGCCAAGTCTCAGCCTGTCCAGGGCTGGGGCTGCCCCTATCCCCCCCGGCTGCCCTGCTCCTGGCTGGGGCAGTGGGACATTCCTTGGCTGGCACAGCCTTCCTGGATATGCACAAGGGAGCCCCTGTTGGGCCAGCACCCAGCCCCAGGTCACTGCCAGCCCCTGAGCTGCCCTGTAGCCTTCTCCATGGGTTGGTTGGTGGCTGTCATCCAGCACTCCATGGGCAAAGTCACCTGGCACGTCCCTAGTGAAATTCAAGAGAGGCCCCAGACGTAGCAATGTAACTTAACAGGAAACAATCTGCAGCATGATGGAAAAGGGTGTCAAGTAGAGGAAAGGCAGACTAGCAAGAGTCATGGTTTGAGTGTCTGGAGCCTTGTAAAAAGTCCAAACAGTACAACAATCTCTCATAAAATTGGAGAGCGGTATTATGGTGTTGAAATTTGGGAAAGACGATTCCTGTGAGGATGTATGTGGACCTTCTCTGCCACAGTTTGTGAACTGGCACCAGCCTACCTCCCACCAGCTCAGAAAAAATGTAGAAAGACCCTATGTCTGACTGCAAAATATGCCCACATGCCTCACCTGAGCATTCAGCATGTTTTTGTCCCCTTAAGTTCTGAAAAATGTTGATTCTGCCAGAACTTGGAGGTCGATGAAGTTGGATATCTGCCTTTACATGAGTTTCCAAGAAAGACTAAGCTAATTTTAAAGTAAAAAAAAAGGAAAAAATCCTCATAACTACATATACATCAAATATGTTGTTCAAGACTGAAAATGTGTTTTCACTTTCCTAATTACATGAAGATTTTCCTTTTCTTAGGCTGCTCCCACATATGTTTTTGTAGATTTTTTCTATTTGCCCAAATAATATGGAATGTTTTCTTATGCTGAATAAATCAGGAGTTGCAAACTAGCAGTGGTATGTGTAGGTGCTTTTGTCGAAACCAGTGGTAGAAAAAAAAATCTACCTAATTCAGGGGACTAAATAGTTTGGGATAATATGTTTTATAAACACTCTAAAAGTATTCTGCTTCTGAAACAGAATTTTGTCTTCTTTATTTTTTTTAACCAAATTGTTGCTAAAAAACGATGGGCAGGCTGAATATTGATAAGGGAAGACCCGTTGGATAAGTTTTATACCGTTCAAGCATTCCTAAAAGAAAACTTGGTAATCAAAGATATCCTCAGTTTGGATTCCAGTTCATATTTTCAAGCTTAAAAACTAAGATTATTTAGATAGCAATCCAGGTGATGAAATTGGATTTTTGACTGAGACATTATTCAGGGAAAGTGTACAGTCCTGGGACAAAATGTACTACAGAAGTTCTGTTAAATATTTTGGCCTTAGAATAGCATGATCCAATTATTTCAAGACAGAAATTGAATACAGAAATTGTGTACAAATAATATGAACTCTTGATGTCATAGGCAAATTTGAATCTTGCTTTAAGGTCAGTTGAAGGGGTACTAAGTTGGGGCAGGGAGAGGTTTTATTCTGTGCACTGGTTTTGTATCGGGATTTTGCTTTACTTTTGCCTCACAATTAATGGTCATACTCTGCAGTAGTGTAAATCTTCTGTAAATCTGTAAATCACTTAGTATATTAACAAAAGTCTGAGAGGTATAACCCCACCAGAAAATCAAATTTATAAAGTTGTTTATGCTATGTAAGTTTTTAAGAAAGTGGATTTTCAGAGTTTTCACATTCCTCTGGAAACACAGACTCAAGCTACCAAAAAAAAAAAAAAATTTGTACACTGGTCTCTCAAGTGTATCATATCCTTCCTACTTCTTTCCTTTGAAATATTCCTTCAAAAATCCTAGAAACTAGTAATATTTAACAGCTTTGCTTCAATCCTTCTGTTGTCTTTGCATGTTCTAATGTGTGTTTTTAATAACATTTTTCAGATCCCTCATTCCCAAGAATTTATTCTTGTAACTGAGACATGGATACTGCTTTTTAAAGCTGTAATTTAAATGGTTTTCATATATTGTTTGTAATGTTGTCTTCTTGAAGATAGAAATATTAAATAGTAGAGAATGTAGCCAAAAAGACAGATAAAGAGAAAGGTGGGTGTGAAAAAAAAACCAAAAAATAAACAAACCAACAAACAATGGATAGACTCCAAATAGGAATCTCAGCAGTTAAGTATAGAATGAGAAGTGGTGCATTACATTATGTTTAATTAGCCCTGTTGAAATAAATTGGATTATTCACCTCAGTAAAGCAAACACAATTTGGTTCTTTTATGCATAAAATGCTTTGATCCCATTTGGAATGAAAATCTGACATAGATGAAACAGGAGGAGGTGAACACTGCTGATTTTTTTCCATACCTGTTCTGCATTTTATATGGATGAACTGCAAAATACATCATCAGCTGGTATTTACAGGGAAATGAGACTATCTGTTAAGGAAGTGCCTCTGAAGCTGCCCAATTTTGTAAAAAATTAATTAAAATTTCTTCATGTTTCTGATTATTAGGCAATAAATATAAGTAGTATAAATACATTTTATTTTTCAAAGATTGTTTATACATACAACTTTCACTAACTTAAGAGCTGATTGAACACACTTGAATATGTGTTTAATTGCTTTGACAAATTGAAGACTTTAATACAAACAAGTTATCATAAGAAAATTGAGTCACCAGATCAAGGTCCTTCTTTTTTACCAATTCAGATTAAAGGCAAAATTAAATATAGGGGAAAAAGAATTTCTGCCCAATAAGAGGAATGGGTTATTTTTTTCACTTTTGTTAGACATTGTGCACTTCCAGAAGAAAGTGATACTGGATGGCATGGTCATTTTACAGCTTTTATCCTGAATCCATAAGTTTTTCACATCCATTCTCTGCACTTTTTACCCCATATTACACAGCAACACATATTCCCAGAAATTGCACTTTCAAACAGAAGCTAGATTCACATCCTGGATGGGCATTTTCTAGAAGCTCTCAAATTTAGGAATTCATATATTTCAAAGGAATTTTAAACTTTCTGTTTGTCAGGTCATCAGAAGAAAAGGTTTTTCCCCACTGATAAAGAAAATAAGGATTAATCAAGACAAGATAAATAATCATTTAGATTACATTTTTTTCTCTCCCCAGTGTTTCTAAGGTGGAAAAAAAAGTTTTCTGCTTAGTTTCTCTTCAGTGACAGAATGATGGTTCTTGGAATCTCTTGACAGACTTCTAAAAAAATTTTGTATTAACTCAAATAAAATATCATAAAAATAGGAATATAATGAATACATCCTGATTTCTAGTTATATTTTCCTTAAAACATGTTCTACAAGTAAGAGGCAGTTAAAAAATGCATTATTCCAGAAAATGTATTTCTCTAGTAATTCTAAGTTTTAATGTCCTTGCAATGATTTTAAACTTCCTAGTTAACTTTGAAGATACAGGTTATAATTTTGTTCACTGTTCATAATTGTGAATGCTGTGGTATCTATATGTATAGATAATTTACCAATGCATGTAAATAGCAAAAATATGTTTTAGCTTTTGTTAACACATCCATAACAGATGAACCTTATTTCTCAACAGTGCTGATGTAATTTTCAAATGAAAGAACTAAGACAGGTTATGCAATTTAACTAGGATTCATAATAGAATGTTTTTTTGTTTTTTCTTTTTACCAGATGCAAATAAAAGATGCCAAAATGTTTGCAACTCACATGTGCAGGACAGTTCTTTTAGTAGATCCTTCAACTTTTTAACAAAATAAGCACAGAAACTCCCCCTTTCCATGTTCCTTTCCATGTGATGATTCACAGTCTTGAAAACAGGGAATGTAAAATGAAAATTCTCTATTAGATTGCCATTCTGAAATAAAATATAATGTTATTTCAAAGCAAAGCAAAAAAATCCCTGTATTCTTTAACAAAATGAGCCTGTCTTCAATATGTGGTCACTATCACTTACTCTGTAATTCTTGTGATGGGTGTCACTGAAATGCAATCCACTATGACCATGCCATATGGGTTTTGGAGTTTAGACTTAAAATAAACATAAGAAATGGCTAATAAGAATCACAGATACTTCCTTGAGGTCCAGCACACAGGAAAAACTTGGATGATAGCCTTTCTTTCAGAGAGGGCCCTTTATACACATGGTCATTTTTTTTCCCATGCTGTATCTTTTATAAGATAAAGGNGATTCCAGTTCATATTTTCAAGCTTAAAAACTAAGATTATTTAGATAGCAATCCAGGTGATGAAATTGGATTTTTGACTGAGACATTATTCAGGGAAAGTGTACAGTCCTGGGACAAAATGTACTACAGAAGTTCTGTTAAATATTTTGGCCTTAGAATAGCATGATCCAATTATTTCAAGACAGAAATTGAATACAGAAATTGTGTACAAATAATATGAACTCTTGATGTCATAGGCAAATTTGAATCTTGCTTTAAGGTCAGTTGAAGGGGTACTAAGTTGGGGCAGGGAGAGGTTTTATTCTGTGCACTGGTTTTGTATCGGGATTTTGCTTTACTTTTGCCTCACAATTAATGGTCATACTCTGCAGTAGTGTAAATCTTCTGTAAATCTGTAAATCACTTAGTATATTAACAAAAGTCTGAGAGGTATAACCCCACCAGAAAATCAAATTTATAAAGTTGTTTATGCTATGTAAGTTTTTAAGAAAGTGGATTTTCAGAGTTTTCACATTCCTCTGGAAACACAGACTCAAGCTACCAAAAAAAAAAAAAAATTTGTACACTGGTCTCTCAAGTGTATCATATCCTTCCTACTTCTTTCCTTTGAAATATTCCTTCAAAAATCCTAGAAACTAGTAATATTTAACAGCTTTGCTTCAATCCTTCTGTTGTCTTTGCATGTTCTAATGTGTGTTTTTAATAACATTTTTCAGATCCCTCATTCCCAAGAATTTATTCTTGTAACTGAGACATGGATACTGCTTTTTAAAGCTGTAATTTAAATGGTTTTCATATATTGTTTGTAATGTTGTCTTCTTGAAGATAGAAATATTAAATAGTAGAGAATGTAGCCAAAAAGACAGATAAAGAGAAAGGTGGGTGTGAAAAAAAAACCAAAAAATAAACAAACCAACAAACAATGGATAGACTCCAAATAGGAATCTCAGCAGTTAAGTATAGAATGAGAAGTGGTGCATTACATTATGTTTAATTAGCCCTGTTGAAATAAATTGGATTATTCACCTCAGTAAAGCAAACACAATTTGGTTCTTTTATGCATAAAATGCTTTGATCCCATTTGGAATGAAAATCTGACATAGATGAAACAGGAGGAGGTGAACACTGCTGATTTTTTTCCATACCTGTTCTGCATTTTATATGGATGAACTGCAAAATACATCATCAGCTGGTATTTACAGGGAAATGAGACTATCTGTTAAGGAAGTGCCTCTGAAGCTGCCCAATTTTGTAAAAAATTAATTAAAATTTCTTCATGTTTCTGATTATTAGGCAATAAATATAAGTAGTATAAATACATTTTATTTTTCAAAGATTGTTTATACATACAACTTTCACTAACTTAAGAGCTGATTGAACACACTTGAATATGTGTTTAATTGCTTTGACAAATTGAAGACTTTAATACAAACAAGTTATCATAAGAAAATTGAGTCACCAGATCAAGGTCCTTCTTTTTTACCAATTCAGATTAAAGGCAAAATTAAATATAGGGGAAAAAGAATTTCTGCCCAATAAGAGGAATGGGTTATTTTTTTCACTTTTGTTAGACATTGTGCACTTCCAGAAGAAAGTGATACTGGATGGCATGGTCATTTTACAGCTTTTATCCTGAATCCATAAGTTTTTCACATCCATTCTCTGCACTTTTTACCCCATATTACACAGCAACACATATTCCCAGAAATTGCACTTTCAAACAGAAGCTAGATTCACATCCTGGATGGGCATTTTCTAGAAGCTCTCAAATTTAGGAATTCATATATTTCAAAGGAATTTTAAACTTTCTGTTTGTCAGGTCATCAGAAGAAAAGGTTTTTCCCCACTGATAAAGAAAATAAGGATTAATCAAGACAAGATAAATAATCATTTAGATTACATTTTTTTCTCTCCCCAGTGTTTCTAAGGTGGAAAAAAAAGTTTTCTGCTTAGTTTCTCTTCAGTGACAGAATGATGGTTCTTGGAATCTCTTGACAGACTTCTAAAAAAATTTTGTATTAACTCAAATAAAATATCATAAAAATAGGAATATAATGAATACATCCTGATTTCTAGTTATATTTTCCTTAAAACATGTTCTACAAGTAAGAGGTAGTTAAAAAATGCATTATTCCAGAAAATGTATTTCTCTAGTAATTCTAAGTTTTAATGTCCTTGCAATGATTTTAAACTTCCTAGTTAACTTTGAAGATACAGGTTATAATTTTGTTCACTGTTCATAATTGTGAATGCTGTGGTATCTATATGTATAGATAATTTACCAATGCATGTAAATAGCAAAAATATGTTTTAGCTTTTGTTAACACATCCATAACAGATGAACCTTATTTCTCAACAGTGCTGATGTAATTTTCAAATGAAAGAACTAAGACAGGTTATGCAATTTAACTAGGATTCATAATAGAATGTTTTTTTGTTTTTTCTTTTTACCAGATGCAAATAAAAGATGCCAAAATGTTTGCAACTCACATGTGCAGGACAGTTCTTTTAGTAGATCCTTCAACTTTTTAACAAAATAAGCACAGAAACTCCCCCTTTCCATGTTCCTTTCCATGTGATGATTCACAGTCTTGAAAACAGGGAATGTAAAATGAAAATTCTCTATTAGATTGCCATTCTGAAATAAAATATAATGTTATTTCAAAGCAAAGCAAAAAAATCCCTGTATTCTTTAACAAAATGAGCCTGTCTTCAATATGTGGTCACTATCACTTACTCTGTAATTCTTGTGATGGGTGTCACTGAAATGCAATCCACTATGATCATGCCATATGGGTTTTGGAGTTTAGACTTAAAATAAACATAAGAAATGGCTAATAAGAATCACAGATACTTCCTTGAGGTCCAGCACACAGGAAAAACTTGGATGATAGCCTTTCTTTCAGAGAGGGCCCTTTATACACATGGTCATTTTTTTTCCCATGCTGTATCTTTTATAAGATAAAGGGCAATTAGTGAAATGTCCATGATGGAGGATACTAGGAATCCTTCAAAAGCAAGACTGTATTTAGAAAGAAAATATTAATAAAAATTGAATTTTGCCACTTTTGTGTAATTAATTTAGGTAATAGGTAGTTCAGGAAAAGAGTTAATCTGAATGAGAAATCAAAAGTCAGATTAGTGATTGTGAAATAAAGCTTGGCCTCCAGCCATTCTACAGTTGCTTTAAGTTGTATAATATAGGCCAGGGAGGAAAAAAGAGATGAGGGAGGGCGGGGGGGAGGGAAATCTATATAGGTATTGTATAGCATTCTTTATTATCTTAAAGTGTGATGAAGTTTTGTGGAATCTGAGAGAAAGGAATATGTTCTCTCTGAGACTCTTGTATACAGATTGATAGAAAACTACCAGAGAAACCATCAGTCGCCATCATAATAGAACTGTAATGGAATACTAAGTTGGCAGGGACCTCCAGCATCATTTGGTCCAAAATTTCTTGACAAAAGCCCAGTCTAGACAAGATGACCCAGCACCTTGTCCAGATGCCTCATGAAAGGGTCCAGTATTGGGGAATATGCCAGTTCTGTGGGGAGATTATTCCAATGGCTGATTGTTCTCATTGTGAAAAATTTTTCCTTTGTGTCCAGCTGGAAACTCCCCAAGAGTAGTAGCTCGTAGCCATTACCCCTTGTCTTTTCCATGTGAGTCCTGGTAAAAATGAGGTCTCCATCTGCTTTGTAGCCAGCCTTTAAATATTGAAACATGGACACAATGTCTTCCCTAACCTCCAGGTTGAACAAACACAGTTGTCTTAGTCTTTCCTCATATGGCAGGCTGCCCAGTCCTTTGATCATCTTTGTGGCCCTTTAGGGACCATTAGAAATTGTTGAGAGAAAAATATAGTCTTGCAGAATGAAAATGTCTGGAGTTTGCTGCATGGCAGTTTGAATAAAGTAAAACATAACTGAATTGATGATATGACAAAGGAAATTAATTTTTGCATTTCGGTGATAGTTGTTTTCATTTTCCCCATTCCACAAAACTGGTAAATTTTAAATTTCGTTTGTTCCTCTGTTGTGGAATTGTAATGTCATTTTAGATGCACTCTTGGATACAAGAGGTTTAATAAAATATTTATTTGAACTAATTTGATTGGAACAATTATTTTTTTCATTGTGAGATAGACCATGAGAAAAGTTGTAATGAGTTATAATATTTATTAACACCTAAGAAAATTTATTTTAGGCAGAGAGTGTCCTCTGATGTTTCAGAGTAAATGATAAGCATACGTAAGGAGTTCACATAAAAAGTAAAGAAGGAATCTACAGGCTTAGGCGGTAGATGTGATATCTCTAAGAATGAGGATTCCATTTTCCTTAATTCTGATGATTCAAAACTTAGATTTTCTTTGTCTCAATAGTTGCCTATAGGAAACAAGAGATTTAAAGAATACCGTCTATATGCCTCAGTCCTATTTGAAACATACACTGTCACTGTAAATACCTTACTTCAAAATGATTATTCACTTATATCTTACATGCTTTAGATGTAACTAACTGCACCCCTAACTACAAACTACAACTACTAACTAACTACAAATATGTAGTAATTGTTTTCCATTCTAATAAAGACTAGCAAAAATCAGGTGCCATTCTACTAGGCATGAAAACATGGAAGATTCAGATTCTGGCTCAAAAAAGCTTCACTTCAAAATACATAAGGCACAGAAAATACAGCAAAGGTGAGTTCATAGAATAGGTATCTTTAGTTAAAAGCTTTGGAGTTCATAGCAAGTAAATAAATAAATCAGATCAGCTAAGTAATGAAAACAAAGAAAATAAGGAGTAAAACTTCCCAGATCTCCACAGAGGGTGTTTAAACTATTATCCATTAGTCCATGACAGAAATTATAAGAATGAAAAATTAGCCTGCGTTCAGTCAGTCTGTATGAGCACTTCCTAGGGCCAGAGGTGCATCTGGTCAACTGTGCGCTCATTCACTGAGCAAAAATTCTTGTTTCCATTAAGTATTTTCTCTTTGCCATGGCACATCTCAGAAAATTAATTGAAGTATTGGAAGAAATGCAAAAAAAAAATGCATTTACTTTAAACACAAAAATAAAAATAAGCAAGCCATTAGAAGTCTTTTGTTTATTACCATTGCCCCTTGAGTTTGTTGTCCTTCTAGATGCAAAGATGCAGTCATGCATGGCTGCTTCAGAGACTGGTGGAAAGGTTGAATGCTAGAGGTATTGCAAAAGGAAAACAAAGCTAAGGCAAGCAAGGCTGAGTGGCATAGGAAAAGACACAACAAGAAGACTGATGCAGGGAAAAGTTAAGACTTGAAAACCACCTCCAGGAGAAGAGCAGCTGAGTGGCAGTGAAGCAGAACTACAAAAGTAGCCATTTAATGCTTAGTGGTTTTGGTCAAAAATAGTTTGATGAATGGAAAAGTACAAACAAACAAAAACAAAACAAACAAAAGAAATTTGGGCTTTCATTTGATACTGAAACTCCATTTTCTTTCTTTGCCATCCTTAGAAGTCTGCTTCTATAAGTAGGAAATAAGATGTCTTAGAGAAGATACAGAGAGGAAGTGTCTGAGTTAATGATGCTGACATGTATGTGACCAGTTCCAAAGGAAGTTCATTAAGAAGTAGAAGATTAAAAGAAAAGTCTTCTTGTTACCAACTGTTAGGATGAACTACTTATGTGATATAATTTAAATAGTAGAACCTCCACAGTTGCTTAAAATGATCAGGAAAGGAGACATGGGAAATATACAACTGCTTAAGAAATAAATTTTTTTTGTGAAATTCAGATGCCTTACAAGTATTCCTGAAACATACCAATCTTTTTAGGAAATTGTGTAGAGATTCTTGTCTAAACTAGAGCCCCGAAGAGACAAATGACACAGTTATGCTGTTAGGTTATTCCAGAATGAAATAATGTGCTTATATAAAGAACCATTTACCTGATGTTTCTGCCTGCCTTTTGCTCTTCACAGAAGTTCCCTTTAAGAATCAATTCTGCTTTGGACCATTACAGTTTTACTAAATCCAAATGCATTTTCTTCAGGTTAACTTAATAATACAGCAAGAATGTCAAATGTAAACTGCCTTCAGATCCACTCAGAGTGTTGCTGGCAATCCTAATCTTGTGTACTCATTACAGTTTTAGTTTGCCCAACTGCTAGTAGGAACTCAACTCACCATTCTTCATAATCCATGGAACAGGTAGATGTGCTCTTTGTGTCATGCACTGATATCTCTTTGGGCCTTATGGATTGCTGGCGATCTTTCCCTTTTATCTTTCCTGATATTCTGTAGCTCAAGAGACAATTTTATGTCTATGCCTTAGTTCTCTAGGGATTTCTTCAATGGCTATTTCTTGGCATGCTTTTTAAAGGCAGAGAGCACTTTTAGCCATGGTTTGATTTGGGTATTGGAATGCTATTAGAGAAAGTTTTGTGGGTTTTTTTGGCTTAACACTACCATCAACACAGAAAGGCCTGTTAAACCCACAGAAATATAAAAAGTACTGCAGCAACCAATGTTCAGGGAAAGACACACAAATTAAATATATGTCAAGAAACCCACTGACAGAAAAAATAGTGCTTAAAAGTAATGGAAAAGACACTATTATGGCTTTCCTCAGGGGCATAAATCAGGCCAACATGTGGTTTCGTATAAAAAAGCATTCAAGTTATACAATGAAACATTTTTTTCATAAGATAATATGTCAAAACAGCATAGGGAAACATTTTAGTTAGGCATAAATAGACATGGAGCATTCACAGACAACACTGAGAAAATGTTTTTATTTTTTGCAAATACATAATTCATAATAAAACCAATGTTGGACTCTTTCATATTTATGGAAACAACTGAAATATAAATATAGCACTGCACACATATTGTCACAGCATAATGAGTTTACTGGATATACTGTGGAAGTTAATGGCATGGGTGTGGAAAAGCCTGCAGTATTTTTTGGGGTTGTTTGGCTATAAATCCAGTCATAGCATCTATTTTGAAGAAATGTCTTCTTCAGAGCAAATAACATATTGTATAGATTTCAACCATCATAAGCCTGACATTCAAAACTAACTGCAACAGTTGCCAGAAAACATTTATTTGAATTGTAAATCCTGTTTATTAAAGAATATATAAGTAGGATGTATAATGCTGGATTACTGCCCAATGTTTTGCTTTCCAATGATGTCACATGATCTGAACTGATTAGCTTGTAGACTGATCCATTCTTGGGAAAAAAAAAAAGCGTTATTCAATGGGCAGGGGAAATAAGGCTTCAGTCATGAAAGAAAATAAATTCTTCATTCATGGCCTGATGACACTGATTGGGATTTTTTTAAATAAAAAATAACATAGAAACTGCCTTCTTTCTTGGATGATTAGCACAGTGATAGTAACAGTTACAGATGATGTTTGTTCTTCTAAAGAAAAACACGTAGAATAGTGGAGGAGCCTGGTGTCCTCTGAAATGTCAGTCCTGTTATAACTCACTTTCTTGGTAAAGAAAGAGAGGAAATTTGGAACTGGATACATAACTGCTATGACAAGGAAGAAAACACAGGAGAAAAGGAATTGGTAGAATTTTTCTTTCTTAAAAAGCTTTATGTGGCAGACAGAAGACAGACTTTTGAGTATTTGGAGCTATGGTTTCAGGTATCAATTTTTATCCACTGTTGGAAAAGCATATCAGAATTTTTTTGTCATTTTTACTAGATAAAAAGCTAATATAAATGAGAACCCTTCCCCCCCACCTTTTCTTTTTAGTATTTCTCCATCTCTGTTGCTAATTATCTGACCACATTGGAGAGGGAGTCCTGAGTCCTACTTTAGGTTTTTATAATATGTATAAAATATCTTCCTTAGTGTTGCAGGAGGCAGTACTGGCCAGAAAATAATTCTCCCAGTGTGGTAGAAGAAAGCAATCAGTGCTTGATTAAGATTTTATTACAAATCAGCTTAGTTTGCTGGTCTTGTTAAGAAAATAAGTTTTCCCCTGGAGAACTTAATTATTTTGGGTGTTATTTTGGGCTATGCTGGCTTTTTGAAGCTCTTTTTATGCCATTGAAGTTAAAAGTATGACATCGTATTTAATCCTTCTTCTATTCATATATACAAGTGCTTTTCCCAAATGATTTAACAAAAGGATAGTACAGATGTAAACAGAGACTCTTTGAATTATTCCACAGGGGAAGATTTCAATATGCACATATCATATTTTCACTGTAAATTAGACTGAACAGAACATATGTCTTATGTATCTACAAACCTTCCTATATCTATTTGCTTCTATTTCTGTCACAGTATAGGAAGAACCAGAGAACGAAAAAGAGAAAAAAGAAGAGTTTTTATCAAGCTTTCACCAGTCAAGAAATAATCTCTGCAAAAATTAAACCTTTGTACAAGATGCATAACAATATTTAATGGGAAGGGTCTGTTAACAATGAATTGCAGGTATTGTTTTCGGGAAAAATGCTTGAAAAGACAATCACAGGCATTTCTTTCTCTCCAGCTTTGGGAAAACCTTTGGGACCACATACTGCAAAAAGAAGGTCTAAAATGGAACTAAAACTACCCAAAAAATATAAAATATGCTTAAACTTGCCTACTGTTTCACAGATAAATTGATTTTGTAAACACATCTCTTTTTCTTCTGACATTACTGAAGAAAAACAGTTCACTTATGGCTTAACCTTCCAGTTCTTAAAACTTGCTAAGCATTTTTAGAATTGGATTGATATCTTGCATATCATTCTGCCAAAGTGTTTTGGTGGCATATGAGAATACACTGGTTTGCGTGCAGTTGTGATGGATCATTTGATAAACTGCTCAGATGTGATAGAGAGTCTACTGTAAGAAGTACAGAAATCCCAGAAGTCTACCTTGGATTCAGCAAGGCTTTTGACACTGTCTCTCATCCTCAGAAGTAAGCTCAGTAAGTGTGTGTTAGATGAATGAACAGTGAGGTGGATCAAGAACTGGCTCAATGTCATAACTCAGAGGGTCCTGATCAGTGGAGAACTATCCAGTAGGAGCCCTGAAGTCAGTGGTATTCCCCAGGGGTCAATACTTATTGGGTCCATTCTTATTCAACTTGTTTATCAACAACCTGGCCAAATAGATAGAATGCACCCTGAGCAAGTTTGCTGATACAAAACTGAGGGGAGTGGCTGATACACCTGAAAGCTGTGCTGACATTCATCAGGACCTCGACAGGCTGGAGATTTGGGTGGAGAGAAACCTAATGAGGTCCTGCACCTGGAGAGGAATAATCCCAAGAACAAATACCAGTTAGGTCTGATCTACTAGACAGCAGCTCCGTGGAGAAGGAGCTGGGAGTCTTGGTGAATGAGCGTGAGCCTGCAGGGCCCTTGTGGCCAGGAGGGCCAATGGGATCCTGGGGTGCATCAGGAATAGTGAGGCCAGGAGGTCAACAGAGGCGATCCTGACCCTACAGGTATCCTATCTGGAATATTGTGTTCAGTTCTGGTCTCCACAGATCAAGAAACACAAGGAGCTACTGGTGAGGATCCAGTGGGGGCCACAAACATGATTTGGGGTCTGGAGTCTCTCTCATATGAGGAGACACTGAGGGAGCTGGGCCTGTTTAGTTTGGAAATGATAGGACTGGGAGGGGATCTCATCAACACATAAAGTATCTCAAAGGCAGCTGTCAGGAGGGTGGTGCCAGGCTCTTTTCAGTGGTGCCCAGTGACAGGATGAGGAGCAATGGCCATAAACTAAAACACAAGAAATCAATATGAGGGAGACCTTCTTTACGCTGAGGGTGGCAGAGCACTGGAACAGGCTGCCCAGGGAGGTCATGGATTCTCCCTCTCTGTAGACATTCAAAGCTCAACATGGTCCTGTATAGCCCACTCTAAGTGATCTTGTCCTGGCAGGGGGGTTGGACAAGATGATCTCCAAAGGTCCCTTCCAACCCCAAAGAGTTCTGTGATTCTGTGAAGTCTGGTTAGGTAATAAGTATAGGCATATTTGGAAGAATGAATTTTCAAACTTCTTTTTAGTTTTTTTGTGATTACCAACTACAGCTTTGTAGCAGAAGGGGCATGTAAGTATAAAATAATTGCAGCATTTCTTCAAAACACAGCCTCTTACTTTATTGGCAATAAAAGAAAAATAGGGTTTATTTCAGATTAGTCACCTCTGGACTGTTAAAAACTAAATGACACATACATGTCTTCTAATTCCTTTTCTTATCATATCTGGATTAACTGAGAAAAGTGAATTCCTTGATTATTATTGAATTGCTCTGGTAGGAACCTTCATCTTGTCCTGGTAGGTAAATTGGTTTACTGCATCTTCAGGAGTTAAGTTCTTTTTCCTTATAGTTATTTCTGTGGTTTACCGTGATAAAATGTTATTCAATCACAATGTAAATTACATCATTTAAAAATATGTGTACAGGATATGTATTAAAAGAAATTAAGTAATTATGTTTTCAAGAGAATGTTTGAAGGCAAACCATTATATCCTCTTTAAAGGAACTAAAATTATAATTCTGGCTGTCAGGAGTAACACAGCAATGGTATAGAAGTTTTTTAGATCAAGCAAAAGAAAGTAGCAATAATTGCAGGAAGATACAATTTAAAACCTGAGGCTTTTTCCTATGAACTAATAAGCAAAGCAAATAGAATATGGAATTTCCAGGTGAATTTAGACTTCAAAGAAATGCTTGATCTCAGTACGATATCATCACATTCTCCCATCAGTCTGACTCATTGTTGCTGGCAGCTGTTGTTATTGGTATGGGTTCTCTGAGTGTTTGCAAGTATATGTGGGGTTTAGGTGGTTTGTGCGGGTTTTTGAAGACCCTTGAGTAGTCTGTAGTGAGTCAGGATAGGCAAAACAATAATATCTCATATTAAAGCTCTGTGTATTGGTTTCGTCACAGAAAAAGTAAATTTTCTTCTTAGTACCTGATACAGTGCTACATTTTGGATTTAGTAGAGAACAACATTGATAACACAGTGATGATTTAGTGGTTGCTGAGTAGTGGTTACCTTGAGTCGAGGACTTTTCAGTTTGATATGTTCTACCCGTGAGCAGGTGCACAAGAAGCTGGGAGGGAGCATGGCCAGGACATCTGACCCAAACTGGCCAAAGGGATATGACATACCAAAGAATGTCATGCCACCCTATATAAACTGAGCTGTTGGCTTGAGCTGCTGGTTGCTGCTTGGGGACAGGCCGGGCATCAGTCAGCATATGGTAAGCAATGGTGTTTTGCATTGCTTGTCTTTCTCAGGTGTAATTTCTACCTCACTTTTTCATTACAATTATTATTATTGTAAATATTATGTTTAGCACTCACTATTATTGTTATTGTTATATTATCATTGGTGGAGGTGGTGGTGGTGGGTTTTTTATTTTGTTTCCATTGTTAATCTGTTCTTGTCTCAAGGTTTACTTTTTTTTACTTTGATTCTCTTCCCCACTGTCATCTGGAGGAGGATGTGAAAGAGCAGCTGCATGGTACATATTTGTTGGCTGGGTTAAACTGCAACAACCTGATAGAACCAGACAAGAAAAGTAGGAAGGTATTCTCTATCTCTAACCAGAGCTAGGAAAAGAAAATTAAACTTATCAAAAGTGTAATCAGTGCTGCACTTCTAGAGATTTTTTTTAAAAGACAAAGGAAATAAAAAGACGAGAAAAATCCCAAACTCCCACTTACAACAGCAGCAGCTGTTGATAGATTTAGCTGCTTTGGGTAAACTGATGAATCTGTGTGGTTTCAGTGTAACATTGCTTAATTATAAAGCCATAACAATGACCAGTGAAGTAATATTTGCTCATTTCCCCACTCAGATCCAGTGCAAATGGATGAAATACTTTAAAGGCAATACAGTAAGTGACATGTCTAAATTAAACCTGTATTTAGCACCACTGAAATAGCAACATGCTCCAGGTACTGCAGACTAAGTCATTCACAGAAATTTATGAAACAACACAATAATTTTGCACTTTTTGTCTTACTGCCACACTTTTAACAAAATTCCTGCTTTGCAAGTTCTTCTGAAAGTACATAACTTTTTAAGCTCTCAATTTTAGGTAGAACTTTGCACTTTAATAGAAAATTTCTAGCTTAGTTCTTCCCTGGCGTGACACAACTTATGTGCGGGCAGAAGTGCATTTTATCTGCAGTGGAACAGTTTAGTTTAATGTTCAAGTCATTCTTGAAGCACTTGTAGGGTAATCTATTCTCAAATTTTTTTTAAGAGTATGCATGATCAGAAACTTTGCCTTTCTCGGCTTTTTCGGTAAAAAAATTAGAGCCTATGGCTTTTGCCATTCCCACAATGTTCTACTGCCCCACTTGAGCAAGCCTGAACTTTGCACGTGACGGGCATTAGCTAAAAGCAGAGTTTTTGTAAAAGCCCTTGATGACATTAAAATACCTTCCTTTCCTTGTAAACAAAGAAAGATGTTTTAAAATTAGAAATGGTCTCCATCTTTTTATTTCTAATACACAAAGGTAATAACTTTAAATTTTATAGACAAACACGCACTGCTGTATGCTTAATTTATATTTTTCATGACTGTGATCCCCCATGTTGAGGGTCAGTGAATATTGCATAGTAAAATATTGATTTCTACATCTTCCTGCTATTTTTATTTTTTTCATTAAGTGACTTGCCATTCAGTGACAATGCTGGGAATGCCAAATACTGGTTTGTAGGAAGAGTCAGATGCTAAAAATAGCATAAGAGCCTTTCTTGTCATTTGCAACTAAAAAGTCATGTTGGAAAAGAAACACCTCCAATGATTAGATGGGTCTAGAGGGCCTTTTTTTGGACCTTTTCTATTATTGTACACTTCTGGAATTACCCAGTGTTCTTCACTGGTTACGTTTTTCATAACACACTAAGTGTAAGTACTTCTTAGGTTTGACTTTCTTTTTTTTTTTCTGTTTTTTTCCCCTCAAAAGACTTTATTGTGCAGTCAGTCTTGATCCTTGAAAAGATATTTCTCTTTAAATTCATATCCCAATTCTTAATTCCTTTTAAAATAGGTTTTCTTCTTCTGCCATGTAAGAATGTTTGATTTGGAATTTTTTTCTTATCTAATATATTACATAAAAGTGTATTTCTCCTACCCAAGTCAAGTTACTTAACTGAAGGGGCTTTTTTTACTCTATATATAATTCTATATTTGTGACTGTATACAACTCTTTTTTATGGTGCCCTGATCATGGAATGTCAGGACATTTTAAACCTCTAAAGAAGAAATCTTTGCAGTACTCAAAAAGGGATGGTTAAATTTTGTTCATTGTGCTGTCAGGAAATTGAGATGCCAGCCCTTTGATATGCATCAATGGACATTTTGCCCTGTTCTGAATGGTGTTCTAAAGCCATCCCAATCATTACTTTAATACAGGATAATTTTGTAAGAAAAAGAGGAGGAAAAATGTACAGGAAAAATGTGGGCAAAATCAAAGAAATTATGTCCCTGAATTCACCCTGTAAGGGTGAATTTTAGCTTGTCCGGTGGAAAAAACTCCTATAAACTGCATAACATTTCAAATTCTTAAACAAGACTTAAATGATTTTTAACTTTTTGTTATGGCTCATTGCCTAAGGGTGCATTTCATCCTTGCACACACAGTGCAAATCTGGCTGTTTGTTTTTGTCTGTGAAAAGCATTTTGAGACTATATATTCATTGTCTAGTGCAGTAAGACACAAAAAGATGCATAATTGAAAGTTCTCGTTCTTGAAATGCTAAAAAGGATTTAAAAGCATAGGTTCAAATCCCCTAATCACTATATGAATCACTATATGATTTTATCAGGATATACAAATGACATGGACACACTGCTGCAGGCACGTTTTGTTGCTATTTCTGGAATTTTATAAGGATGATGCTTATGCTTTATGTCATGTCTCTAGGTGAATTCTTTGTAGTGTATGCACCTTGCATGTAATTGCTCCAGTTTGTTTTTCTGGAGCACCATTTCTTTTTCCCTTGTCTGTTTACATCAATTCAGATGCTGAATCCCCACAGGCAAGGAACCAGACTTCCTACATGATTATTACTTAGTGTTATATGGATTAGTTCTTTCACAAGTATTGTGCATTTTCTAAATATGTTACTTGGAAGGTTTCCAAAAATCTGATGAACTGTGTTTGGGGAGTTAGTTGGAAGATGGATATTTATTTTCAAAGGTAATGAAGACCTTAGATTTTCATGGAAACAAATTTATCTCAGTAGAAATTGAATACATCTGATAGGGTTTTGCCAACATTTACCAAAGTGCCTCGTATTTATTTCTAACTTTGTAGATGTGTAGCAAAAGTCTTTTGCAGCTTATATTCTGGCATGGCACCTGTCCTCTCTGGTTCCAGCAGCTTGCAAGATCCAATCTTTCATTAAATATAGTAATATAAAATCTTTGAAAGTGAATAGCCTACATGCTTGTGTCCTACTGTACAAGGTGGTAAGTTTTCCCTTTATGCTATAATCCCTGCCTACTGCTGCTCAGTGCTTATACTATAAAGAAGCAGCACAGCCATTTCCATTTCAGTACTGCCCAAGCAGCCTGCTGAGTCAGAGCACACTGCTGATTATTCTCACTGCATAGAGATTTTTCTTCTGTGCCTGTTTCAGTGCCTTCTGTGAACACTCACTTCAATCTTATGTCACCACCAAGGTCACTTTTCATTTTCCAATTCATATTCCTGTGGTTCATAGTTTCTTGGAGAGGGTCACATGCCTGCAAAGTTTAACAGCTGCCTCTGCCTCAAATCCTCTCAAATGAAAGCAACAGTGAAAACTTAGCTTCTGGAGATCCATGCTCAAGCAATAGAGGAAGCCTTTTACTGAGCTTGACTCTTCCAAAGGACCCTAATATCCTTGGGAACATCAGCTCCAGGGTCCTTGGCAAAAGACATTTTCCTCTTGCCTTCTCCAGATATCACCAGTAATAATGAGGCTTCCTGTCACCCTGCAGCTGTCTTTAAGTCTTCTTAGATGTTCAAGCTCAGCCAGAAATCCTTTCTGTTGCTACTATACTTTGCTAAATTTTAGATTATGTTCTGCAAAATCAGAACCTTGCAGCTCTCCACCAGCACCAGCTCATCAAGGAGCATCTTTGGCTTTTTTGGCATAATTTTTGAGAAGAGTGCTCACTTTGTGCATATTTGTGTTGATTACACATGCAGGAGAGCATAGATAGAAGAAACTTGGTCATCAAACTAAAAGAGAGTGGCTACTGAGGCCACCAGAGTGCTGTGTTTTCCTCTGTAGTTAACTAAAGTGGTCTGTTTTGCCCTGTTTCCATAGGGACAGCTTGCCGTGGACAAGTATCAGCACATGAATGTAAACCTTTATATGTACAGCATGAAAAAAAGTTTACTGAGCAAATGTGAATCACCAATAGTTTCTTGTAGGGAACAATGGTGTATTTTAGCATTAAAGTCTACAGTGGTGAAGTTGAATGCACATGCTTACTCTTTAAAAATTAATGAAGTTGGCTCCTGTATACCTAACATAAAGTCATGTTTTACTTCATCACCATGGCAGCCTGGAAAACAGTTTCTTTGTTCTAGGCTGACAATTATTATTTTGCAAAGCTTTCCATGAAATATTTATTTCACTTTCTCTGGGAGGGAAGGATAAGGTCTGAATTTTAGTTTCCATCACTCTTCTGAAGTTTCCAACACACTTGTCTTTTTCTGCTTTCAATCTTACTATTCCTTTTTTTTATTAAACAGCACTGTTTCTAAAGTTAATGGGGAAGAACTGGTTTTGTAGTGACAAACACATAGACTCTAAATGTATCTCTAATGCTTTATCTTTTAAGCAATAATGTAAGTAATAAATTTGCAGAGTTTTTATAAATAAAAATTAACAAAATATAAATTCCTAACTGTTGATGCCCAATTTAAAAGCAGAAGACTGTTATGTTTATGCAAAAAAGCAACCACAGAATGAAAGAATGGAAAGTTCTTGTGATAAACAAAGTATAAGGATGACAAAGAAAATCAGTTTCATGGACATAATGTTTAAAATTGTTCTCATGTACATTTAGGTTATATTCAGGGGAAGTAAGTAACTGCTTTACAGTTTAGCATAAGGAGCTATCTTAGTGGTCTTGCAAAATAAATACGTGTCTGTTTTATACACGCAGAAAAGACTTGTAATATGGAGGGAGTGCTTATCTGTCTTGATGTCATCTTAAGCATCATCTCAGAAATTTAAACTAATTAAATCATAAAATTAAAATTGTAGTTTTCAGTGGGGATTGGAAAAAAATCCTAACTGAGTAAATGGTCCTCTATTGTTAAAACAACTGATGATAAAACTGCATTTGAGAAGTTAATCAATTAAAGTCTTAGGGGGAAAAAAAAGAAATCTTGTCATATCTGATGCAAACCTAGTGATAATATTGATGAAGGAATAAGTAAAGTAGGGTTTGCGACCTGTTTAAAAAAATGTTTAAACAAGGAGGAATGTAAACAGGATAGTCCAATAGACAGAAAAAGGTGTTTTTCTGGTTTGTTTTTTTTTTTTACAAAAAATAAATCTAAGATGAGGATTACAAACCCTCCATCAAGTCATTGTAAATCAAGGATTAATAGACTGTTCATCTGGTCCAGATTCTTCCACCAAGAGAAGTCTTGAGAGGAACTCACACATCTGTTACAATTCTGTGGTAAACTTGTTCCTGGAGTAACACATGAACCTGTAAAATGTGAGTAAATGACCTCAAAGTGATCTCTAATGCACTTTTTTTTGTTGTTGTTGGACAAGATTATGAAGAAAGCAATTAAACCTTCTTAATGAATTGTATCTTTATCCAGGAGTGACTGCAGGATTTATTAAGATGGAATAAGACATAAACAATTTTCAAAAGAAGTATTAATATATTATGTCACATACCTATTTGAATATATTTATGAAATAAGCCATACTTCTCTTGGCCTTTCTTTTGTTTGTGATTTGGCAAATAAAGTTAGGCAATGAATCATAATTTTGCCAAAGCTGAGAGTGAATGAACTGGAGTATCTCCTTAAACAGTCAACATTTAGATGATATGACATGGAATGTGACCAATACAATTCATATTAATGGACAGAGGAGGGCTAGCCATCAGAAGAAAATTGCTTGACTGGAAATAAACATGACGATGGCATCTTATATGTCCCCAAACTCATGTTTATAGTGTCATCACATGGGTACTCTGAGTGCATAAAGAGAATGTTCTTAGTGGAGAGATGAAACTGACCTCACATTTGTAATACTGAACAATTGGCAACAGACATACTGCCAAATGTGTCCGATCAGTCCTTGGAAATATTTGATGTTCAACAGGTGAAGGTGAACATCAAGAAACCAGTTCAACCAACGTATGTCTTCATACTGAGTGATGGTAATAAATGGTTTTACCTGCAGATTGGTTCACAAGATAGATTCTGACTCAGCAATTTTTCATCAGTGTCTTCTACTTCAAGCAGAGAATGTCTGGGTCTAGGAACTTAAGCAAAGGATTCAGCTCATCTCTTAAAAACTCAGCACCCTTGAATTGTACTCAATTGGCCAGTGGTCAGATATTGAGATATTTCCTCATGGACATAACAGTTACAGGCATACTCTTTGCCATTTCTGCTGTTTGCTCTGTTACCTAGGGTTACCTAGATGGTTTTCCCTGATGTCCTGCCTACTCCTTTTTGTGTCTGACACAAAATGGGCATAATCTTGAGCAAATAAGGAGCATCAAAAGTATTTTTACATGGACTACCGTTTATATTCATCCTGAGGTAAAACTTCACTGCCAATTTGAGGCACTTTAAGTAAAAGAGGAAGCAAATTTCACAGAACTCTGGAACTAAGTAAGGATAGATAGTTGATTTCACTGCTATTTTTACAAGCACTCTGTTAGCTAAAACTGCTACTGAAGAACTACAGGAAACCCAAACTCTATTTTTATTTCCCTGTCTGAGCAGACTTCAGTATATACTGTCTAGACTCCTGGGGACAGACTTGAAGGAAGTGCCTGATCTTTTTTTTTCTGTTAAAGCTGTTGTAAGTTTCATGAATATTTGGATTTTGAGACAAAAGAAGAAAAGGAAAGTCATCCTGTAATGTGATGGTTAGGCATTCGCTTTCTCCAGATTTTCAAACTTATCTCAGTATAATTCTGCACTCTCAAGAGACAAGAGAAAGGGAACGAATTTAGGTGCACTAAGCTCCAGCAACAAGGTTTTGCTTTCAAATGCCATAAAATCTTCTTTGATAGTTAATCTCGTTCTTTGTCAGATAATAAGAATTAACTTAAATTGCGCAAGTGATTTTTGGTACACTATGGCAAAAATTTCTCTCCAGATGATTCAAAAACTGGTTGCTAAAAAGCCATGGATTAGGCATAAGAAAGTTACAATATTTATAAGCAGGTAATTTTATTTCCCAAATTATTAATTTGTGGTAGGAGGGAAGAATCTGTATATAACTTCTAGCTTTTCTCTTGGTTTAGAGAATTATATATGCTAAAAATAAATACACACACATAGGTGTATATATAAAGACATATGTATGTGTATAAATATATTGGTAAATCTTTGTGGAGTTCCTGGTGAGGCAGTGTCAGGTCGTTAACACACTCAGTATTAGTGGTCCATCCAGAGTTTAGTCACTGCTCATTTTCTGAGCAGACATGTAATCAAATGCCTGATAATTTTCTGTTAACTTGTCACCACTTAAACTTCTGTCTGCAAAAGTATTTTAACTTTTCTGGATTAGAAAGAAAATTTTTAGAAGAACTAGCAAATATCACAGATATTACTGTTTCCAGTTCATTTCTTACCTTCATAAATATAAAATTATATTAAAAAAAGAAAAAATGAAAGTAGCAAAATCTTTAACAAATTCCAATTTTCCAAGCAGTTCAGTTTGCATCCTATATTAAGCAATATACTTTCAATGCAGTGTTTGAAGATGCTTGAACATTACAGAGATCTGTGAAAAAATAAAGATTTTAGAAAAACTCCGCAATTTTACTTTAACTGAGTTGCAGATTTATGTTTTATATGACTTAACCTGTTGGGGTTTTTTTGAAAAAGTGTACTTAAGACAAATAAAAACATTTCACTTTGGAAAGCAAAAAAGAAAAGCATACAGTCTAAGCAATATCACAAAGCCCTATTTTTGCATAAACATTTTTCTACATTCTCTTCAGAAATATTACACTTATAATCTCACACATGTTTTTCTAGTTGCTTCACTTCTGAAATGATATATCTATTTTGTTCTCAGATGTTGCATTCTTTCTCCTGAAGGGTATTTAAATAAGAACATCTCACTTTTTTTTTATCTTAGCTAGGGCACCTGGGCTTAAAAAAAAGAAGTTGCTAGATGACTTGTTCTCAGAGAGACCTGAGCTGGCCTGGGTGGCAAGAGGGCTGCTCCTTGGTGGATCTTTCAGCAGTTGTTGAAGAACCACCGCTTCTTCCTCATCTCTGCCAACTGACTCCCATTCCTTTCCAGTAATAACTCTCCAGTCCTGTCTACCAGTGACTTGGCAGCTTTTGGTCGTTTACAATTACTGGTCTTTGCATGATGACAATGAATATCCTTTTTTCAAACAGAGTTTCATGACGAGTCAAAACCCTTCTAAAACCTTGATGCTTTCATAAAAGACAGCTCCTCTATTGCAGCAGCTCTGGTGCTGTTACTGCAACAACGAATTTTACAGGCTTGTTGGTATAAGGACTCTGCCTAATCTACCAGAAAAGAAAGAAACCAGCGAGAGTTTTCAGGTGGATCACTAGAACAATCCAAACCTTCATGCAACCTACACTTGCATTTATCTGCAAATGATGAAATAAAAGACATGTGCTAAAAATCTCTTTTATGATTCAAAGTATTCTCAGGACTTAATTGTCACTGAAACTGCACTTTAAAAAATGAAATATAAACAGGAAATAAGTACATCTCTTAAGTAAAAATTAATTTTGGAAGTTAGCTCTTCTGTATATTCAGTTGCATTTGGGATACCTGAAAGAATAATGAATAGCTTAAAAAGTGTTCCTCTAACAAGGAAAACACTAAATTTAAAACTTAATTCTCTTATAGATCTTTTACATGTACTCAGTAGAGTTAAGTCTTTAGTAATATAGAATAGTATTTAGAATTGCTCTTCAGGTTTTTACCTTGACTTACACATCACGAACATATTTTAAAATGCATCTGAGAGTTTTTGAAGAAACATTTTATTTTCTGGAAAAAAATACTAGTCCCACATGACCAACTGCCTTCAAACAAGGCTGATTTTGACATACTGAAAAAAATGCAGACATAGAATAACTTGTAAATAAATAACTTTTCTCTATTCTTATTTGAAAAAAAAAAACATTTTTCCATAAAACTGTTGAGAACATGAGTGCAATTTTTAAATTTCCTTCTTCAGGAAGCATCATTTTAATTTGTTCTCATGTTTACCAAAATGAAATGGTATTGTACTTAAATTAATCTAATCACAGTTTTTAAGTCTGATCTCATCTGGTAAGGAATTCCACATGCTCTCAAAGGAAACATTTTCTAAGTGCAGGCATATTAGGAAAGCATTTTAATTATGTGTCTGAGATCACTCATTCTCCCAGTATCGTATAATAAATCTGATTTCTCAAATCTATGGTTAGCAAACGTCACCGTCATTACACAAGAAATATGTAGAAATATGGTGACTACATTTCTGTTTTAGGCCTAGACAGTGTTTTAAAAAATTCACTATCTCATTTTCCTTCTTAATATCTCTTCCTAAGCAAGTATCTAATAAGTCAAAATAAGATTTCATCTTGCTCTGTAGAATTATAGAATGGTATGGGCTGGGATGCATTTTAAAGCTCACCAGGTTCCAACTGCCCCTAGGGACGCCTTCCACTGAGCACCATCCAAACTGCCCTTGAGCACTTCCAGGGGTGGTGTGGCAACAACTTCTCTGGGTAACCTCTTCCGGTATCTCACCACCACCACCTCAGTGAAGAATTTCTTTCTAATATCTAATCTAAACCTACTTTCTTTCAGGTTAAAGCCATTAAATCCTATCACTACATGCCCTTGGGAAAAATCACTCTTCAGCTCTTTTGTAAGCCCCCTTTAGGTAATGGAAGGCTGCTATAAGGCATCTCAAAGCCTTCTCTTCTCCATAGTGAACAGCCTTTCCTCACGGGAGAGGTACGTCAGCTCTCTGACCATTTTTGTGGCCCTTCTCCGGACTCACTCCAACACATCCATGTCTTTCTTGTTCTGGGGAACAAAGGTGGATGCAGCACTCCAGGTAAGGTCTCACAAGAACAGAGTAGAAGGAAAGAACCCCCTCTCCCACCCTGCTGGCCACACTGCTTTTGATGCAGTGCAGGACACAGCTGGCTGCAAGCGCACATTGCCAAGTGATGTCCAGCGTTTTGTCCACCAGAACCCCAAAGTCCTTCTCTTCAGATCTGCTCTCAATCCATTCTCTGCCCATTCTGTGTTCCTGCTTGACCTGGCCCAGGTGCAAAACCTTTCATTTGGCCTTGTTGAACCTCATGAGGATCACCCAGGCCCACCTCTCAAGCCTGTCACGATGCGTCTGGATGGCATTCCCTTCCCTCCAGCACCTTGATTGCACTCCACAACTTGGTGTATACATCAAATTGAGGGATATTAAGAATAATACAGGAGTCAAAGAAATCTACATGTTCAAAAGCTCATTAATGCCTGCTCAAAAGCGTGAATCTGCCTCGTGAGCTCTGCGTAGGTGTGCATGTTACTATTAGTCATAGGTAATGCACTTCTTGGCTCTATTCTAGGGGTCTGTTTGCAGGGATAGTTTCTGTCCAGAAACTGTGAGAAAAGATAATATTTGTCTGGTTTTGGTGTTTGGGGTTTTTTTCATGGAATGTATTTAAGATCCTACTATGGGACTCCACCCAATCAAAGAGTTTCAATTGCTACTTGAATCTAGCTAACTTGGATCTAGCTTAAAGTCTTAGTGACTATGGTTTATGGTTCCTGAAGAGTTAATGAGAGAATACCAGAACTATTCTCGTCTCTTATTTAGATAACAACTTGACACCTTTACAAATTCATGAGCTAAAATTGCTGTGCACACATGCACAATATCTTACTTTTCATTCAGCACTGTTTCCATTTTCTAGTGCCCTGTCTGACTTTGCTCACAGGTTGGAAAGTAGTGTGATGCATCATTTATGCTGTGTTCCACCTTTATTGACTGATGGCCTCCTTTTCTGTCAATCATTCCATTGAATTTTGTCAAAAAGAAAGTGAATAATTTTGTTGCTGATATGACTGAAGTGCATTCACCTGTAAACAAATGCTTGAGACAGAAATCAGAACAAATGGTTACCTAAGGTCATTTCAGATATTGCAAAGACCTAAAGGAAGTCAAATGCTGGTATCCAATTGACAAAGTGACAAATATAGTTTCCTTGTTTGATTGGAAAAGAAAAACACATTATCAATAATTATTAAGAAGGTTTTTTTCTTTTGAAAGTGGTTCAGTTTGACAGCATGTGATCCACAGCCCAATGCAAAAGATGTTCATGTAAGGTTGTTACATGACTTCACCAGACTACTACCCGATTGTCCATCTCTTGCTCAAATCCAAAAGTGCTATATTCAAACACCAACTAACCCATAATAGATACATGTCAGAGAGCAGCAAGTTCACCAGTATCCACCAGGGAGGCAGGGCCAGAAACAGGACTGGAGATGGCACACTCACAACAAAAATCAGGCCAAAACTGGGAGCCCAGACCCAAGTTTAAATGGGGGTCCTGGGTCCATGGGCAAAAGGTATGAATGAAGGTTCTCATGCAAGGCTGGTCAGGGCTTTTGAGAAAGACAGTTTGTACATTAGGAACTAATATAATTTGAACCATATTATTGAGTGCTTTGTGTGTTTTATAGCATTCAAATTACCAAGAGTGAAAGTCAAATTTTAAAATCACTAAGTTTAGTAACACTGCATGATAAGAATAATGAAATGCTAGAAATGGGCATGTCAGTATTTGGTACTGTTTTGTAGAAGCTGATTATAGGCAATATCAAAATATTAAAGCAAACACAATGAGGTATTAACACATAACCTCAAATATTTTTATCCCCAATTATTAATAAATGAAGAACTTGCATGTGAAGTGGCCCAACCCTGTGTCCTCCCCATTTACAGCCTCTTACAGTGAAGTTGATCTTTGTTGAACTAATAAATTTTTGAAGAACATATATAGAGGATCCAAATGCTTTGACATTTTCATGAGGAAAAGGATCCAACAGTAGGTTTTGAAAGCACATAAAATCTCTTGTATTGTATGTGAAATTAATTCACAAAATATTCCAGCTCCACATACTGCATTAAAGTGTGAATCATTTCAGTTATACAAGAAAAAAGGTGTAACTTTGCTCATACCCAAACAGCACACTACCTTTTTCAAAAAAAAAAAAAAANATCCATCTGAATTTATTGGAAGCACGCACATTTAAATACACAAAAGCAGAGAATACTTGGAAGCAGATTGAGGGGTTATGGAGTGAGAGGAAGGAAAGGCTGCTCGAAGAAAAGTCTTCAATAAAAGGGGTCAGATATGCAGGAGAAAAAGAATCCTAAATTTTTTGAAGAATTCAGCATTGAATATTTCTTTATTTTAAATTATCATAGAAACTCTCTCTTAATATTTCCTCATTCCTCATTTCTTTACTGCTATTTTTTCATTTCTCCACAAAGAATCTGTGGTTTGACAGATGATTTAATGAAACTGAAATTTCTACCAATTTGTAGTCCAGTGTGGATTTGTACACAATGTTTCAGAAAATCTTCATAATTAGCCGACTTCAGAAATGGTCATGTATTTGTCAAAAATCTGTTTTGGTCATGCATAGTGCAGTCCTATACCTGGGAAGGGTCAGATACAACCTGAGCATCATTTAACTCAGCTAAACAAAAGGCTCTCCTGAGGATGAGAGAGGTGGGGGAAGCCAGTAGGAGACTAAATTTCCTTTCTCACCCTTCCCTGAAGGTAATGAAAAGCAGGTACAGGAACATTGTCAAGTTGTTGGTATGATTTTTGGTGAGTTGTAGAAGAATATATTATAGACAATCCACTATTTCAGCTTAATGTAAGATTTATTGTGAAAAGGTGACAGACTGGAGTAACAGGAGCATATAGACCCTTGAAAAGCAAAACTGCCTAGGCTTGTATCTCCTCAGCAAGGGTGCATGAGGAAATTGGTGATTTTCTCAGATTGCCACAGGCCTCCTTTATTCCTTTGTGCCTGCTGAGAAGACTGGTTTTTTACTATATTCATCTGTATTTTCACAATCAATCACCATCTTTCTCTGCTTTTCAAGAGCAATCACACTACCATAGATGGTGCTCCTTTAGGCAGCCCTTCTCATTTCCCTGTAGACATGCTGGGCTCTCATCTTGAAATGGCATCTGCCATCAGCTATGCCAAGATGCCAACAAAAAAGAGGGAGAGATCACAAGGAGGTAACATTTTAAAAAGACACAAAATTCAAACCTCAAATAATTCCTAGTACTTGAGACTGACTTTAGATCTATCTTGGAGTAGATGAACATACAGAAGAAAAACTATCATTTTGCAGCTGAAACACTCATGAATGTACTGCTTAAGGGCTATTTCAGAAAACAAAGGAACAACACAACTGAGTGATGTCTGCATGTCAGACAAAGAAATGTGAAGAAGAAGAGGCGACCACAGCTAGACATCAGAACCATCTGTTCCTTTTGTTCTGAGTAAAGACTTCTGGATGAGCAAGCACACCTGAGATCTTTAACAAAGGCTGTGTGTTATCAAATGGCAAAGGTGGACTTTACTTACAGCTGACTACCTCAATATTCAGGATGCATCCAGACAAATAAACTGTGTATTATTAGGCAAGAACTGAAACTATCCAGGTTTAAAAGCTTATCACTGTTGCTGACTATAACATTTTTTTTCCCTTTTGCTGGCTGATAATTATTGTGTCTATTTCTCTTCCACAGACTACTTTTCACTTGTTTTCACTGTAATGCTGAAGTTCTTTTACCAAGCAAGAATAGCAATGAGAAGGGCATAACCACTATTTCAGTATTTCACATAGAAAGTTGTGCTGCTTTAGTTTGACAGAAAATGGATATTATCTTTATTTTTTACTATACTTACCCATAGAAAATAGATATACTTCCCATTGGAGAGAACTGTGATTATATCACTATCCTTAGATCTACCTTCAAATCACTTGCTTTTCAGTGATCTAAAAATTGCTATTTCTCTTAATGCATCATTCCCAATCTGTAAAATGGGAAGAGTACTATTTTACAATGCAGGTCTTCATGTCAAATGTTCAGCTAAAAAGGCAATATAGGTGATATAATCATCTTGTAGGGAAAATCATCCTATGATAGGGAGAAAAGATATAAATATGTGTAGTTTGGAGACATAGTTCTCTGTGCACAGCATATGAGAAAAAAAATCTTCTCCCTGTAAATTTTCAGCATTCTAATCAGCATTTAAATCTTGATGATATGCAATGTAATTTTTTCTCTTTGTTTGATGTCACTTGTTACAGTAAATAATGTGGACCTTTTCTTTAATTAATATTCATTGAAGCTATTTATGATTTACAAAAAGAATAGAAAAGCATCTATAATAAACTAAAATCTTAATAGCTACAATCCTAATTTATATAGTAAGCTTTATATGAGTTTGCCACAGTTCTTCACAAACAAATCATACAGAACTACAGGAAGGAAAATTAATCCGTCTCAAACAAAGCCATTTGGAAAAGACTTGTTGTCACTGTGCTTGTAAAAATATTCCAAAAATGAACAAAATGAGTATTTGCAGGAAGCAAGCGATACATCTAGGGTGCCAGCAGAGAAATGTTGTTTCAAATATTTTCTTTATTCAGTGGCTGAAGTAATAAATCACACAGTACATGAATTGAGATAAAAATAAATAATAAACATTACTGAAAACAAAATAGTAGTGAAATAAAATATGAAGCTATTGCAAGCAGCATTTGGCATTGTGTGAAAATAATAGGGTCTCTTTTGTTTTCTTATCAGCTCTGAAAAGTGTGTTGTCTGGCTTCATGTAACTGCAGCTTCATTTTTTGGCAGTAGATGAATATGCTTTTGTTTTAAACCTCAGTATCTTTAACATTGAACAGAAGTACAGGTATGTGAGGCAGAGAAGATACAGTTTAGATACTGTGTGCTTCATGAAATGTGGTAAACTGGCTATTCTATCTACATGCAAATTGAAATTTAAGTTTTCTATTTTCCATTGCATTGGAGTTTTTTAATTTGCATTTGACCAAAATACAGCTATATTAATAAAAGTTTAAAAGTTCATTACATATTTAAAAAATGATCAAAATTTCTGGGAAAATACTTGGGTGAGCTCTACAGTGTCTGTGCTGGTGTAGAGGTCAATAACCTAGTTTTGGTTTAGTCTATTATGTGAAGATTTTGTACCAAAAAATAGTTACAGTTAGGATGAAATTGAAAAACATGTATGAACAGAGGGGAACATTAAAGATTAGTTGTTTTTTTAAGCTCATTCTTATATCAGACTTGCATACTTACATCAGGAATCAATTTCTCATCCTTTCAGAAAGAAACAGAGGGGGTGTTCTCCAGCATGAAGGTGGAGGGGAGGGACCATTTTACTGTGTCAAGTATCATAGGACTGTATATGTTCTCAGGGCAAGTTGCAGGTGTGTATACTGTAGGTAGGTTGCAACTCTAACATTAAAAAAACCCAAAACTGTTTTGAGGTTAGAGCAGGTGAGCTGAATTATCTCAGAGTCTGGAGAAATTCTTCAAGATCTTTCACAGGTACCTAATCATCTCTTCTTCGAGGCAGCAAATCCAGTACTGCTGGGAAAGAGCACAGATGCACAAAGAGGATCGTATTTGCACTTTGAATTGGCATAGAGGGACTGAGACCACAGAAGAGGCCCCAGCTGGGGGTGGTGTCAAGGTGGGAGGCATCAGATGGGTGAAGGGTAAAGGATCCCAGTCAGGAGTCTGCCTTGCTGAAAGTTGCTCATCTGCCATCCTGTGCCAAGGAAATGCCTCTTTAAGCAGTGGCTCTGCTGGAAGCAAGAGGCAGATTGCAGTGGTGGGCAATTGCTACCAGAAAAATAGCAAGCTGGGCTTGTGACAGCAGAGAGAATTTCATGGTGACTTGCTTGCCAAGTGCACAAATGTGTCAGACCTTGTGAAATGTCTCTACCAACTGCCAGGAAACAACAGAGGGGGTCTGTAGATGTGCATGGGAATAAAAATAGCAGAGAGAAAAGCAGGAGAGAAATGGAGTAGAATTCAGGGTTTTAAGAATGTTTTAAGAGTACAAAACCAACTAAACTAGTGTTCTTTGTAACACTCCCTGCAATTTCTGTGACACTGAAGAAGGAGGAAGAGAAGCAAACTTTTAATGTTGGGCTGAGAAGCCAGTAGTAAGGATTAAGAGGCATCAGAAGCTTCTAGCACAATGGATGGTCATGCAGAAGAGATGTACTTCCTCTAAATGACAAGTGGGTCAAGCTTCTACCATTTAATATCAAGGAAATTGAGAGTGAACTTTTAAATGAAGGAATAAGAGTGAGTTGACAAGTTCAGAACATCACAGAGGTGGCAATGACATATCTATTATGGATGACGTTATGGAAATTTTTTTAGTCTCTGTAAAGGCTAGAACACAGAATGGAATTAGTCAGACAGAGTATGATTTAAACTGGATGCTGGGAAGGGAACCAAACCTGTACAGTAACAATATAAAGTACAAGTTGTCAAATGAAGGAACATGAATAACCAAACAGCAGACGTACCAGAAACTTGGTGGAAAGAGAACAATCTGCTAAGCATCATTCAGTGGAATAAAATTAGCAACAGTGATCAAAAGGACACTGACTATTTGGCAGGATCAAATGGTATGCACCCAAGATTTACTTAAAATTCTCCTGGTACTTGAAGTACTTGGCAGATATATTTTAAATTGATCCCAGGTGAGATTCCAAGAAATTCAGGATACATAAGCCTGCTATCTCAACAAGGCAAATTAGTATAGCCTATAATAATGCACAAAATAATAATCACATAATCACAATACTGGGGAAGAGAAAATGTTGATTCTTGAAGGGAAATCCTGTGTCATAAATGTACTACAGATACTTGAAAGTTCAGCATGTGGGTAAGGGTGTTCTTCCTGATATATCCCACCTGGAGTCCCACTACGTTTCTGCCGTAATTTGTCATCCAAAGCTTTAAAGAACTTAAGCACTTACACCGTAAGAGATGAAGTCCTTCACTTTATTTCATCATTTGGTTAAATGATTAATAGAGAGTAGGAATTAATACTTTTTGCAGTGTAATCAACAGTGTATTCCACACAGATCTCTGCTGGGACTTGTGCAGTTCAAGATATTAATAAATGACCTGGAAGTGAAAGCCATTCGTAAAGTGGCAAAGTTTACTGCTGATAACAAGTTATGCAAGGCAGTAAAAAAGAAGGCAGACCATGAAGAATTGCAGAAGGACCTGAGGAAGATGAACGAGTAGCCAATAAAATAGCAGATGAAATTCAGTATGGATAAATGTCATGTATAGGGGAATGAGCAGGCCTGCACATACAACACAATGGGCCCCTAACTGCTCATTATCACTCAGGAACAAAATCTTGGGTTATAATAAATGGCTCTATGAAAATGTCAGCTCAATATTGGTAGGACAGGCAAATCAAAGATGAGAATCATTTTGAAAAGGGATAAAGAATTAAAAAAGGGAACATCATATCTCGTTGTATAATTCTCTGGAATCACCCCTTTCTCCTCCCTTTAAATAGAACCTATGCAAACTGGAAAACATTCAGGAAAGGAGAACAAGGATTATCAAATGTCTGAAACTGCACTGTTTCTTTTTATAAAATAATGGAGTAAGAGAAGACTGTAAAGCTTGGGAAAAATGATGAAAAAAAGAGATTAAGATAGACCTCTTTTATAAAGAGTGTCTGGGAGAGGTTTGGTAAGGATTGATAGTCCATTGGGAATATAAAGTTGTCCAAAATAAAGGGAGGGATAGATCAATTTAGCAGGAGTCAGCTTCAAAACAAATTTAGGGAATTAGTTCTTCACTCAGTAGCTGTAGGCTAGTGGAACTGCTCCAAACAATGTTGGAAATACTAAAAAGAGCATGGACTGAAGGAGAGATGGGAAAAACTCATGGAACAAGAGTCCAAGGATACCTACTTAATGCATACATACAATTTCTGACTCCAGAACTGAAAAACATTGGAAAGTACATGAGGCAGAAGTGTCACAGAGGCTTCTCAATTTTTCATTCTTTCCTATATTTCCATTTATGACATATTTTACTTTTGAAACAATAGAAACAAGCATTTGGTGTGACTCAGACGGCCCTTACTATGTAGATCCATTGTTATTGATTCTTCCAATGACAGACACCTGCCTACTTCATTAGTGACAAACAAACCAAACTGTGCATAGAAATGAGGCGCATCCTCATTTTTAATGCATGCATTGCAACTTCACTCTCATCCTTATGTGACCCTACAACCATAGCAATTTAGTATGAGTTTTCCTTTTCTATTCAAAGTTAATGGCAGTTGTTTCATAGCCCGTCCAGGTGTTGCTGTCACAGAGTGAATTGAAAAGGTGTCTGTACATCCTCACTTACGATGCAAGTGTGCATCACAAGAGTGCTTTAAGGTGTGAAGCCTGGTGAGGATAGTACTGGAGGAGCGTGGGAGGTGGGGACTGCCACGCCTGGTGCAATGTGGACCATTCAGCCTGTTAAGAGTCAGTTCCAAGGATGCACAGAACAGCACCACTCTTACAAGTAATTTCAGACACTTGCAGGCGAGGAGTGCAGCAGCACACGATGCAGGCAGCAACAGCCTGGCGCTTGAGCACCAGCCTTCTCTCAGCACAGAGACAGATGATGTGTGGTCTAATAGAAACAGACAGTGGTAGGCACACTGCCTTTTCCTGAAACTGAGCCTATAACTGAATGATAAGGAATTTGGGGCTGCCCAAAAGAGGAATTTGATCACTTGGATAATTTTGTTGCATTTTTTTCTTTTTGTAAACAGGGTCTGTGCTGTGCCTATGATAAGAAACATAGGTTTCTCCTATACCTATTGTTCCTGGAGAGCTGCTTAATACAAGATTTATACTCCCACCTTAGCAATGGCAACATTAATCTTTTTTGGTATGGACTGCATACATAGCAAGAATAATAATTATGAAAAAGCATTTCTCGTCATACCTACTATCCATCTTATCTTTTAGTTCATAAGCTACAGCTCATTATTCAAGACTGTGAAATCAAAATGTTCTGATGGTCAAAATGCCTCTGGTACCTCTACTTTGTTTTGGGAGAAATCACAGTTTTCACCAATATGTTTCATGTCTCTAATACCACCTAGTTATTGGTCTTTATCATTTCAGATTGCTGTTCACAATAGGTGTGTTTGAACAGGACCACATCAAGGTTTTTTAATATTAAGAAATCAGACTACCTCTAGGTCCAGACTATCTGGTTTTATTCTTGCACAGTTAGAAAGGTTTCAGATACATGCAATTCAGACTTTTTTTTTTTTATATTTAGACAGCACTGTGTTTTTGAAAAACAGAGGACAAACCCTTGCAAAATTTTTAGTGAGGATACATACTATTTCCTTCTCCTATTTATTGATACACTGGTACTTGAGTATTTTACAGCAGCCTATGGCTTCTGCTTCCCTCAGTGGTTGCACTTTTTAGAACTGGAGGTTTCTTCTTAGGCATGAAACCATTCTTGCAAATCTTGTCAAAACAGTGTTCTTCAATAGAAAGAGCACTCTTCCCTAGATTGCCACCAACCAATACTACAGGCATTTATAAAGACATTCTTCTGGAAAAAAAACCCAGCTTGTAGTCTGTTAGCTACAGATTGTCTTCATAGAAGAAAAACATGGGAGCTGTAGGGATTTTTACTTTCTTTTTTATGCTTCCTTAAGGCTGGGAAAGTTCTGAAGGATGATCACTACTCTGCTTCACAGGTAGGAATGCTGAGCTAAATCTACATGATAATGTTTTAGGTTAATGTGATTAGGACTCAGTGAAGATCCATACAACTATACAAACGAATTAGTGTGTTTCACTGATTAAAGACTTTTGTCTGGAAAATAATTTTCTTCTAAAGTCATTATATTTATGTGACTAACAAAATAGCTTGATTAACACTGTAATAATGTCTACCAAAAATATATATAATGATTCACTACTTATGGCAAGCTAAGAGAATAATTTCTTAACATTATATGCTGAAAAAACATTCTCAGTCTAGTTAATTTGTCTAAAAATTGTTAATGTATTTGGCATTTTGATCTCATTCTTTAACTAAACCTAATCTTTAACTAAACCTAATGGGGGGAAAAAAAAGAAAACATCCTTTTCATATGTCTCTGATTCAGTTGATATTGTTTTTATACACATAATCATGAAAACATTTGGCATGCGTCTAGGTATATAATACCATAGTGTCTTGCAATTTATGTAAATCCCTCAGTATTTTATCATTAATCATTGTGTCGTTGAAACGCAATAATAATTTTAAAAAACAATAAAACATTAAGGTTCAGGGTCAACCTGAACATACAGTATTAGGTTTCAAAGAAAGCATTTCACTTGAAGTTTTTGTTTGTTTTTTTTTTTTTTCATAAGTATAGACTTCTGGATAAGAACAGTCACACGGGTATCTTTGGTGTTGCCCACCACCACCCCCGTCCCCCCTCAACAAATCCAAAACCTGTGAAAATGCTTTTGTACACATCCACTTTCCAGGTCTTTGTCATCTGTGATGGCAGCCTCCTTTTCCTTCCTCTCTGTTTTTTTTCCAGAATGATCGGAGAGGTGTCTGCCTCTACCCTGTTGCTGCACAACAGCGCGCTATAATGAAGAAAGATCGTTCTCTTTCCTCTCTAGGGTAGTAACTTTTCTTCTGCCGAGAAAACTGGTGAAAGATAACACAGCAGCAGTCTGTGGAAGTTAGTTTGGGAAACCTATTAGTGTCTCAAGTTGAACTGCAACACTTTACACATGAATTTAACGCACAAGGTCAAACTCACATTTTCATCATATCCAAGTACTTCATATATCTCGGTGTCCCATTACTCAAAAACAGCAGTAATATTGCAGGATTTTTTGAGTTATCAATTTTTTAGAAGACCTAAGCATTTATTATTATGCCCCTTGGATCCTCTGAATGGGTGGGACATGGTAAGTTGAATGTTTGAAGGTAAGTGTGAAAATACTCCTTTAGATAATGCATAAGCAAAGTGAATGATGGATCAGAACCAAGTGTACTTGTGGATAATGATAGACCAGGTGCACTTCGACCAACATGTTGTTTTTAACTGCCTAAGTTGGGTTACAGAAAACCTAACTGAGGTAAAATGATGAAGTATATTGCAGAATCTTCTTTCTGTTATTGCTGTTTCTTACTTGGTAGAAATCGTAAAAAAAAGAGTTATGTCCTCTGAGTCTTATAAAAACATGTTGTAATTTAATATAAACATCTAGTTCATAGTGAAATATTTTAAAAAAATCACAAACTTAACTATGTCAGATTTACAGCAGAACTTAGACAAAACCTGTGGAGCTTTAATGATATCTGCTGAAGTAGTACAAGAATTAACCTAGCAAAATATAAAAAAATAAAGGACTATTTTTCTTCAGCTAACAAAAAAACTATGAAGAGTTTTGCTACAATACTCTCAAGACAGCCCTTTTTTTAATCTGTTCAAAAATAAATTTCAATTAATAATTTTCTGTTTAAAAGACTGCATGTGTAAATATCAAAACATACACTAAAAATAAACTGGGTTGTGGTAAAAGTGTGTAAACAATGTTGTGCAAACTGCTCTCCCAAAGTTTAAAGGTGTTCTGAAGGACTCTGCACAAAGCATGTGAAATGATAATGAAACCTTGATAAGAAATTATGGCCTTTACTAAACTTTTTATGCTTCACTCATGCTCAGGATTAATAGGATTTAGACAGAAGAAAATGTCCGAATACGTCAAGTTCATTTTGGTTTTGAAGGTTTATTGCCGACTGAAATTCACTTTTTGTAATTGGATGCTTCCCACTTCTCTCAGCACTGCAGTTGAGGGCCTAGCTACCAGAAGCAGCCAAAACCCAAGGAAAGTAATTCAGATAAAAGTTGGGGAGTCTATCTTTGATTTTGCTTTGATTTGAAACAAACCAAAAGCAGAATATTTTCAACCTTTTCTGTAAACTAGAAGGAATACTTCAAATAGTCGCAGAAATTAAAACAGATTTAGCAAATAAATGCATCAAGCAATTTTTTTGCAATCAGAATTTTAAAACAGTAGTAAATGTGAATTTCCCTGAGTAGATATGAAGTTATCTGGTATATTGGGCTATGGAGTAACCTTCTGGGACGACAGTCCAGAGCTATAGACCCGGGGAAAAAAATTATGTCTAGGTTGGTAGCAGCTGCTATATCATTTGTCAACAGACTCCAATTATTCCCAGCCTCACGAATCCTATTACAACAGAGTCTCCAACAGCTGTAGTACATTACTGAAGCCAATCTCTCATTTTGCTAATCTTTGTGATTGCCTAGTGAGTGTAAAGAAAGTTTGGCCTTGATCTGCATCTCACAGCAACTGAGACACGAATTAATGCTGAAGAATACATACACTGAAAAAGTAGTCAGTTTTGTGACCTAAAACCCATTTTATGTCAAAAAACTTCAGATGTACCCTGCCACAACATGATCTAATACATTCCTTCCCATCAGTTCTAGTTTTTATTTATGTGTTTCATCTCTGACATTGTGTGAAATAAACAGGAGAATGGACAAAATTATTTTTCTCAGTGTGAAGTTCTTCAATTACTTTGGGAATTCATTACAGTTGTACACAAGCACATTAATTAGTCATACAATTACTTCTATAGTGTAATTCTAGGACAAGTTAATGTAGATAATATTGCTCAATATTAATTTTTTATTTTTAAGATCTGTATTTATTGCTAAGAACTATCTATAACTTTTCTCATATTAATAAATTACAGAGAAATGGTGTTAGATTTGTATTTGGATTCCTAGGTAGTTTCTTAGAGAGCAATTTTTTCCATATTTCTTTTCCAGGAGTCTGAAGTGAAAAAGAAATTTAAAGAATTTTTGCATGATGACAAATGACCTGTCACTCATATTTAATCATTACTATAGCCATTAACAACATAAAGTGACAATTCTGCTTCAGATTATTATTCCAGTTGTATACAGGAACTTTTTTTTTAATATCAGACATGATCTAAGAGCTAATAACTGCAAGAACAGTGGCTCTTGAATCTCTTACTCTTCAACATTTTGGCACAACATCATAAATCTTTTTTTTTTTTATTCTCTCTGGAGAGAAATCTATTCAGTGACATGAGCTGAATGAGATTTCAAGAGGAAAGGCTACAAAAGGTGTCTTGTATGCAGAGGAAGAATTAGAGCTTGCTGTGATTCTTCACAGTAAACAGTAGGAATGTCCTGTCATTCTCACTTCATGTCATATTATATGGCATCGGTAAGGAATGAGGAAATAAGAAATGGCAAGTCAAGGAACTGATTGCAGCAGAAGTTTGGATTCTGAAAATCTGTACTTTTCCAATGTGGCATGAATTAAAGCATTTTATTGCTGCCATTTGGTCCTTTTCTTTACATCTTTTTGTCATGGTCTTTGACTTCTTCAGGTCTTAAAACTAATATAATATCTCACATTTTGTTTCATACAAACCTCTAGTTCATTCCTGTCCTTTGGGTACTTCAAATTGTCTAGGTATACATTTATCTGTCTAGTTGTCTGAGCCTAAAATATGGATTGACAGAAACTCTATTCAGATGACGCCTGGCCCGAGTGGTTAAAAGTATCTCAGCATTTAAACACCAACCACTACTAGGATTTCTTCTCACCTGAGAGGTCTGACACCTTTCTGGAACCACAAATGCTGTGTTTTACATTATCTGCTTTCATTGAGTACCTTAGTGGTTGGAATATTTGTGCAAAATAAAAAAATTTGGTGGTACAGAGGAACACAGGATTCTTTGGCTTCTAAAGCAGCGCTTTCACTATCAGGCTATGTGGCCATAATAATTTTTCCTCATTTTTGTTTCCCAGTCACTAGTTATGCCATCTTCAGCACAACTGTTGAGAGTGAGTTGAGCACATATTTCAGGGTAATAGTAAGGCTGGCAGTTAAATCACTGTCTCAGAAGGTGAGAAGATGACAGGAGGACACATAAATGTCTACACCAAGCTGTAAAATTAAAATAAAACTCGTTGTGTTTTAACAGAAAGAATTTCCTGAGTTACTAAAGAGTCTTTTTTACCTAAGTAGAGTGATCAAGGCTACTGAATTGATGGTAGATTGCTCCTGCAATTTGAGGCCCTATTCCCCTATGGTTGATTTGTGTCAGGGCCCTGAGTGTGCAAATAGGCATCAGTTGCTTTGTGTCAGAAAGTGCTGGGCTCTGGTCATTGTGTCCCAACAAGAAATCAGTGTCTTATTAACACAGTTAAAAGGTTCATATCCTACTAATCAAGTAGAAGGGTTCATTTCAAATATCCAGGGGTTTATCTCCTCATTAGTTTTACCAGTCAGGAGTTCAATGGCAGAGGTATATACAGGTAGATACCTGAAGATGCAGGGAACTCCTTTTACCACACGAACATTTGGGACTCAGGTTGCCCCTCACAAGCCCTCCTTAAAGTTAAGGGATGTTGCAGCTCTCTGCCACAGATGGAAGGTGTTACTGTTTTTTCTTCACCCAATAGATGACAAATTGATGATTGCCAACAATTTCCATTAATTGGTGGGTATTCTGGGGAGTGGCCTGCATTTTGCAAGAAAGCATCTGTTTCATGTCAAGTAAAGCAATTTATGCCAGTCATTTGTGTCAGCCACTGTGCTCTAAAAGTGGTACAGTGACAAAATTCATTGATTTGTCTCAGCTTTTTAACACACAGGTTAGCACTTGTCACTCTGTGACAGCATGCTTATATAGTGCCCTGTATCCCAAAGAAACTGAAAATGGAGGCAGGACAGATGGCTGATGACATGGACCAAGCACTAATAGTAATAACCTTCTGAAAGACTTCGTTACTGTCTTTCCTCCCTCTTTATTTGTCTGCCTCTATTTGTCTAAGTCTGACACCAACAACACAAAACAGTTCCTTGGAAGAAACCCTTTGCATTTTGTACTTTCGATACTGAGAAAGAATTCCCTGGCCCAACCAGCTGTATTTACCTTGCTCACTTCAACAGAAAACCATCATGTCCAACAACTACATTGGCTTTTAGTTCCATTGTGATGAGACTCAGAGATGCGATCATGTGTTCACATGGACCACACCTCTTTCTTCTGGGTCTTCTGGTTCTTCTGGATTTTTCAGAGAATCATAGAATCACTTATGTTGCAAAAGACCTTTAAGATTGTGAAGTCCAGCCTTTAACCCAGCACTGCCAAGTCCACCACTAACCCATGTCCCCAAGTGTTGCATTCTACGTGTCTTTTGAATACCTCCAGGGATGGTGATTCCACCACTTCCCTTGGCAGCCATTCCAATGCTTGACAACGTTTTCCATGAAGAATTTGCTCCTAATACCCAAACTAAATCTCCCCTGGTTAGACCTGAGGCAATTTCATCTTGTTCTTTCACTTGAGACCTAACAAAAGAGGTCCACCACCATCTGGCCACAACCTCCTTTCAGGTAATTGTAGAGGGCAGAAAAGTCCCCCCTGGGACTCCTTTTTTCTGGGCTAATCAACCCCAGTTCCCTCAGGTGCTCCTCATCAGACTTGTGTTCCAGACCCTTCACCATCTTTGTTGCCCTTCTCACTTCAGCACCTCAATGTCTTTCTTGCAGTGAGGGGCTCAAAACTGAATCACAGAATTCTCAAGGTTGGAAGAGACCTTCAAGATCATTCAATCCAACCATCCACCCAGCACTACCACTGCCACACCTACTAAACCGTATCACCCAGCACCAGATTCAGATGCCTCTAAAATACCTTCAGGGATGGTGACCTCACCACAGCCCTGGACAACCTGTATCAATGCCTGACCACCCTAACAGTGATTTTTTTTTTCTAATATCCATTATGGATCTCTCCTGCCTCAGCTTCAGGCCATTTCCTCTAGTCCTCTTGCTGCAGTCTTGGTAGAAGACACTGCCCCCACCTCACTACAAGATTTGAGGTGTGGCCTCATCAGTTCCTTGGTCCTGCTGGCCACACTATTGCTGATACAGGCCAACGTTGCCATTGGCCTTCTTAGCCACCTGGGCACACTCTGGCTCATTTCAGCTGGCTGTTGACCAGCACCTCCAGGTCCTTTTCCATTGGGCAGCCTTCCAGCCACTCTTCCTCCAGCCTGTAGCATTGCATGGGGTTGGTGTGACTGAAGTGAAGGACCTGGCAGTTGTCTTGTTGAACTTCACACAACGGGACTCATTCATCCAGCCTGTCCAGTTCATTCTGCAGAGCCTGTCTACGCTCCAAGAGATCAACCCTCATGCTCAACTTGGTGCCATTTGCAAACTGACTGAGGGTGCACTCAATCCCTTGCCCAGAAGCATGTCCTTGTAAGTATGCTCATCATATATCTCAGTGTACTGAAAGGGAAGCAGTAATTATGCTCTACCTGCACAGAACGGTTCAAGGACAGAGTCAATTCTGTCCCTTTCCACCATTTTGCAGATTAATCAGTTTGTACATCTTCTTTTCTGTCCAGTGCTAAACCTGGGTGGCGCATGAGACATGACATGATATTAACTGAGATAGAAGAATAATATTGTACTAGTTTGGGCTCATATAGGGCAAATTTTCTTCACAGTAGCTAGTATGGGCCATATTTTGGATTTGTGCTGGAAACAGTGTTGATAACTCAGGGCTGTTTAAGTCACTGTTAAGCAGTGCTTACATAAGAGCAAAGCGTTTTTTTCTTCTCACACCACCCCACCAGTGGGGACGCTAAGGGTGCACAAAGGGTTGGGAGGGGATACAGCCAGAACAGATGACCCCATCTGAACAAAGGGACATTCCATACCATATGGCATCATGCTCAACATATAAATCTGAGGGAAGAAAAGGAAGGGGTGGTAGTGTTTGTCATCCCAAGTCATCATTATGTGTAATGAAGCTTTGGTTTCCTGGGGATGGCTGAACACCTGTCTGCCCATGGGAAGGTGTGAATGAATTCCTTGTTCTGCTTTGCACTTGTGCACAGCTTTTGCTTTCCATATTAAACTGTCCTTGTCTCAACTGACAAGTTTTTCTCACTTTTACCCACCCAATTCTCTCCCCATCCTGCTGGGGGGAGTGAGCAAGCGACTGTATGGTGTTTAGCTACCTAATGAGGTTAATCATGACAACTATTAAAAAATTTCTAGTGTAATTTTTTTTCTCAGCTGATGAGAAGGAATACTAGTCCTGAAAACAATACCAGAACTGAATACAAACTGACTTAACCTTAACAAAACATACAGTTCATCAGGAAGTATCTAACTCAAAATTAAAATCAGCTTTATTCTAAAACTAACCATTTATGATTTTCAACCTGTTCTATTTAGCTACAAATCATTTGTGAAATGTATGGATTTCCAAGAAAAGCAATGCCCTTTCTCACTGGTACATATTCAATGTGAATTAGAGGAAACGTTTTGTAGCAGCCGATGTTTCAATTAGCACTTTATATTTTTAACTGTCTTGCCAATTTACCTTATTGCATTTTTCATTTGTAGTCACTGTGCAATTGATTTCCATTTCCATTTATTTTGCTTAAAAAATTCCACATTCATACAGTATGTTGATACAATTTCTTCTCCTTGCATCCAGCCCAAAGGCATTGAGAGCAAGGCAGTCAACCTTTTAAATTTTTTTTACATCAGAAATTTAAGGATTGTTTCAGCAATTGATTATATAGGAAATTCTGCTTGTTGCAAAATCTCTTTTAAGGGAAACATTGTGTTGCTTTGTATAAAACATATATATAAGCATAAATTCCAGGTTAACCCATACTAATTCATAGTCTACCATTGTGATAAGTAATAGTGGGTTTGTAATTATTCATATACCATGTAAGTTACTAGTAAAGCCAAGTGTTTTTCTTTGAATTTACAATTATTGCAATTATTGGATACTAGAATCTAAACACTACTAAGAATATGATTTCTGTATCCAAAAAAAAAGTTGTTAGGGCAGCACATTTTACAGATGCCTTGTTAGAAATCTGTGTTAGTATTTTTGTGATTCCTCTGTGTAACAAGGGATATTCATATCCACAAATTTTAAAAAGTTTACAGAAAAGTGAATAAAGTAAAAGGAAATATGTCATTATAATGTTCAGTCCCAGTCACGTGATGTCCCAAAGGAGCTCTTAGAAGGAAGACAGGGGAAAGAGAGAGCACTGAGAATTGAAGAAAAGGTCAGCATATTGTCAGATTTTAAAGACTTCTTTTCCTCCTGCCTGAGTTGCTTTAATCAGCAAAACATATGCCAGTATCATTATCAGGCAGCAACAGCAGGGCTTACAGGTATACAGAAGCTGGAGTAAATACAGCTATTAGATCAGGCTGGGGTTTGGCATTATCAAAGAATATCTGATTTTTTCCCTTTGCTGGATCATAGTTAAGTCTGTGACAACCCTGTTCAGTGCCAGAAGGCACCTTGTTTTCTAGCTTCTTATAATGATATGTAACCATGCATCAGCATCACCATCCAGAGGCCAAGAGAGCATCTGCCTTTTCTTACAGGTCCTGTGGTGCATCAGTCTGCTTGCCCTCTTCCTCTCTTTGCTTCTGTTAGGTACAGGGATCAGGATTCTGCAGCCAAGTTAAAGGGACTTTGCCCATGTGATCTGTAATCACCACAGTTATTTTAGCCTGAGTTTTTGGGTCATCCTAAAGGACTTTAAGGACAAGTTTTCCACGGATGATGCATCTTCTTTCTGGACTTGAAAAGAAGCAGAATGCAATTGCATGATTAGGATATTTCAAAATCCTGCCAGGATGTCTAGTCTGCCTCCTGTATGAAAAAGCTGAATGCTGTCATAGCTTAATAGATACAGATTAGTTGGTCCCATCCAGTACTCTCTGCCTACCAGTGGAACTTATCTAGAGCAGAACTGTTTGATAAGACATGGTCAATATTTGAAATAATTGATCAATATGTATGGGTGCAGATCAATATGCCCAGTTATATCGATTATTTCATGCCTGGCCCTTCCCTCTGGTGCTGTTTTTTATGATGATGACAGCTACAAGGATAGATACTATGAAACAGATGTGTATTCTTTTTCTTGGGCAACTATCATGTGGCAGCAGCTTTTGGTATTCAACAAACTTTCCCTGGATACCTCTTGTCCTTGTTTTTTTCTGGTCTTTGAAGAGGGCTTTTCTTCTAGTCAGTACCATCCCTTGGACAATTAGGAGAGGGCTAGGTCCTTGGGGTTTTTACTCAACAGACTTTGCTTCAACAGCCACTTCACATTTATTCCTAAAGCAATATCAGACTTTCATCCTGGCCTGTTGCTGATTAAGAGATTAATTAACCTTTCTGTTTATCTCTCTACATCGCATTCTTTTGGGTGTGATGCAGTACTTCTCACTCAAAGTCAAAAAGACAATTTTGGTTTATTTCCACAGGTGTAGGAATTTTAAGATAGCTCTTTGGCCATGTGTTTCCCATAAAGGAAGAGTGGAAGCTCAGTTCTCTGCCTTTGGTGATCTCCAAGACAATACTCAGCTATATCCATACTATCTGTGAAACTGTAAAAGCCCCACAAAATTCCAATGGAAAGTCAGGGCGAATCCTACTGGAGCTTTTATATTTGCCATGCCCAGTATCTGGATCCTGAAAACTCTTGCTGACTGTTTGCCTGTTTTCCTACCAACATTTCAGTAGGCTCAGTTCCACTTAAAGACTGTATGGCTATAATCATGGTCCATGAAAACAGGAATTCAAGATCCTCAGCTAGACTCTTTCTGGTAATGTAACTGCAAAGAATACACAAATTCAGAGAATAAAGAAATGCTTTCCCAGAGATGGTGTACCCACACACAAATTAGTTCTTCAGCCCAGTCTTTCTTCTCTTCTGTGGTACTTTACACGTTTGATTTTTTTTAGAAGGAGACAGAAGTGACAATCCATGTAAGCCATGCACACAGCCACAGAGCAGTAGAACAGTACACTTGGCTGTTCTATCTGCAGGAAAATGTTTCTTCTCTCAAGGGTCAAGATACAGGTAAAACTACTGTAGAAATATGTAATCTGTGCGTAACGCTAGCTATTTGTAAGTAATGGTTCATTCCAGTTTATTGCATCTTGGAAATTATACTCTGCTATTAATCTCAGATTTCTCAAAGGCTCAGGCTTGCTTGCCATGACTGGTTTGGATATATTCATAGGGGTCTGCTTTTCCTGAACTTGGATGTGTACATGCCCTGCTAAGAAACACGATAAAGAAACTAAACTCTTTTTGACATGAATCTGTGCGAGTGCTCCACAGGAGCTACAAAACAGAATGAAAGAATGTATTATGCCATTGTATTTAAACACTAACACAACACTACAGCACTGGGGTGTAATGCAAAAGACAGATGGACTGCTTAAAGGATTTCATAGACATCACTACTAAAATGTACCATTTGACATTGCGTATTAAACTGCGTTTGATTAAGGTGCTTTTTAGCAATATAACTACACTTGAGTGCAGTTAAATAAATAATAAACCTGAGATAAATTAATAATTCTGTCTCTATTTCTGATGTAACTTTCTGTTTCTAAGCACCTATATTGCTGCCTTGCCTAGACATACTGCTCAAGTAATGTCATAGTCTGAAAATTAGAATCTCAGTCCCAAGGCCATTCTCAACCAATGGCTTTTCCCCCATAAATTTCCCTTTTGATTTAAAAGCATACTCATGGAAACATATTTCTTTAGATGTCTTTCTTTTTATGAATCTGAATTACTAGTATAAGTCTGGTAGAACTTTACAAGCTGATATAGCAGTCCCATAATTGCCAGCTACTCTTATAAAGCAGTGAATTTTGTCACTCTTGTAGTTAATTTACTAGTGTGATATGGGAAGCCTGTGTGTGGTGGACAGACATTACTGCTGTTAGCTGTTTGCCTTGGCACTCTGTCACAGTTGCCCAGACATAACAGAGACATGAGCTGTGGCCTCTGCAGGTCCCAGCCTTGTGTCTTGGTGCAGCAGAACCAGCTAGTGGGATGTGACTGCCTGGGGCTGGCACTCAAGTTCCTGTCTGCTGACTGGTGGGAAGTTGCAATTGCTGTGAGAGCAGCAAAAAGAAAAACTGGTGCTTGAAGTGCCTGAAATTTGCTCTGCTAGTTTTGGCATTGAATATTAGATTCATCATATCTTAAATGCTGAAAAGAGGCTTCCTGTTTACCGCAGTTTGCATTGTATCAGGTGTTGTACAGAAAATTCTGCTACAATGAATTGAGGCTTTGATCTGTTTTTTCTAGAAAAAAAAATTAAAAAAAAAAATCCAAACCCAAGCAACTGTATAATGAAGTGCTTTGATAATATAATACATCAAAAAAGGAGTTAATCACAGTAACGCTGGTTACCGCCATCCCACCACCCACTGGTTTCCTTTACACGTGTTTATACTATAAAGCTGCCATTCACTTCTCTTAAATAGAAATATCTCAGTTTTACCCTCCATCAGGATCTAAGCATTCTACCTCAGGGTTCCAAGGTATAGATTCTCCCTCTCTTTTGAATCTGGCAAGAGAAGAGCTGGATGTCATCTCCTATTTAGCCAACAGATGATCAGCTAAATATGCCTGTTCATGTATATCTTCTGTGTACAAAGCATAGTGAACGCACATTTCTAGCTCAAGGTAGTACAGTACTATAAATAAATCCCAAAATTAAATTATTTGTAACTTCTTCAGGCTAACCCACTTTGAATATTTTAATATTAGGCTAGACAGAGATAGAGAGAAAATGGATACATTTTAGGTCTCAGTTGTAAAAGAGGTGATTTTCAGATCTTTAAAGACAAAAGAGGTGCTGGAAGTGAGGGCTTTGGAAATAGAGTACATACTGAGGCTCTAGTGCCTTATAAATATAGTTTGAAGTACCAGACCCTGAAAGCAGAAAAAAAAGCAAATAACATATATATTGAAACGAACAAAATCTAGGATACCTTTTCTTACAACTTGCTACTTCTTGTAGCTGTGAATATGTGGCATTTTCCAAGGAATCATTATTCTTTTGCTTTTCATGGGTAAGAGAAATGTGCATAGTTGATCTCTTCTTTCTATATATACCACACTGTTTCTCTCATTTTCAATTCATGTCACCAAATTTTTCTTCTTGTTAGCACCTTTTTCCATTCGAAATTTATGCACAGCTTGGTAGAACATTTTCCTGCATAAATTTACTTTTGTAATAAGGTATACAGATCATTTATGATCTACACAGAACAATATTTCATATGGATTTTTTAACCATCCATTTTCGGATTTTTTACTTTTTCACAAGTCCTGTGTCTCTTAAATACTGTGCTGCATTTGACCCTGCTGCTAAGCTTTCCATCTCCTTGCGACATCAACCATGATCTCAGCCTTTGCTCTATATGAACTATATCACCCAAGCTGAGAGCCCTGCTGAGAATTTGATGGAGTGGAAAGAGTAAAGGACTGAACTATATGTCTGAAGCATGTTTCATCCAGTGGAAACACCAGCAATAATCACTTTTAGGTGCACTGTCCTCATGCCTCTGGCAGCTGGCGATGTTCTGTTCTGTTGCTGGAACTCCTCCTGGATTTCTTCATAACCAAGCCCTTCACCTTCCATCACCTTCAACTTTACCATCTGCATTGTCCTGGGCCTCACTTCCCCATCCAAAAAAAATAGTATATGAAAGCTGTCTCGTAGGTCTATCTGGAATAAGGGGTGCAGGTGGTGGTGGGGGTTCTGTGCCTTTTTTGGTTTTATTTTTATTTTTTTATTAGAAAGATCTTGAAATTAATTTCAGAGAGATTGGATGGACATGTTTGCTACACAAAAATAAGTTAGACAATTAAAATATGCCATTAGATCTGGATAGGATAAATGCTTGATTGAAATTTCATACAATAAGGGTAGTCATGCTGGCTGACAGAGAATTTTCCTGAGGTGATAAACATTGTTTAAGTTGGATGGAGCTATTGCAATATCTGAAAATACCGAGTTCTTCAATTTCCATTAATATTTTTGTGTCTAATAGAAAGAAAGATCAATAGCTTTTTCTCAGAAGGCATCCACTATAGAACTCAAATTAATTACTGAAAATAAAATAATTACAGACAATCTTATTTGTGTTCTGGACAGCTAATTAGAAAGATCAAGATATAAGTCAACAGTGTTTCTTGTTTCTGCACTTACTTTAAAGGCTCTGACTGCAGCTAGCAGATACATGGGATATATTTGAAATACTAGTTAAAATATTTTATTCTGCATGGAATCATTATTTTTTATAACTTTAGCCATTTCCCCTCCCTTCCTTGCTCTCTCTCCTTTCTCTTCTCCTTCCTTCTTCAGTTCCTCCCTTTCCTCCACTCTCCCTCCTTCTTTTCCTTCCCTCATTCATTCCTTCCCTTCTCTTAATTTTTTAATAAATTTTCCCATAGATATTTAATTTATACCCATTCTATGTATTGTATTTTCTTGGCCAATAAATGGTCTTTCTTTTCTTCTGTTTGTGGGGCTAGGGGGAAAGAAGAAATGCGTGCCTTTCCCTGTGCCTGCTCAGTTGGAGAATATTGAACTTCAAAGGACCTTCAATTGCTTTTGCCACTGGCAGTAATCACATTTGCAAATAAAAGCTTCCTGAAAAAAAACTTACTAGTGTTAAGTAGGCTGTACATTTACCTCCTCTGTCTTTAGGTCTATGTATATCAATAACAAATCACAAAGAAACCCAGAAAGAGAAGACATAATGATTTACCTGTAAAATTTGTTTATCAGACCTAACCATCTCAGTAAATTTATCTTTCCCTCAGAGGAATTGTCAATTTTAGTCGAATATTTTGAGACATCGCTGAGAGATATTTTACCTCTTTTTTTCACTACAATGCAAAATAATTACTTCTCATAACACAAGTGAAGGAAAGATAAAGGTGAAGCGGACAGAGAGTTCTGGCCTGATATTTAAATCTGAAAATCATCCTTGCTTGGGGGTTTCTTTTTAACAGAAATCAGGAGTTTTTGTGGAAGATTGTTTGCAGAAAAAGCCTTGATGTAGTAATAGGAAGAAATTTAAAATCTAGAGTTAAGTAGGAGGCACTTTTTTTCAGCTGGTCCTGATAGCCACCAAAACTTTAACCTGATACTTGATATAAACTTACATAATATTGTAAACTATATGTGAAAAATCATCGTGACAAGAAGTAGGAAATTAAACTGATATGTTTAGGATTTATATAGTTTTCAACACCTTACCCTCAATTGATTTGATGGACACTGAAAAGAACAGTGTCCTCTTTAGTTGTGTCTGTTCTGAAAGAGAAATACCAACATGTCTACTGTACTACTTGTGTGATTCCAGCTGTTTCTTACCCTTTGCCAGAGCACTCCTGAATATAAAAGGTATAATAATATATAGGACATGAATTACTGAAGACCAAGAAGCAATGGATGGAACAACAACAGCAGAATTGCTGGGTTATTGATACATCTTTGCCACTTATTTTTTATAGACTTTTTTAGAAGCCACTTTAAAACTACTGCCCCAAGCTTATTTATCTACAAAATAAGACTAATTATTCTTTAAATCATTCCCATAGGTCTCCATGTTATTTTTAAACTGTTTTCATTATTGATTATCTTACATAAATGATAGAAGTGACAATTTGTTTTTAATAACCTGTGGACTATGCAGTTTGTTTTCACTCTGTTGTGTGTGTATTTTTAGTTGAACTTGATTTGTTTGTGGGGCATGATGTTAAAATAATAACTGCTGAAGTGTACATAAGGAAAAAAAGTATTTTACAAGCTGGCAAATGATTTATCAAAATCTGAGCATTTGTTCTAATTGACTACCAAATATTCTTGTGGTTACTTAATATATTTTAGCTAGTTAAAAATTGGTATCATGGTATTCTGCAATTTATTGCTACATAAATAAAATCATTTAATATAAACTTTTCCTGTTACAGAGACAGACAACATTTCATACAATAGCAACTAAAATGTTGCTTTAAAAAGTAAATAATGAGATCCAAAGAAGCTAAGGCCAAAAAATAAAATCAGCATTTCCTAAGTTGCAATAGGAATTTTCAATATTTTCTAAGGTACCATCCCAAATACAAAAGATGGGTCACCATGAGTTTGTACAGTGGCAGCTTTAAGCTTGGCATTTTGGAAAGAATTGGGTTCCAAAAGGTTTTGGCTCAAAGTCAAACTCATTTTGACACAAACTTTTTATGGATTACTGTTGCTCAAACATTGTTCCTAAAATTTGAAAGACTTGAAGGAATTGTAAAATTTCATTAACCTTTGCAAGTTTATATACATTTTTCACAAGTATTTTCCCTAGTGTCAAGTGAATTTCCGTGTAATATTACCATACAGATGAAAGCTTCATGTAAGAGAATATATTGATACTAACGCACAGGAAAAACTCCCGACTCCCTGTTTGCCCACCCTGGTCATGCTGCTTCTAGTCATTCTCACTGGCCCAGGGCTGTTCCTATGGAGTGTGGGGATTGGCCACCATTATTCCTGACCCAGCCCATGCTTCATCATGCTCCCAGCTCCTGGCAGGTCTCAGAGCTTCCCTGGGGTTTCCCTGGCTCAGGACCCCACCCTGTACACTGCAGTCCTCCACTGCACAGATGGAACGCACCTGCACAAGAGATGATCACCTTGACAAGGGATGTAACTTCAACTGCATCCTTTTAGATTGGACGTTGGAATGGGCTGCCCAGGGAGGTGATGGAGTCACTGTCCCTGCAAATGTTTAAGAAAAGACTGGATGTGGCATCCAGTGCCATGGTTTAGTTGACAAAGGTGGTGTTCGAGCATAGGTTGGACTCAACCATCTCAAAGGTCTTTTCCAATCTAGTTGATTCTGTTCTGTGATTCCTTACTTTACATTCACTATGATTATTGTCCTGTTTTAGTTGTTCTGTTATGAATCATAAATAATGCCTTTTAGCTTCATACTAATGTTTGCAATCTGAATTTAATAAAGATAAATCCCTTTCAAACAGTTAGGCATCTGATGCTAGGTTTTGTGCAGCCACATCGCCTGGTGATTTAAACTACAAGTTAAGAAATGCCTATTGTATAATTGTTGAATTGAATGACTTCTAAATTCACATGATAAAAACTTTTGAAGTTAAGATGATTTTGTGCTCTCAGATTTGTTTCTAATCAGTTGTTTTCAAAGATAAAAAGGAATATTTATTGAATCATGAATAAAAGTCAATAAGCATCTCAGGCTGTGTGCAGAAACACATTTAAAAGGCAGAGAATTACTTTATCTTCTAAAAATAAGAGAAACTGTTTAAATGTCCCAAAGAAAAAGGAAAAATCACTTTTTTTTAAATTTCCTCTAAGAAAATTCTTATGAGAAAACCCTGACATTATAAAAACATTGATTTCTATTTGATTAACTCTGGTTTTGATTTCACTTTTTTGAGAGACAGGGAAGAAAATAAATGTTCAGAAATAATCAGAAAACATTAACATATAAATTTTACTCTCACTGTTGTTTCAAATGGAAGTACAGCTACACTTAATGCAAATTCACATTTACACCCTAAGAATTCTGTATTAACAAATCCATTTGAAGGTTCCAGTACTGCAAAATTGCTTCTTTGGTAGTTTTTTATAGATGTAGTTATCTGCAGCATTATCATTAGAAGTATGATACATGTTTATGTAAGAAAAAACTAGTTTTATTAAGTGTTGACATATAGCATAGAAAACATCTTTGTAGAATAGCTTTGGCTTTAAAAGATTAAATTCTCTTTTTAAAAAGAAAAGTCTAAAATTAATGTTTTAGGCATGTACAACTAAGTTTGAAATGAAGACTTCCAGGGGATTTGAAGCATGTTTCCTTAACATGTTTATATTCAAAGACTAACAATCATTTTTTCATGATTGTTTTAACCCCAGGAACAACTTAGAGACAGGTTAGACCTATTATAATGCTTATAACTAAGAGATTTGTTTCTAAGCACACATCACAGAGTATCCCACCTCTACAGGCTGTTGGTAGTGTTTCTGCTTTCCTGGCACTCTTTTTCAGTCCCAAAACATCATGACCAAATTAACTGCCACTGACAAGATAATTTTGTGTATTTTAATAGCACTAAACTGACTCTGTGGTGATCTATTTGCAATAGAACCAGTGGGCCTAAATTTGCAAAAAGTAGCTTTTTATGTTTTGGGCATGAAAAAATCTCTAATTTTAATTGATGGTATGCTAGAGGCAGATAAATATCTCCCTATAATGTCTATGAAAGTTGGGAATGACTTTTATATCCCGAATATATATTTTAAGTATCAAAACCAGAGTGAAAACCATATTTTTTTAAAAGATCTTCTTGAAGGTATTAATTAACTTTATGTTTTTTCCTCTTGGTAAAATAGATTGTAGCTTGATTATCTGAGAATATTTACAGATATATCCATATCATCTTTACTGATATTTTAAAGCATCTTCTCCAAAAGGTTAATTACATTCTGAGAGCTTTTTAATATTTCTCTCACTTTTGTTGTTGAACAGAATGCTATTTGAAATAGTCTTCCTAAAATTGTGGAATTGTCACATAAAAAAGAACTTTGTTATTTTCAATGAAACCTAAGTTATGATGTAATCTATTGTGTAGACATTATTCACACACTTCCAAATTTGGAGAAAAATCTGCATAACTCTTTCTGATGGAACAAAAAATTACTTTTATTTACATTTGTTAAGCATAGCTTTTTCTGCAGCAATATACATGTAAAGTCTGTCTTAAACTTGATAATTGCAAATCTTACCTATTTTTCTGCCAGCACAATATTGTGTTTTCTCCACTATGAGGATATGAAACATACTCAGATAAAAGAAAATCACTGCAGAAATATTTTCTTTCTTGTAGAAGAGGAAGCTGAAACACAAAGTTTAAGTGACAAGGATAAGAGTAGGAAGAACAAGGAAAATCAATGTGCTCTAGGGGAGAAACAAAAAGTACAGGTTCAAACCACTTTTTTCTTTTCTGGTTTGGTCCCTGATGTTACTTAGAAGAAACCATTTAGAGTTCAACTTTTAGAATTCTTCTTTAAGTTTTGGTGTCCATATTTAGACTGTAAGGTTGCTCACAGTTTTTGAAAATAAAGCATTATGCGTTTCAAAAGCAGTGCCGACTTGAGGTGTGAAGTCCTTTGAAAATACTCTGGTTATTTTGATGCATTAGGCTTAATGCAATTTGCTTTACTAAAAAACAATTTAAATTTATTCTTCCCTTTATAGATAAATAACCACTGAATTTCAATCAAAAATTTGTGGTAATTCTTCAGTGAAAGTCAAGGAAAAGACAAAGAAGGCATGTTTCCATATGAGAAATGTATATCAGATCAGAAGTCAAGAATATGAGTGTAAATTTTGCATGTCTGTTTGTATGTATCAGTGCTCAAGACTGCCTGGAGGGCATTTGCCCCAAATAGATCACGTTAAAGACAGTGAAATCATCATCAAACAGTAACTTGGAAATCACAAAGAAACTTCTTTATAAAAGAAAGACTCAGTTGGAAAATAGGTATAAAATTTTGTATCAAGGAACAGAGTCCTCAAAGTGGAAACAGCACTGGTCAAAACTCGGTATGACATTGCCAGAAGACCCCACATTACTCTGCCTTAGCCAGAGAGAGACAACTTCCCATTGAATGCCACAAGTGGCCACAAAAGCTGCACTCGGCTACTTACTTTTCTCACTCCCTTCTTCAAGTGCGCTTTCCATGGCCACTGCCACCAAAGGTGTCATCAACTATCACATTCCCAAAAAGTTCTTCCTTTCTAGGTGTCATGGAGTTATCCCTGGCACTCTCAGTTTCCTTGATTGTTTGCATTCCACCATGTATTCCGTTTAGGACATGTTGGAAGGATTAAAACACCCAGGAAGATTCAGAGTTACAGGTGATCCTTGAAACACCAATGAAGAGATGGGAAAACAAAGAAAGAAATAGCTGGTTTCTCTTAAAGATGTAATGACTAGAATTCCTTTGGATTCATTTCCTGATCTGAACAGTTACCTATTTTCTGCTCCATCAAATCTCCAGTATTTGGAGCAGAGATTTGGACATTGGCTTCTAAGAATGCTGTTGCAAAATGTCTAAACCTTCCCTTCTTTTTTAAGCAGCTTTCTTCTGAGATCCCATAGCAAAAGTCAAGGCACTCTCATGGACACCTCAACTAACACATGTTACACTTTCATCCTTTAAGGGCAAAGCCTATGATGGCTCCCAAGAGGTTGTACAGGCAGAGCAATCTGGAAGGGATGGCTATTAAAACTGTGAACAGGTTATCTGGGCATGTCCAGGCATAGCAAACTGTCCTGCTGAAATAGCAGTCAGTTCTGTGACTGTGAGCATAATATGGGAAAAGAATAAACTGAAGCTTAGCAGAAAAGCTTTGATACAGTGAGACTGCTCTTAAGACAGAACAGGAACAGAAGGGGCAAGTAGGAATTAGTCTGAGGAGAAGTATAGAAGTTATTTTGCTATTGTAGTTTACTTGTATCATATCTCTTGCCTCATGCCCTTTTTTTATCATTCTGTTTCCTGTATCCAGTACTTGGAAACCATTCTCAGCTGTTACTGCTGAGTGACTGATCTTGATGGAAGTTTTGTTGGCTGACTTTTCACTTGGAGTGACTCCTTGCTGTGCTGTATAATGCAGGGTGATGGCTTTTGAGAAACGAGAAAAATCTAATGATTCTCCTTGGAAAGTAGTGAAAAGCTCAGTTCCTAGAGAAAATGAAAATATGGCAGATAGGCACTGATTAAAAATTAAAAACAAGACTGTGGGAGGACTTGTAGTCCAGTGGGACCAGAATGTGAGCATTTGGGGACAAAAGGATTACCAAACTTTTCCAAATGTTCTTCTAATATTCTCAACAGCTCACTATTGCCAACTATCTTCTTTCTCAATATCAGGGCAATAAGACAGCTGAAATTGTAAAAGTTAAATTCAGGTGGTCTTACCTTAAATGGAAGCCCCCTTAATATTTTCTTCTTTCCATGTCAGAAAGGGAGTCTCCCGCTCCTGCTGGTTCAGATTCTCTGGAGTAACAGATGCCTTTTAATATTAAGTGCTAAACCTGGAAAAAACAGGGGTCTCCAAACACTGTAGTATACACTCGCTTCAATAAAAAGAAGATTCCAGCTTGTATTGTGCCTTTTCTGTCTTCCAAACTACATTGATTTCTCACTTTTCAGAAACTGCATTGCTTTGACCTGCCACAGTTGCAGAAGACAGCTCAGTTGATGTCCCCTGAAGGAAAAAGATCTCCCTGGAGGGATTTATCAGTGTAGATTCTAAATCTACACTGAAGATGTAGATTTAGAAAAGGCGGAAATCCCTCCAGTACCTGTACCTGCCACGCTCATTATTAACATTTTTGGAGTAGAAATTGAGACATTCTGAGAAAGAAGCATATATTCTTTAAGCAGATAGATGGCTTTTTGCAAAACTGGCTTGCATTGGTGACTGCTTTGAATACACAAAGACTCTTCTTGTGACTCTACCTAGTGAGAGAAAAAATGAACTTTTGAGAAAAAAAAATCGTACAGAGGGAATAAAATGTAGAAAAGCAGATGTCAAATAACTGAGAAATAAATAAGAACAGAAAGACAATGGCTACCCTTTCAAGGAATGTCTGTGACCAAAGGAAGTAGACTCCATGGTTTGTGTTTAGACTGTTGTTTGCCCTATGAGGAAAGCGATCCTTCAGTGTGTTGTAGGACTGAACCCCTGAGGCACTCCTGCAGTCACTCTTCAGAATGACTTAGTTGATATCCACATGTAAGGGAAGGGGGACGGGCACTGTTCAGTTACTCAACTCTGTCACTTCTGACTGTGTCTACAAAGGCAGTACCTCTGATGTATTTCTGAATTATTTTTGTTGTCTGTAGTATACCACCTTTGAGCATAGCCTTGAGGCATCTGTGGAGAAGTTGCTCTGGTTTATCAGCAAAGGGAGGAAGCCAGGGCCAGAAAATGAATGCCTTTCCACATCTATTTTTGTGCATCCTGTTAGCAAAAAAAAGAGATGCTTAACTAGTGTTTCACAAAGAGCTTGTAATAGATGAACTCATACTGGCTGGAAATGTTTCTTAGTAACAACAAATTATTTTATTATATAGAGAAAGATTAAGAGAAAGGACAATGAACAATATTCCTCGAACACATCCTCATTAGTGACTCCTTGACTCAGTGTAACCCACTGGGAGCTGGAATAACCTTCTAGCACAGCTATTATTCAAGACTTTAGGTATTGTCATGATACTATGAAATGTTGAATTTTTTAATTGCAAGCTTAAAATTTGCATGTTTTAAAGTGCTTTTTAAGTAGGAAAATAGAAATCTAGAGAACTAATGGAACATTTTATATAGATATTCTTGTTTTAATACCATATCCCACGATGACTATAAAACGTTCTTTTTCATCTTCATCTCAATAATGCTATGAAAGACCTGTTGCTTAAGCCAACATGAAAACTCCTTGCCCTTGCAGATGCATATTGATGAATATAACAGCTCTATTTCTTCAAAAGATAAGAAACATGCTATTGTGCTGCATTTTAATGGTGTGAAATATGAGGTGTTCACCCTGGAATTGATTATTGTGGATTGGATTTAGATATCCTGGAGAGAAGGTGATTTGAAAGTTAGATTAATTAAATGGACCCATAGTTTGTCACCAAAGTTTGATTTTTTTATTAAATTGGTTTTCTCCTGCCTTCTTTAGAGTTTTATTTTCAAGCTGTTCCTACTCATTAAAAAAAATGATGATATAAAAAAGAAAGTGGGTTGTTTATTTTTCCTTTGGCCCACCTTTATTCTTTTGTTGAAAATGTTTTCAGTGAATGAAGAGGTTTCTAATAATTGTAAGCCTTAGTAAATTCAGCATATTTCCTAACAGAAGAGCACTGGTTGTGGACTTGGTAATTTTGTTTATAGTTTTACAACTTGCCTGTCACTTCATCTTAGCCATGGTCTTTTCACTTGTCTGTCCTTCTGCCTTTGAAGTGGAAATAATGACACTGAGAATCTTTAGAAAATGTTGCAGCATATACTGATAAGAAGAAATCTGGTAGAATTAGGCAGTATTTTTAAACATAATGCCATCAGATCCCAGCCTGCACAGCTGAACCTCTGTGCTTCATCTTTGATGCAAGACAAAGAAGTTATCAGCACCACAGGAGCCTGGCTCTTTGTCGTACTGTTCTCATCCAGAGAGCTATTAACAGTAAAAGACTGAGAAAATAAGTGCTCAAATTTTCTTCATATTTTTACCCTTTATTTTATACTTTTCCTCTGGGATACTAAGAAAGCATTGTACACCAGACTTGCATCTTCAGAAACTAAATAGCCAAAGTCTTGAACTAATTGCAAGAGCAAAAATGAAGTTTAAGCTTGGCAATTTAAGCTGCTGCTTTGAACCTAAAATGTGCATTTTAGGAGGAATATGCATATTATGCATAATATTAATGCGTATTAATAGCAAAGTAAATGTATGTATTAAAATATGCATGAAACCTTTTCTTTAATGCCTCCCAGCAACTTTTATGGAATAAAGACAAATTAGAACAGATGATTGCTAGCAGTTGTTATTGGACTTGACATTAGGTGTACAGAAACCAGATTACACGGTCCAACTGTAGGTTATTATTCTTTCTATCTTGTGTTCTGAGTTTTTTTCTTAACCATTATGTTACATATTTGGCCAAGGTACAATATTGGAACAAAGGGAATATGGCCTGAATCATCCCATAAAATGAGCAGTGCTGAGAAAGTTTGTGAGTCCATATGAGACAGTTAAGTACAGAAAAAAAAGGAAAAAAAAATACAAGAGGGGGAGGGCATGGACTGGACATAATATGCACAAACAAAGGAATGAAAAAGAAAAAGAGAAGAGAAGAGAAGAGAAGAGAAGAGAAGAGAAGAGAAGAGAAGAGAAGAGAAGAGAAGAGAAGAGAAGATGCAAAAAAACCCCTCAAACTGTTACTTGCCATCATCTAACTGATACAGCTGTCTGAGATCCAACCAGTTCCAAAAAATGGCAGCCCCAGAAAAATTCTACTCCCATCTTTTATTGCCAGGCATGATATCATATGGTATGGAATATGGTCAGTTGGTGGCAGCTGTCCCAGCGGTGGCCCCTCCCAGCTCCTTTAGCACACCCAGACCCCTCATTGGTGGAGTGGAGTGAGGAGCAGAAAAAGCCTTTACTCTCAATACGTCTTTCTCAGCAGTGACTAAAACGTCCCTGTGATTTCAATGTGGTTTCCATCACACATCCAAAATATTTCCCCATAAAAGCTACCCTGAAGAAAACTACCTCTATCACAGCTGAACCAATACAAAGTGACTTGTTTCCTAGGTGTTTGCCTTATAGGAAAGAAACAAACATTTGCCTTCAAAAGACAGTAAAGAAGTAACCAGGAGAGAAAGAACTGAATACAAAATATAAATGCAAGAAAGATATAGTCTATCTTCACCTTTAAGTATTGCTATCATGCACATTTGCACAAAAATTCAAGCTCTCTCCCCTCTCTTTGCTGATAATACAGGCCATGAAAAGGCTGTCTTTATATGTCTCCAGCTAAATTTCCAGCACCGGAACGTAAGGACATAGCAATAACAAGAGCAAAGTAGTTGACATAGCAACAGCAAATAGCCAGGAGATCTTGTGCAGTCTCTCAAGATGGAAAACTTTGATTTTCCTCAGTAGGGGAAGAAGGAAAAATGTGTCTAACTTTAGATATATTGTTGCATTCTAATACAAAAGACCGAATTGCCTCATGGCCTGTTTTAAAATTGGGAGTAAAATAATAATGAAGACTAGCATTAGCATTGTAAACAAGAAATTATTTGCTTAGAGGGCTATATTCATTACCATGGTTTGCTGTTGACCTTGGTATTTGAGATATAGATTTGCCTTAATCTCTAAGGATATATTGAAAAGCTATGACAGGTGAAGGTATTAGTCTTCTTTGCACCCTCAGAACAACACTTACTGGACCATTCTGTATTGTGCATTTTTCTTTCAGTAATGCATTAAGGATTAAAAAACACCTTGCAAATATGTAAAATGTTGTTTAATTCCTTCCCTATGTGTAAAATTTGAAAGTCTACTCCTGAATAATGTGTACCAATTTTACTGTATTAAAACAAACATCCTTTGACATAAATGATAGAGTAATTGTAGAATGCACTTAGAATGAAATCAGTTTTCATCTCTTTTCATGATTGAAAGTGTTTTAACTCATGCAATGTCTCCCTTTTTATTTAATTCATCTAGAAATTAAAATAAATATAATATTTTAATATCCCAAGGAAATCATTGCCTACTCCAGGTTCTGATGTTCACATTGTGTCGTACTCTGCTGTCAGCTTGATCCAAGTCCCACTGAAAGTAGTGGGATATAGTGGAGTAAGTGTTTGCTAAATAGTTCTACCGATTCTTGAAAGGTTGAAGTTCATCATTAGTGAAAACAATATCTTAGACCGACTTCTGAATTTAAATAATCTTATGGTGGGTAAAAAGCCTGCAAGTGACATACAAATGCATTTATCCTCCTGTTTTTGCAGTACAATTGCATTTTAGTTATATTTTTTAATTGTTGAGTGAAACTAAGTCCTTGCCCATTGTTCTGTCTTTTTCTACTCAGGAAAATAATTGTTAATTGTTCTAGCCCTAGTTTGCTCTTTCTTTTAACCAGGTGCTGTTGAGGTCTACTCACCCCATTTTTTTATGAAGTAAGTTTGCCATTATGGCTAACTGCATTATAAAACTGGCTTTGAGAAACCTAACACACACTCTAGAACAGACTGGAATATCAGAAGAAGTGTGTTATGCAAAAATATGGCAGATAACCGTTTTGTATTTTTGCAATATAGTGAATAAATACTAAAAATTTCAAACCATTTGAAGGAAACATAATTTCAGGAAGACTAGCAACCCATGGATTTTCCACTGCTGTCACTACTACATGCTTTGCCAATTTCTCTTCCTCCTGACAAGACTGATTTCTGTACAGGTATTGGGAGACCCAATATGTCCTGAATAGAATATCTCCTCCTGACTATATAATGTAAATTCATTTTGAGTGAGAAATACCACAAATTAGGAGAGATTGTACTCACTGAACAATGATCTGCTACATTTCAGCAGAGAGATTTGTCCATTTCCATGTATGGATGAACTCTGTTTTGCCCATTTTTGAATGTTCATTGGAGTGCGAGCTTCTGAATGTGTAGGACCCATACCATCACAAAAATTATATTTGTTGGCATAGATAGCAATGGACCTTCTGAGAATGAAACTGGTTGCCCATGTAGTTGCATTTTTAACCTTACTAGACAAATTTTTACCTGAAATCTAATAGTTATTTAGTATTTCTTATACTATAGTGTCTATATAAATAATTCTAGTTATGTGTATGTATGTAATTATGTAGATATATGAATTACATATAACATTTGGCATTTATATTCACTGTTCTACTTCTTGGTGCACAAAACTAAGTGGACTTTGGAAAGGGAACAGCTACTGACTGCCAGTTCTTCTTCTACATCAGTATAAACCATGCTTGGCTAGAACCAAAAATTCTTATCTGTACCTTTCTCTCCTGTCCTGTCCTCTCCTTTTCTTTCCTTCCCTCCCTTCTTCTCCCTTCCTATCTCCTCCCCTTTTCTTCTTGTTGATAAATTAATACTTCATTCTTCCCTGAGAAGCTAATTTTATTAAAACAGATATCTTGAAATTCAAGATAAGGTAAATCTGTGCAGTTCATTTAGGTCTGATATCTAAATAGAAAAATTATTTTAAAATGCTTTTAGAAATGGCCTAAATAATTCTCATTAATATCTAATGTTAGTATTGAAATTGATACAAAATAGGGGAAAAATTACTAAAAGAACTTACTTAAAAAGAAACACCTGTCCATGGTGGTCCTTTTTCATCCTCCTATGACATGCTGTGATGTGGGAAATTTTTAGTTCATCATGAAGATATCAGTAATTCATTTCTTCTTCAGAAAATTCTTGAAAGAAAGTACTGTCTTATGAATTTGGCTAGCTCCAACTCTTATCTGAAAGAGGATATCTAACATCAGAATTTGATGCTGCTACTTTTTACTTCTTACTAAGGATTAAAGGGTCATCTTCACTCAGCTTCAGTTACAGCAGCCACTGGCACCTGAAGTCTAGGAGCTACTACTAGCATCAAAAAGACATAATGGTAGTATACTACTTATAAAATTAAACAGATTAGATAATAATTCTTTATCTTCATAATCGTTTATCTTCATAATCTAGGATTTGCAGAAAGTTCACACAACAATGAAGATCTTAATATCTTTTACGTGGTCATTGGAGGACGAGTTGATTCTTACCTGGGTTATAATTGTACACCCAGTGAAAATTGCACTTTTGTGCAACATCTTCATTCCTATTTAACGTATTTCAATTGAAAGTCCTGCCTGTAAGGAGATACACATGGATCTGTCATAACTCTGTGAGTGCACAGTATCTATAAAGGCCATTTCTAAGGCCGTTCTAAGGGACCACGACTCTGACATTACCTGTGAGATCTTTCCTGTCTCTTCAAGACAACTTCACTCTTTTCCTCTCAGAAGACAGTCAGAGTGAAGCTGTTTATGACTCAAATGAATAGCTTCTCTAGGCCATCATTAACAAAGCTAAAGAAGGAGCTTACGACAGCTGAGAAGTCCGTGTTTTTCAGTGGGCCTGGCCACTAAGTGGTGCAGAGATTGAATGGCTCAAAAATTGTCCTTCTGTAGACTGTTCTTTTTACTTCTTTTTGTTTTATTCAGAATATCTTGTATGTTAGGAATAGTGTACTTGCAAAAGTATTTTCTTAGGACTCATGAAGAATGGAATCACTCACCGAAATCTACTACAGTTCTCTGTGTACAGGCTGAAGTGACCAGTGCAGTGCTTTGTCTTGCCATAGAATCACACTCAGTTACGATGGAAATGAACTCTAAGATCAACCATTAGCCCACCACTAAACCATGTCCCTTAGTGCCACATCTAGACATCTTTTAAATACCTCCACAGATGGTGACTCTACCACTTCCCTAAGTGGCCTATTCCAATACTCGACAACTTTTTCAGTGAAGAAATTTTTCCTGATATCCAAATTAAATCTCCTCTTGTGCAACTTGAGGCAAGTCCCTCTTGTCCTATCTCTTGTTACCTGGGAGATCAACCTTCACCTGGCTGCAACTTCTTTTCAGGTAGTTGTAGAGTGCAATAAGATCTCCCCTTCGGATTAAAAAACCCCAGATTCCTCAGCCACTCCTCATGGGACTTATGTTCCAGACCCTTCACCAGCTCTGTTGTCCTTCTCTGGACATGCTCCAGCATCTCCATGTCCTTCCTGAATCCAGGGGCCCAGAACTGGACACCTGATTTGAGGTATGACCTCACCAGTGCTGAGTAGAGGGGGACAATCACTCTCTGGTCCTGCTGGCCACACTATTGCTGATACAGGCCAGGATGCCATTGGCCTTCTTGGCCACCTGGGCACAGGCTGGATCATGTTCAGTGTTGTTGACCATCACTTCCAGGTCCTTTTCTACCAGGCAGCTTTCCAGACTCTCTTCCCTCAGCCTGTAGTGCTGCAGGGGGTTGTTGTGACACAAGTGCAGGACTCAGCACTCTACCTTATGGAACCTCACACAACTGGCCTAAGCCTATCATCCTGTCCAGATTCCTCTGCAGAGGTTTTATACCTCCCAGTAGATCAACACTCCTGCCCATCTTGTTGTCATCTGGATGAGGGTGCACCAGATGCCCTTTTCCAGATCATTGAAGAAGATGTTAAACAGGATCGGCCTCAAAACTTAGTCTTTGGAAACACCATTCATAACCAGCTGCCAAACTGATTTAGCTCCATTCATCACCCCTCTCTGGGCCCACCCATCCAGCCAGTTTTTTACCTGACAAGGGGTACCTATCCAAGCCGTGAGCAGGCAGTTTCTCCAAGAGGACACTGCAGGAAATGGTGTCAAAGGCTTTAATAGAGTCCAGGAAGAAAACATTCACACCCTTTCCCTCATCCACTAAGCAGGCTACCTTGCCATAGAAGGAGATCACATTGGTCAAGCAGGACCTGCCTTTCCTAAACCCACACTTGCTGGGCCTGATCCCCTTGTTGTCCTGTACATGCCATGTGATGGCACTCAAGATGATCTGCTCCATGACATTTTCCTGCACCAAGGTCAGGCTGGCAGGCCTGTAGTTCCCCAGATCTTCCTTCTGGGCTTTCTTGCAGATAGGCATCATGTTTGCTAACCTCCAGTCATCTGGGTCTTCCTCAGTTAGACAGGACTGTTGGTAAATGACAGAAAGTGACTTGGTGAGCCCTTCTGACGGCTCTCTCAGTGTCCTTGAGTGGATCCCATCTGGCCCTATAGACCTGTGTGTGTCTAAGTGGTGTAGTTAGTCACTGACCATATCCCTTTGGATTGTGGGTGCTTCATTCTGCTCCCTGTCCCTGTCTTCTAGCTCAGGGCATGGGTACCCTGGGGAAAACTGGTCTTACTGTTAAAGACTGAGACCAAGAAAGCATTAAGCACCCCAGCCTTTTTCTTCATCTTTTGTCACTGTGTTTTCCCTCTACACTCAATAAAAGATGGAGATTCTCTTTATCCCTTCTTTTGCTGATGATGTATTTATAGAATAATTTTCAATGTCTTTCATGGCACCAGATTAAATACTAATTGAGCTTTGGCCCTTCTTTTTTCCTGCACAACCTCACTACACACTTCCAGTCCTCCTGAGTTGCCAGTTCCTTCTTCTAATGGCCATAAACTCACCTTTTTTCCTCATCTCTGGTCACAGTCCTTTGTATAGCCTGGCTGATCTTCCTCCACATTGACTAGTCTTTCAGCACATGCAGACACCCAGCTCCAACATCTTCAAGATTTCCTTCCTGAGGAATGTCCGAGCTTCCTGGACTCCTCTGCCCTTCAGGACTGCCTTCCAAGGGACTCTGCCAACCAGTCTCCTAAGCTGGCCAAAGTCTGCCCTCCTGAAGTCCAGGGTGGCAGTTCTACTGACCCCTCTCCTTACTCCTCTGAGAATCAAAAGCTCTATCATTTAGCGATCATTGTGCCTAAGATTGTCTCTGACCCCCACATCACCCACAAGTGCCTCTCTGTACACAAAAACAGGTGCAGTGGACTACCTCCCCTGGATGGCTTGCTCAGCAGCTGCATCAGGAAGTTATTTCCTACACATTCCAGGAGCCTCCTAGGCACTTTCACCTCTGATGTCTTGTATTTATAGCAAACGTCCTGTAAGTTGTCTCCCGTGAGACTTCTCCCAGATGTTTATAGAACATTTGGTCTACCTCTTTAATTTGGTTGTGTGATCTATAACAGACTCCCACTTTGTTGGTCTTCCCCCTGATTCTTACCCATAAATACTCAACCCTGTCATCACCATCATTAAGCTCTAGACAATAAAATCACTCCCTAACACACAGGCTTACCCCACCACCTCTCCATCCTTGCCATGATCCATGCAGGAACAAAACAGGTTGTGTATAAACTTCTCTGTACTCCCCTTGTTTAATAATACAAACAAGCAATTGACTTTCACCTCTAACATGCTGCTTCGCATTTGGCGGAAGTGAGTTCCTGTGAGCACCGTAACTGAATCCCTCTGGCGCCTTTGTGTCCATTTGTCTATGCAACAGCCTTTGGCAGACTAAAAAGTTTTATTTCAGTGGTTTTCCTGCTGGGTTGCATGACATATTTCCAGATGATTTACCACAGAACTTCCTGCACTGTGATGAGGCATCATCTGTTACTCTTCAAGCAATTGTACTTCATGCTGGTTGCAACTTCCTGCTGGGTTTTTTGACCAACAAAATCGTGAAGTTTCTGAAAAAAACCCCATATGTGTTGTCTGACTGTTACTGCTTTATATCAGATTAAATTAACTACGATTTGTGGGTTATCTAGGTAGACTCATAATGGTAGATGAGCTACCAGAGGAGAAAAGAGCAGCAACATACAAAATATTCTGGTAATATTAGAACAGAGAGAAGTAGACCAAGAAGAGAATTTTTGATCATAATTAACGCAGAGTTGTTCACACTGACTGAATAAACAAAAAACAAGATTTGAAATCTACAATTCAGTATGAGGTAGTGCCTCCAAGGAGCGTTCGCAAATACAGCATTAAAACAACTCATTGACTCCTGTGTATTGACCCAATATTGACTTTACTAAAGATTAAGCTTCCATAAATTGGTTGGGGAAAGAAATGGAAGCGAAAAGGTTTCTAACTGGAATATTTCTGTGTATGCACCAATTCAACAAAACACTGAATGTTGTTTACCTTTATGCAAAGTTTCTCTGTATCAGTGTCTCAGCCCCTGATGGATTAAAAGTGATTGTTTCTGAGCAGATGAGTTCATTTTGGTCTGTTGGCATATACTCAGAAGGGAAATAGTTTGAAAGAGAATCCTTATTTTGAGAGATTATCTACACTAACATCCTCATTTGAATGACATGCTGGGGATTTTCAACAGTTCCTTAAATTATTTGAATGAGAACCACATAGCATACATTTGAATCCTTAAATAATTTACAACATTATGAATACTTAAATTGATGAAAATTTATGTTGGTTTTTATTATTTTATTTACTTGAGGACGAGGAACACAAATTCCCTGATAAGAGTCTTGTTGCATAAAGAGTATATGCACAGAGAATGAGAGACACCGCTATCTTGTTTTCAACAAAAGAGTTCTTTAAATAAATGCATTGGAAAACCACTTAGAAATCATTCTTTAAATGTGGTAGGCAAATTGTTAACGCAGTATGAAATTATTTTATATTTTTTTTGAGGGTATGACACTGCTGCAAGATAGATAGTCCAAACCTCTATTAACTGCAGCAGTGTCCTGTTCTGGCCCGGATCAGCAGGAGGCGGTGTGGGAAGATGTCGTGTTATTCAATACCGCATTATGTCACTGCCAGAAGCAGGGAAAAGGAGCTTTGTCTCTCTTTTCTGGGAAGGAGAGGTGTCCCTTTCTGGTGGAATAAAAGCATGGTGGGGTGAGAAAGCTGGTGACCATCGTTCATTGTCTTGGGCTCTGTAGTGAGCATTTTTTCATGTGAAACACTCTCTTTTTTTTGTTATTAGTATTGTTGTTGTTACTGTTCATTTACTTATCTCATTGATGTTTCCAGTTTGTTCTTATCTCAACCTGTGATCTTTGTCTTTTGTGCCACCAATTCTCCTCTCTGGTCACTCTCCTGGTGGGGGAAAGGGAGCAGAAGACGTGAAAGAGGAAGCAAGCAAGCATCAGCATGGTTTGGAAAGTCTAAGTGGGAGAACTAAATTGGGGAGTAGCATTTCTAGATCACAACACCCAGTAACTGTTACTTTGACTGAATTTTACCATTTAATTTATGCTAACCTTTATTTATTTTATGCTTTTTCACACTACCGAAGACTTTTTTATTTTGCTCAGGATGACATTTTTTATATTTTGAAAACCAAGAAGTTTGGTTTGGATAATGGACTGAGAAAGAGTAGTCACTGCTTCATAGCAGGAGGGAGCTGCAGTGATCAGTGAGTTTGCAATTATTCAGTTTGTTTTAGGTAGGAATTGTTTACTAATGAGGGATTTGGATGAAGGCAAATGGAGAATAAAGAGTGCTTTATTCCAAAAGTCAATGTGAAAGCAACCCGAAAACACAGAAGTATTTTAAGAAAAAAAGGAAAGTGAAAAGCTCAATCAGCCCAAGGGATTTGAAATAGATCACAAAAGCAAAAATAAAAGTATTTGAATGGAAATTAGCTTCATTCATAGCAGAGAAACCAGGTTTATTTTTAGGCAAGACATATAAAAAGGTATCAGAAAATAATCTGGATCAGGGTGCAAAGAGGTGACTGCATCAGAGCTATTGTTTACAATAGAAAGGGTAGTAGGCCATGAACACATTAGCAAACAAGCATCACACTGGAAAAAGTTAAAACTATAGAGCAGGTTGCACATTATTATAATTATCTGCAGACTTTTCCACTTCATAAAGCTGTTGTTGTAGTGTGCAATAACATCTCTACCATAAACTTCTTAACTGGGGTTGTGAAGACAGTTTTTTTCTCTAAATTTGTAACATTTACTGTTTACTTCTCTGTTCCTCTGTTAAGATTTTGGTAATGATTTGTGCTTTACACCATTTTTTTCCACTCATATATGATGAATGTTACCACAAATAACAATGGTTGTTGATATTTATAGCATGCCTCCGCTTCATAAGATGTTTCTCTCAAGGCTGGTTAATTGCCATTTCTGATTACTTCTGGAGAAGTGTTTGGCTACCCAAAGTTGCATATGAACACTACAAAATAATCCAGCATGAGGTTAGCACCTTTTCTAGGATCTGCTTTTCAAAGACTTTCATCTTTATTTATAAGGTGGCAAAAAAAGAAATGTACTAATTCAGCATCCTCTTGCTATTTTTTTATTGCCTACTTAATTAATGAAGTGACGATTTTGACTTTACAATAAGAGTAGCATCAAAATACCTGAAATTTTACCAGCTGCATCCACTCATTTAAATTCAACTATTATCTGTCCAGAAGAATGTGCTTTACTACCCCAGGGGAGACAAAACAGATGCAACAGCATAATGCATCCGTGTTCAATGCCATTTCTGTCCAACAATTTTGTCTCCTGACTGAGGATATGATGCACAGGAACTGTTGAACTGTACGTTATCAGCAAATATTAACAAGAGCACTGTTGGTTTATTCTAGACCCATAAAGCTGAATTCCTAGTAAAAATATCTCATCTATATTTCTTCAGTATCACAAGCAATAAAAAACTAACCATATCTAAAGGAGAAGAATGACTTTTAATCAATGTCTTTGGATCATTAATTCACCCAATCCTTTTCAGTTAAAAAATCCTGAAATATTTTTGCAGCACTAAGGTTCTTAGCTACTTATTAGTATTGTATTCAGTAGGAGGAAACTGAAAATATCAATGTGTATCAGTATCCATCATTAAGAATTAAGGAATTTTTAACCATTTATGACTTTTCGTGCTATGTTAAATTATTGGAATGACTAAATATTGTTTATATCTGCCTTTAACTATGTAAAGAAGGGAACCCTATAGCAGACAATAACCAAAATGGCAGCCAGTTCTCTCCATCTTGTACTTGTAACCAGGTTGAAGTTGCAAAGAAATGCTGTGCCCACTTATAATGAAAAGAAACCCCAAATTTATGAAATGGTGAGCTGTATTTGGCAAAATTGTGCTTAACCATTAGTTCATGTAAACTGGTAACAACAGGAGTTCTACTGAGGAGTCATGCAGTACCTGGTATTTGGAATGCAGTATCAATTTGGTCTTCAGACATATACACACAGATGTACTGAAATACAAAAAGGTATTCCTTCAAGAAATCTTCTTACATACCATTAGGCTAATATAATTCAATGGATTTCCTGACTTTTGAACTTTTGACATCAGGTATTTCCCACTTTAAGAAACAAAGTCAGTCAGAGATGATACAGGAGTATTTTATCTTTGAAGGAGTTAAGTCCCTCTGACGCTACTCAAAACATCCTTTCTTTCTTCCAAAACACTCCTTTGATTCTTAACTGACCTTTCTGCAGGTATTGTGTCTGTATTCTTGTGAGCTTTGTGTGGCTTCAGTGTACCAACATGCAACATTAAATTAGTATGTCAACTTGTTCATTTCTTTCCTTTTCCGATATATGTCAGTGAGCTGTTCACAGAACAACAATTCCATTGTGAAACACCCTACTGAAATCCTAGAGATGATTTTAAGGCAGAAGGTAATCATTTTTATTATGTAGCCAGTGTCATTCTCAACAAAACCATGGCCACAGTTATAAAAGGACCTTGCTTTTCGATTGTGTTTTTTTTCTTTATAACCTACATACTGCCTTTGGGGTTGAAATGAAGCATGCTGTAAATGATGTATGAAATAAAAGATCAAATTCTGCTAGAAAATGAGTATTGGAGAAAAAAACCCTGATTACTAGCATTCTTTAAAAAACAAAAGAAAGAAACTTATTTCTAAGATTTACAATGCTGTGAATAAAATGATGGTACTGGGAATATAAATGAGAATTGATTAAGTAAATGACAAAGAAACTTAAAGCAACTTCTGATGAAAAAATATTGGAACAGATGACTTATTTTAATAGAGTCATCTATAATAGGTATCAAAACATAAATTACTCTACTAAGAATTATCATTCTTTATTACTTAGTTACGTTGTAGAAACAATCCTGGTGTGATGTAGATATTATTTTAAAATGTACCTTCTATTGTTATACAACAGGAGTATTGCTTTCTACTTTCTAGCAATTCCTTTGATACGCTGTTTCAAAGGAATTGTAAAATTATTATAAATTATTATCAAATTATAATAGTTGCCATAATTATTTATTAATAATATACACATTATTATTCATGCTATATTACTACTATAAGTAAAATTAAAAGAAACTTCAAAATCATTTGCATTTTTAGAAAAACACAGAGTTTTTTTCACTTACCTTTACAGGTAAATATTTGATTCGATAGTAGAAACCTGTTTATTAGCTCTTAATGAATACCTGAAGGAGCAAAATATCTCTTTCCTAAATATGATCATTAGTCTATATGATGTGTTTGGATCAACTGAGTATGGCAAGCATAGGCTTTCATGAAAGCTAAAGTGACTGGTGGTTGAAATGCTGATTGCTAGATGAAAATTTGCCAGCTAAATATTTATTCTTTATGCCATCTACCATATGATGTATGTACGTATATGTCAAACTCACAGCTCACTACTTTGGCAGAAATAAGGTGAGATCTCAGACTCTTTTTCAGAGAAGTGGATACACAGATTGAATTTTGTTTTCATTCCTGTATTTTAAATAACTGGTATAACTCACCATGACACGCAATATATTTGAAACTCTTTCTATCAAGTTAAACAGCATTTACTAACTTAAGAGCTAGTGACATGAAGGTGGCATTAATTCCTCTTTCCAAGTATCACAAAATGTATATCAACATACCTCAAGCTCAAAAATATCTTAAAAAGACACAGTCAAGTAAGTTTATTTACCTCCTCTGCACAGTAATTGAACAAATTAACATTATAAGATTTATCATTTAGTTATACCATTAACTGAAAACTTGTTTTAGTCTATATTTAAAGTAGTATCTTAAATTTATTTCTGTTCTGAAAGAGCAAAGTATAAAAGCTTCTCAATACTTTTATAACTTTCTGTATGTGTAAGTAAAATATTAGTACTGGCAGATAAAAGTATATATATGTATGTCATGTATATAATAAAATATTATTTGAAGTATAATATGCATAGAGTTATTCTTGAAATGCCCAGTAATATTATTTGATGTCCATTTGTATCATGTGGCATAATCTATCCCTTCAAAAATTTAAAAAATTACAATAAATATTCTAACTTTAATGCAAGTGTTGATGTGATAGATTGTTGACTGTTATCATTTGGAATACCACAAAAAATTCTGAAGGAATTCAGTATGTCTGTACTCAAATTTCTTGATTTCATTAAGATATGGCAAGTTAGCAAATTTCAGTTTAATGTTGTTTAGACACATGATGCTGACTGGTGGTTAAGCAAAGTGGCTTGGGACAAGTTCACATATATGAAGATTTATTAACAGGGAAGTTTTGTTGAAGGAAAATTAAAACCAAGAATTGGGTGAGAAGGTAAGGGGAGAGAGAGGAGGGAGACGCTGTGGCTGCTGACTGGAGCATGCTTGAATCAAGGGCAGGGTCTGCATGCTACAGTCACTGACTAGGAGATCTATTACAGCAGCACTGTTGGGGTCAGCATGTGCACGATCATGAGAGTAACAACACCAGAGCAATTGCATAAGAATAGCGGAGAAAATACTCCTCTGGCAGTTTGAGTGAAGGGTTATGGAGCTGCACCTGGAAAGCAGCCCATGGATGGGCAGATAGAAGACCCTCAAAATACAAAAGGCAAAGCCTAGGGCAATGTACAGCACATCTCAGGCCAGTGGAGACTGGTTGTTAATGAGGCTAAAGCTGTTGAAATAATTCAGACTATCTTTGTCTGCATGTGATTCCTGTGGTATAGTCATTTTAGTCAGTGAATTTGGCTTGGAAGCTGTGGAGGAGGACAGAGAGGGGCAGCAGGGTTTGCCCTTTCCCTGCAGACTCACATCCTCAGCTGTGCCAGAGCTCTGGCCCCTCTCTTCTTGGAAAGCAATTCTCACGTCTGCTACATCTAAGAAGCCTTCACACTTGTGTGGAGGAGAGAGGTGACTGATTCTGACGTTACGATCACTGTCAATAGATACTGTATAAAATATCTGATTTCACAAAAAAATCATGTCCAGAAGAAATGACATATACAAAAAAAACATGTTAGAAATTAAGTGGCTCAGCTACATAATCCCATCCTAGTTATAAAACTGACAGTGTTTAGCAATGAATTTTAACAAGATTCATTTGTTTTCTGTTTTAAAGCAAAATTTTAGAGCAACTTTCTGTAAGGAGCTGTGGAAAACAAATTCATTCTAATGGTCTTCTGGGAAAAATGTAGAAAGATTGTGTTCAAGGATGACATTATTCTTATTTTGGGTGATGATACATCCATAGAAGAAAAATCATCAAAATGCTTATGACTATATTTTCTTTAAAACACTCAAATACTAGTTTCCAAGAAAAAAATATATATCCTTACAGCTACAGAGATACCTGAAAACAGCAACCGTCCCGTTGTCTGATTTTTGACAAGTTGAAAAAGAGATGCTCATGTGCATTTTCCATCTAAGTCACTGACACGAATGATTTGGTATTTTAGTACATGAAAAATCATGAAATGAATTTTGAACGTTCAATTCATAGGAATCAAGACATATGTTAGAATGAAACCTTCTGCATGCCTAGAGAGAATATTTTGCTAGTGGGTATAGTCTTAGCTCATCACTTGAAGTGGAAGTAGGAGGGGACAGGTGACACTGGACACTTCTCCCCATCAAAACCATGGTTTTCTGAAGCTGTTCTTCTGGCTGCCAGAGGGTGACCACTGGCCCAAAGCACTGCTCATAATTCCTCCCTTCCTCAGGCAGACATAACCAAAACGAGATGCAAAAGCTGTGCCCAGCCTAGTGCCCTGAGAGGGCCTCCCCCATGGAACCCATGAGACCTGTGGGGAAGGGAGGAAAAGGATTAACCTGAGGTTCCTGAGATCTGAAGAAGGCTTTGGATTGTCTGGGCATTTTGTGGAGGCTGTTTCTGACCCAGGACTGAAGAAGCCCATTACTCTCATGTTACCACATTCAAAGCTGTATGGGGCAGGTCAGGCTGACAGGGATACTTGTGTCCATCTGCAGCAGACCACCAACTTGACCTGTAGGCTTATGCACTGAAGCCACCCTAACATTTTCAATTTCAAATGTCATTTCTCATTGCTGGTCCACCAGAAAACAGCTGCTCAGATGTCCCCTGGGCGATCAATCCACATGTAAAGAAACCTGAGGCCTCTGTTGGGCTTATATCAGTGACGGATGAAAATGTTGTGTATATGATAAGGACAGTTCCCAGGAATGATTAACTGTCCTTTTCTACCCTATGAATGGTCAGAGTATGAGAAAGCAGAGCCTGCTGCAAATCATGGTAACACTCATATCCATGATGTCTGTACTGCTAAGGTTCCTGCAGCCACCCTTTTGCCTGCATCTAAACTTCCCCACTCCAGGAAATCCTTGGTTGCTTTGCCTTAGGCAGTGAAATAATCTGTACACATTGGGGAATTGTGGTATCAGAGAAGAACAACAGAGAATTTCCTAAATACAAGAATTCATATAGACCTTGGTCTTAATTCAATACAGCATCTTCTCAAAAGCAAAGTTGTAAAACCAATACATTGTACTCCTGTTCCATGCTGCTTGCAAATAGATGATATTAATTCTTTAAAGAGCAAGAAGGAAGGCAATAATTTATTAACATTTTTTAAACATTTAACATATATCATTATAGTAATACTGAAATGTGATGTGCAATTGATACTAACAGATAATTAAGACACACATATGACATTTTTAATCCACTCTACAGGTCACTTAGATTTAAAATTATATCTTGGATTAGACAATTATACTTCAATGTCAGTTTTTGGAAAAGTGCAATGCTCTTTTTGGCTATGACAAATAAGCTGATCTTCATTTCATCTTTGTTCTAACATGGGGTGTTGAAAGTTGTATCTTAACAAATTCTGTTTGACAGAAACTGTCCCCCTTTCATGCATACATCTTAATTCATATCCTAATGTTTTTCTTGCACCTCTATGTATAATTAGAAAGCAAAAGAGCAAACCAATTTCTCATAACTGCCTGAATTAGTATCAGATAACAAATTCTAGCTGTTTTCAATTCTTGAGACTAGACTAGTTTTCATTTGAAATTTAGGGATTATTGTGCCCATGATGCTCTGTAGTTTGACTTCTATAAGTTCAGAATATTAATTTGTGCAGTAGGTGTCACAAACCTTCTGTCATAAGTATCTTCTGACCATCACAAATTTACAAGGTCCATTTTTTTCATTTAATGGATCTGACTAAATTTGAGTGTTAAATATTTTGGCCTAACTGTAACCCACTATTATAGCTGAGAATAAGAATAAAATTCACTGCATTGCTTTGTACTTTTTAATAGCATATTTCATACTGTGAAGAGTCTAACATTCTTTAATTCCCTGATCCTTCTGACCTATTCTGAACAAGCTCACTCCCTATTTGGTCCTTTAGTCCTGAATTTGTTACATGCAATTTTATCATTTACCAAGGATTTACATATCCATACTTAAATGTCTCAGAAAAAAAATGAAGGTCATGGATTACAAAGAAGATAGGTTTGGATTAGATATTAGGAGTAAATTTTTCACTATGAGGCTGGTGAGGCACTGGAAAAGCTGACCCAGAGAAGCTGTGGATGCCCCATCCCTGGAAGAATTCAAGGCCAAGTTGGATGGGCCTCTGAGTAACCTGATCTAGTGGAAGGTATCCCTGCACATGGAAGGGTGGTACAATTAGATGCTTTTAAGGTCCCTTCCAGCCCAAACCATTCTATGGCTCAACTATTATCAAGGACTATTTTCAAAGAAGAGAAAACCCAGAAGCGAATCTGCATTTTTCAGTTTTAATGCTCTTTTGAAAATGGGTAAAAATCGCAATGGCAAAAACTATTTTCCATTGTGCCATCTAACTTGCTATATACCTTATTTCATTTGGTATGTAAACCAATACTTATTTTTTCAATTGTTACTGTCTAAAAGAAATGTTAAAATTTTGCCAATTAGTTTAGTAGCAAGAGGCATTTAAATAATATTTGGTGTTAATATTTGTGATTGAGAATCAATATTGCAAAATAGAAAGCAACCTAGAACATTGTAGCTGGGAACACAATCCTGTTTCCCTCCTCTTTATCTTTACTTTTCAATTATGAATTGTGGCAATTGGTTAATACTTTGTCTAATAGCTTTTCATCTTTATTTTCAGAGTTTAAAAGGAGTGGAAATAATGTTTTGTCTCTTTGTTCCTTGACTTCAAATATAAAAGATGTTATATTTCATGTATAGAACTTCACAAAAGGAATGCAGATAGTTATACCAAATGATTATGTAAATACCATTAGAAAGAGTAAATCTGCTGTTATGAAAGGATTCAGTGAGTTCTTGAAATCACGGGAGATAGTAGCTTTTCATGTCCTTGCCAGCCAAAGTTATTCAAATGTCCAATTAGCATTATGAAATACAATTTTTCTTTTACTTAAAAGAACAGTTTTTAAGGTTTTCTTGTCTGATAACAATGAGATATTCATATAAAAACAATATTTTTAGGTGAAACAAATCATGTGATGTAAGATGTGAAAAGAAGTTTTCTAGCAATGTCCTTCACAATGTAAATACTCAAAATTATGGGGAAGGTAAATGGTCCATCATTTTGGGTAATTTTTATAGGCATTATTTTTCCACTTGCTGTGAATCTATGCTGAAACTATTACTCTGTGCTGGCACTAAATGGGACTTGCAGGAATCCGAGTTATATGCTCCATGAAGCTTCCTTCAGAGCTGTTGTCGCATCACTTCATCTTTTTATGAACCAGCTTTCTGCCTCCATAGAGTCACAAAAGAGCTCATACAGATGAGTGAAGATGTCTCTTAGGACTCGAGTTATTTTCAAGACTCAAAACTCTTGAGTAAATATAATGTGTTTTAGAGACACCTCTGATAAGCCATGTTTCCACTTACATAGTTTAGAATGGAGGGGAAGATTCTTATGCAGCTGGAAAGAAACCTATTTAATACAACTAATAGGAACTCAGAGGGAAAATATCTTCCTAAGGAATCTTTACAGAAACATGGCCTTGCTGTGTGAATCTGTAGTGACGTTTGCAGAAAGTTTATGTTTTAATTAGCTGCTTTCTGTGATTTGTGACAAGGAATTGATGATCAGGCTCATGCATATATCTGAACCTTAGAACTCACATTTGAGAGCTCGATGTCAATGATCATTTTATGACTCAAATTTTCATAATAGGGATACAGACAAGAGAAGCAGAGCCTGCCTTCAGAAATCCATCTCTATATTAGCACTGAATGTAAGTTTTGGTTAATTAATAAAAATAAGCCGATACTTCCAGAGTAAAAGGAAGAACTGGAGTTTCATATATAATATGTTATTTCCTGAAAAAGTAGGCGCAGCAATTTTATTGTCCAAATTTCATTCTTTAAACCCTAAATTTAGCTATTTCAGAAGTAAAATAGCAATTGGGTTCATCAGCTCTTTTCCTGAAAATAAAATGGAAGCATCAATGTGTAGTGATATGAGATGGAATAGGAGAATGATGAAGTGGAGAAAAATAAATCTTAATACTAGAAATATTGTCTTATTTTTGTACCGTTACCTGAAATATCTGTCAGCAAGTAAAATGAATATTTTTAATAAGAATCATGACAAGATTTGATTACTTTTCTATTCTTGCTGTCAAATTTTGAGAACAATATTTCTGTGGTATAAGTGATGTCCGTATGGGTATCTCACATAATCTGTTTACTTAAATGTTTTTGAATGAAGAGAAATAGAATCTAAGTTATTAAAGTTGTATAATATTTTCTTCTTGCAATAATGACCACATAATTACAACAGTCAGTTATGTAATTATATTTGTACTTGAGCTTAGATTTCATGTAAGTGTATGCAGTAATTCAATTTCTTCTGCATGATTATGCAGTGTCATAAAAATTTAAATAATATGCTACAAAGCAAAATGTGAATAATGTAAGTTATTAGAAAGAGAACTTGCTCGGTCCAAAGTTGCTTAATCATCATATGCTTAGTTTATTGCTGCACTTTTTCCTTTTATTACTCCCAAGAAATTAGAGCAAACTTTATGGGCTCTTAAGCCTGTGATTTAGTTTATTATGTAAACTATGCTACATTTCCATATTCTGTTGACTTTCGTTATTAAACAACTGATTCTTGGACTTAATAAGAATAATTTCTTGGGTACATCTTCATCAGCTCTGCTGTTGATCATGCAGTCATGTTGATCATGTTCAGCAGCATATTGCAAAAATATGTGGAGTAAAGAGAGATCATAAGGAAGTCGCACTTCATTAGAAAAGTGTAAGAAGCTGTGGGGTATTTATTACTATATAAACCACAGAAGTTAAAAAAAAAAAAAAAAGAAGAAATAGCTAAATTCTATAGACAGCATCGGCAAAAATATCTCTGTTTCAAACTATTTTCATTTGGAAGCAAGGTTCCGAGATTGCTTCCTGAAGAGGAACCTTAAGTTGGAGGCTCCATGAGCAAAGTAAATTCAGAGGTGAGTAGAGTTCAAAGCATGCTAAAAAAGCCGACAGGATTTTTGGACAAAGTGTTTTCAGACATGACAGCTGAAGTTTGAAGAAGTCTTATGTAGTTCAGATGTAGCAATAGGAGGAAATACTTTTTCTTATTTCCTTTCTTCTTGTTCAGTAAGGACATAGTCAAAAGCACATTAGAATTAAAAAAACCCCCGAACTTTGGAAAACAAGAATGAAGAGAAACAGAGTTTGAGGATTCTACAAAAATATCAGAAAAAGGAATGCAAAATTCCTTTGTCCTTGAAGTATTTTATCTAGAAACTGAAATAAGTGAAGTACGTTCAGTACGTTTCACTGTTCTACCAAATCTCTATAGATTCCTTAGGAGATATTTTGCAACTATAATGGAAATACTACTGGAAAAAAACCTGAGGCATAATGATTCTCTTTTACTTTTTTTTTTACATTTTTCTCTCAGCTGTGATTTTGAAAAAGATTTTAATTGACTTTGCCTTAATTTAGTTCACTGCAAAGACTGATCATTTCAAGTATATGTTCAAGTCACTGAGCTGACTAGACTTTCATCAAATGTTCTTCTGGTTGACTGTAACTATTATTTAGAGGGACTTTTTATTTCATGTTATGATCAATTTTAAAAAATACTAGTTAATAGCCATAAGGAAATTGACTTTCTCCCATAAAAAGAGTAATGTTAATTGGGTGTCCTGGGGTGACTGTATGATACTGTATTCCCTATTGTCTGCTCTATGCCCAGACATGAATCCTGTGCCTTTCTGCACCTTTAAGGAAGAGGGGCGAGAGACGGTGGAATTCCTTCAGTGCTGTGTTCAAAAACAGACATAAGCTCTCTGGCTTCTCCTGCCCAGCTGCTCCGCTTCTGCAGCAGGGAAGAGAGTCACATTCCTTTTGGTTTTTAGCTAGTTTCTTGGTCGTTAGTTAAACCATGGAGCCCTGGGAGTTTGGCTTCTTCTTCTTCTCTTCTGGAACTGTTCAGAACACCAGAACATCAGAACTTCACTGGGAAGCCTTTCCACCGAGGCCTGGAGGGGGCTTACACAGAACCCCAGCTCCGGAGAGGATAAAGCCACAGCCACAAAGGACTGAAATCTACCCAGGTTCTCTCCACAGAGAGAAGTTTTATTATTTAGCATTATTCTTTTTTTTTTTTTCTGTGCCTGCATGCACTTTACTTGTTAAATAAATAGGTTTGGGATTTTTTTTGCACTTTCCTCTGAGGAAAATTCTTTTCGAGCCTGGTGGTGCAGGGTGGCTGTAACCTGCCTTCTATCAGAGGATGTTCATTTTGGATGTTCCTCCGAATTTGTCTGAAACAAATTAGGAATAATTAGGAAATAGGAATGTAACTCTCTTCCCTGCTGCAGAAGCGGAGCAGCCGGGCGGGAGAAGCCAGAGAGGTTATCTGTGTTTTGAACACAGCACCGGAGGAATTCCACCAGCTCTCCCCACTCTCCCTTAAAGGTGCAGAAAGGCACAGGATTCATATCTGGGCATAGAGCAGAAGATAGGGAATACAGTATCATACAGTCACCCCAGGACAGTGGGTCAAGTCATGGTGGCTGTATTAGAAAATGTCGAAAATACTTTCTGTTATTTTACTGATTTAAGTCTTTATCATCACTTTAATATTTAGAATGTATTATCTAATGCTTTTTTATCATATGGTAATTTTTGAGTGTTTAGCTTTGCAATTTGGATTAATATTCTTTGAAGATTATTATTTGTGTGTTATTTCCCATATTTTAGGAAAAGTTGCCTGACAATAAGAAAGTCCATGGATTGGCATCAAAATACCTTCCATCAAAACCATGTGATTTTCTAGGAACATCCACCCTTGCTGCTGTGCAAACTAAGCTGTTACCTAACTTTTGGACCACTGCTGAAGACACATAAAAAATTCTGATTATGGGAAAAGTGTTTGGTTCATGCAGTTTAAACAAAATTAGAAATGAAGTGTTTTATTGATTTCTTAGTGATACAAAATTAACCTACAGCCAGTGGATGAGGATCAACATCAATGTAGCAACACAAAAACCATGGTCCTAGGGACTTGCAAAAGGTTAATTAATACCTACAAAATTTCTAAGCATGCTTTCATAATTATTCTCAAAAAATTCTAATCTCATGCACATGCAGAATGATGGTAAATCACTTCTCCCTGACAGGCGAGGTTTAGTTCCTCACTTCTGGGACTGTGGTTTTGCTACTTACAGATGCCTCCTGCGGGAGACATCAATAGTCTCATTTGTGTCAACCCGTGCAACCTAAGCACCACATCTACAGGTTTTTTGAACATCTCTGTGCCTGGGTGTTTGTGTGGGAACTGATAATGGTGTAAGTTTTGTAATTGTTAATCTGACATTAAGTCGCAGTTATAGCAAGTCTCATTGAATCACATTATAAATAGTAAACTGGTCAATGATTAAATGCTACTAAACCCTTTCGCACCCTCATCTTTTTATATCTGTATCCTCTACAGCCTTACCCTTTTGCATCTCTGGTCTCTGTGTAAATCATTCTAAACTGATTCTAATCTGATTTTCCTGTGTATGATTCATCCAGGTAGTAATTAATAGAGTGAACCTCGGCATCAAGCTCTGTCACAAAGTCACACTTTTGCAAATTCATATTAAAACCTGGGTTTTTGTCAATACCTGTGATGATGATTCTTTAAGCAGCCTAACCCCTCCATCATGACATGCTCATGCTGGACACTGCAGCACCTCAACCCCCTCCCTCCCTTCCTGGGTCCTGTCCTGACCACACCCTGCTCTAATGTTTAGACCTGGTGCAATCTTTGAATTAGGCTGAGCCAGTTGCTACAACACCAGGGAGGATTGCCTTGTGGCTTGTTGTTTTCTGTCTATTTTATTTTGTTAACTTGTTTTTTTAGTTCTAACTCCTGCAATGCCTTTCAAGGGATTGAGGTGGGGGCAGGGGCCATCCCCTGTGATGTTGCTAAAAATGCTTTTACTTACAATCAATTTAAATTAGGTTTCCCTTTCCATTAATTTTCTTTCCATTTTTTAAATCTCTAGTTGTGAGCACAGCAATAGACCTTTTGTTTTGGCTTTTGGGCTTTTTTTTCTGTGCCAGAATGTACCAATCATTTTAGGAAGTATTCTGCCACTTTAGTGACTGTCACACATTGAAAAACACTAACTCACCTGAAGTATCTGGCTTCTGATTAATTGGGAACACTGATCTGAGGTTCAGAACTTGCTGGTTTTCCTCTCAGAGCAGAGACTTGAGGGAAATGTTTTCCTGCTGTCATCTCGTAGAGCAGTAAACAACATTGGGCTGTTTGGAGTTCTTAGCACAGTGAACTAAAAAATCTTTTACGGTATCAGTATGGACACAGCAGTCCAATATTTAAACTGTTAAGGTCCAGGAAGACATTTAGAATGGTGATCTGTTTATCATTGCAAATTTGATTAATGATGATGGTGCTTTAACAAGGTTAGGAAAAGATGCAAAGGCCATCTCCTGGCAGGGTTTCAAGTTTCTCCTTGGACTGTGACAGTACCTAAAAAAAGACAGCATTTTTACAATAGGATAATTTTTTCTACACTTAGTCTTAAAGCTGCAAACCATTTTGGCTACACTTGAAAGCATTTCACAGCCTTATTTGCAGGCACTGTTATCCACCACCTATAACCACATTTATAGTGTCTTCACTCTGTTCATCCCTTTCTGTTGTATTAACACCTCTAATTGGCAAACCAGGCAATTTTCTAGCTTCAGCTGTATGAGCTGAGGAAGAAACATTGTTAGTGAACAATTTAAGACCCTCTATCAATAATTGGAAGTGTTAATGTCACTTAAAGGTCAACATTTTAGCCTTATAAAATCATCTGCAAAATTGCCAAAATAAAATGACTGAGCACCCTGTCGTTTCAAAGGGTTGTTGAAAAAAATGCATTATAAAGGACCTCCCTGCTTCAGAAAGCACAATCTCATGCTGTATGAAAAAGATTAATCAAAGAATTTCTGTGATTAATTTTAAGTTACTCTGAAAATGCTCATCCATCTTTGTAGTGGTAGTGTAAATGTAACAATATTTCTCTTAATTAATCTTAGTATTAAAATGCTACATTGAAACAAATTTTTTTTTAAAATTTTTGAGTCATTAAGATAATTTGAAAAAGAAGAATTTTAAAGAGCCTTACTTTTACTTTAGGGTTGTGTTGCTAAAGAAAAGTGATTTTCCATATGCCCGTTTACTCCCATTTTATTCACCTAATATAAGGAAGTACAAAACATAAATGTTCAAACATCAGTGATTGCAATACAGACATTTCACATATGTCTGGGAAAATAAATTCCATCTTATCCCTGTGTAGAATATTTTGAAACAACCACACTCTTGACCAGACTTTCTATTTCAACTATTCATAATTAAATTCCATTTGGGATTATAGTCTTGCAATCTACTATATAAAATATATATAAAATTTATATACTGGTGCAATACTGTAGTAAAAAGAAAATTTAAAAGGAAATAATACCATAAGAAGGAGGAATGTTTGCAATTTTGGCCTGCTTGTTAAAAACATCTACCAGCAATAAATCAGGACTACTTGAAGCTTGTGAATGTAAATGGAACACCTCTGTTGAGCCATTGGTATTTGATTAATTAATTTTTCCAATGTGTGAAAATGGCTGATGAAAAGAACATGAAGCGTGGTGTGAATTCTTAGTATTATTCCCTGATTGCATTCACAAGAAGCATCTGAGCAGAGGAACATTGTTGCAGTGCTTTTTCTCTGGGTTTAAAATTGCAAGCAATTAAGTTTATTTGCTAGCATGCTCAGATCTACTTCACTGTTGCAAGGATAATAATTAAAGTATAGATCAACAAAGTAGTGCTCATATATAAACACAGAGTTCAAATTGTAATGAAAATAAGAGGTAAAAGTATAGATACAGTTACTACGCCTTTTTAATTCTCTTAAGATTTTGTTTTACTGGCACAGTGTTGTCCTTAGAGCCAAGAAGATAGACAACTTGGTCACAGTATTTTTCAATTTTTTTCAGATAACATGTAATAGTTATTTGTGGACTACTTTCTTTTTAACTCACATCAATATTTCCTGACTACTTTCTTTTTAACTCACATCAATATTTCCTACCCCCCCCAAAAAAAAAACCAAAAAAAAAAAACCAAACAAAAACCCAAAAACAAAAAAAAAATTTATTTGTCCCGGTAAGTATGTGAAATCGAAATGTTCAGGACTGACAATTCATTCTGAATGGGAGAACACTCCAAGACACATGACAAACCCTTACTGCTTTCCTCTAGTAGGAGCACAATATGGCAGCAGTACAATGCAATTCTCATTCCACTCATTCCAAATGTACACAATACCCAGGGATACCAAGATTACCAGCTAGTCCACTGGCATGCTATTGCATGTTTCCTTCTACCTGTTAGATTTCATGTCCATCAGTCACAAGGGAATTTGTTATTATGTGACCAATGACTTTATGAGGGTCTTCTGTTCCTCTCTTTCCCTTTATCAACTAATCTTTAGTACAGAATACTTTAGAGTAGCACAAAAGTAAGTAAAACAGATAGGCAGAGATATATTCAGCATTGAAAGCAAAGTGATATTAACTCTCTTTTTCACTTCAGATGAACTTTGTTCTCAGTTGTCTTCTGAATTCAGTCAGGTCAAAGGGCTTCTTTTCCTGCAGTTATTTTTATGTGATGGATTAAAAAATTGCAAGAACCATCTCTAGATAAGAGAAACTGTTCAGTTACAAACCATGTGTATTTTCCCTCTGCATGAGACATGGAAATGAAAATGTACATCAGCAAAAGGATAAGTAAATTAGACATCCTTCAGGTGTTTGGTTTTGTTTGGGTTTTTTTCCACTTCTGTACATATCTACAGCATCTATTTTGATTTTATAACTCAATCTACATTTTAAAGGTTCTACATGAGGAAAACAAAAATCACCAAGCCTATAGGTAGATGCACGAAACTCCGGGAATGGAAATTATTCTTCTTAAGAGATAAGAATAAGAATTTCTTTTAATAAATGCCATAGCTGACTATCAGTTATGCATGAGAATACAGACAGGAAAAAAAAAAATCCAGAGGAAAACATCCAGTCTTTACAAGACCGTCCTTAATGTAGGTATAACTAGAGAATTTGGAATAAACAAGCTGCAGCAGACAAAAACATATTTTGCCTCACTAGCATCTTGCTGTTATTGTGATTACTAAACACTGACCATCATATTATATCTATTGAGTCCTTATCCACTCTTCTACAAAAACCTTAAAATCTGAGCACAGCAGAGAATTGATTTTAAGGTGCTGTGTTAAAATTTTAAATCAGACAACTGTCACATGCACGTAGAAGTGCTTAAAGTTTTACTGTTAGGTAGCTGATTGCTCATCAAATTTCTGAAAAACATAAATAAAGACAGCTATGGCAAATTAATATATTGATTAGTGATTTTAAATTACACATTTTCCTGGTTTTGGTATTGGCAATGCAAAAAAACCAAAAAAAAGTACACTAGATGAGTGACTGCAACAGGGACTGTAGTAACAGAAAACTAGATTACTGCTAAGCAGAGAGTATGTGTACATCACATTTTGGGAGTGTAACAGAATTTTAAATAGTAAACATACAAATGTCTGACCACACTATAAGAAACTTGCTTTATTGCTACATTTAAAAGTTAGAGGAAGACAAATCCTGAAGATGGTATTTCATTTATACAATGTAATAAATAAGTTTCTAGCAAGGTATAAAAGATTAAAATGAAGATGACATTTTAAAAGAAAACTGATTTTGGAGTGGCACTCTTTGCACCTGGAAGAAAATATTAATAGAAAATAAACTGAAATTAAAGAGAGAAAGACACAAAATACTTAATTCAGAGATATGGTCTCAAAGCTTTAATTGTCGAAAGGCATATAGTTCAACAGATTGTAATAGGCCCCTGCTGATTTCTATCCAATAAAGATTTGGTACGTAAAGTTAAATACCAGTTTGTCATAGAAAAAAGAAAAATGCTTGTCTTTTCCTTTCATCTTGCTTTTACAGGCATTTGATGTTGATGAGTCTTATGTGAAGAACAACAAATAAATATTATAGCCAGCTCCTTCTAAACAAAAATTGCTTGTCTTTCTGGGTTATGTGCTTTTTGAAACATATGCTTCAGGAATTCAGGAGTTGTAGCATGCCTCCTTGCTTGAAGGGTACCAGCAAGGGTAAATCCAGAGGGATGTACATGGGTCAGTTGTTGAAGATAGTGTTCAATAACCAGTTTTATGATGGCAAATATGTCAGATTATTTTTTTCTTCTAATTTCCAGTGCTTGTGGCTTTTTCTTAAGTGATTTCAATATATAATGTTAATGAGTCATAAATAGACCACTGAGAGTGAACCCATGCCCAGAGCATGGTCTTGTATTTTCTCTTCGAGTTCTGTCCTGAAACCACGACACATGTAACAGAGGAGCAAAGGGAAGCATGAGCATTACCTGTGACCTTGATTTTTTAAGCCAAACGATACTGGGGTTTAGTTTTCCTTGAATATGTTATGGTTATGTTATGTTATGTTATGTTATGTTATGTTATGTTAGATGTTATGTTGTTATATTATGATTCTTCTGCGGCCCAGGTAAAGCCCCAACATATGCAACACTTGTGTTAAAAACGACCTGTATGGTATTTTTAATTTTAAATATTTCCTGGAGATACATCATTTCCCTTAACAGGGCATGTTTTGTTCTCCTTTTACTCCTCATTACTGACCACATCTCAACAAACTTGATGAGTGGGTCCGTGGGAATCTTATGAGGTTTAACCAGACCAAGTGCAAGTTGCTGCACCTGGGTTGGGACAACCCCTGAAATCAAGAGGGGCTGGGGGATGAACAAATCAAGAACAGCCTTGCTGAGAAGGACCTGGGGGTGCTGGAGAGGCTGGACATGACCCAGCCATGAGCACTCACAGCCCAGAAAGCCAGAGGTGTCCTGGGCTGCACCCAAAGCAGCGTGGCCAGCAGGGCAAGGGAGGGGATTCTGCCCCTCTGCTCTGCTCTGGTGAGACCCCACCTGCAGTGCTGCATCCAGCTCTGGGGGCCCCAACAGGAGAAAGACATGGACCTCTTGGAGTGAGTCCAGAGGAGGACCATGAAGATGATCAGAGGGATGAAGCACCTCTCCTGTGAGTACAGGCTGTGAGATTTGGTTGTTGAACCCCATGAATTCCACAAGGCCTATTTCTCGAACTTGCCAAGGTCTCTCTGGATGGCATCTGGTCACTCAGGTGTGTCAACTGTACCACTCAGCTTGATGTCACCTCCAAACTTGCTGAGGGTGCTCTTGATCCCATTGCCTATATCACTGATGAAGACATTAAACAGGACTGGTCCCAATACAGACCTTTGAGGGACAGTACTTGTGACTGATCTCCATCTGGACATGGAGGCAAAATACTCTTTTTATTTTGGTGGTTCTTCTGTGGTATTGGAAGACCCAGATTTGGATTTTCATCCAAAATTTCATTTTCTGAGCTGCAGAAGAAGATAACATTTCTCTGTTAAACACATTCCATCAATTACTCAACAAATAATCTCAGAAAACAGTATTTAATTTGCTACTATGATTGGATGATCTATACAAAAAGTTAGGACTAATTTCACAGTATAATAGTTCTTTTAGTAAGACACCTTCTGTTATTTTTAATCTTGTGGGTATTGCAAGGGTTTTCATCATTTCTTAGCAACAACAAATTTTTTTCCTTTCTGGAAATCATTTCATTTTTGCTCTCATTCTAGCTGACCACAGTCAACTGAGAAATGTCTATAAGTACTGATACTTTAGAAGCCCTGTGGTAGTTATAACTGTATCCCTCTTGATTAATGAAAAAGGTAGTCTAAATCTTCAATCCTCTTATTTTTTTAATGAATCCTGAGTTCAGATAAAGTATTATCTTTGCAATGAGACATATTTTTCATTATTAATAACTGGAAACATTTTTCAAATATACTTATTTTGCATTTATCTGCAAAGCAATTTGATGTAGTATTGTTGCAGCACAATAGAACATGCTGATGGATTCTGATGGATTTATTTTTTGTATTTTTGTCTTTTTCATAAAAATATATTACTTCAGCTGAATTCAACATTGAGAACAAAATACAGCCACTAGTTACTATATCTAGTCTCCTTTTCTAAAAAAGTTTAATTGAGTTAGGCCTGCAATTTTATATTAAAAAATAAAAGATGTAAAATTTGGGATTTCAGGAGTACAAGTGAGCAAGACACTCTCATTCTGCAGTAGAAACAAGAAATCTGGAAGATAACTCCACAATACATACAGAAAATTATATATAATTTTAACAGTAATTTGGAGATCTTGAAAAACATTACAAATTTCTTGCAGTATAATTTAGTGTGTGAAGTTTACCATAGAAAAAGGAACAGGCAGTTTTAATGATCAGTGTCATCACGAATGAATAGCCCTCAGCAAGTCAGAACAATGTAATTCTACAATTTTCTGTTTGGGTACAGTTCTCAGAATAAATCTGTCAACTTTTAATAACAATAATACCCCTTTAAAGCAATTCCCAGCAGAGATAATTCAAACCTGTATTTTTTGTGGAATTCAAGTCAATAAATCCTGATAGCATGACTTGAAATTATTCTTGGTGGGCCAAAAAATATTTTCCCCTGAGAACAAAGTATCTTTCCACTTTATTACCTAACATCACTATTTTTCCCAAATGAATAAAAAAAGAACAGAAGCCATGACATTCCATACATTTGCAAATATCAGAATATCTGAAGTGGTACTAAAAATGTGCAATTTTAATTAAATCCATGATATTTTACAAAAGATTTGCCATTGATTTATAGAGCAACAGGTCTCAATATTCTTCCATTTGACTAATGAAAGCCCGTAAGTTCAAACTGTACTTAGGAAGCTTTGTTTTGACACAATCACAGAATTCCAGTTGATAAATTTCAGCATCAAGACTGTTAGCTTTACACTTACATAATCAATTTTCAAAAGAACTTAGGAAAGCATAAATTCCTTCGCTCATGAAACAAGGATCCAAATCTGATATTGCTATTTTGCCTGGTTCTTGGAGTAACTGTTCTCACCACTCTAGGTAATTCCACACTCAGATATTATTGACCCTTAAATTGTCACATAATGCAAATCTGGGTTTTGCTTCAAGGTTTCATGGTTTTCTAGGATTTGCTGTTTTCCTTTTTTTCCAGGAACAGATAGTGTTTGTTGCTATAGTAAAACAAGCAAGTAATTTAAGATCCATACAGACAATAAAGAATTGTTTATTTTACAGCACTACAATGGTAAGTTGAGTAAAGTGATCCATGTAGGAAAAGGATTATTTTTCATATACAAAAGTCAGCTGGAAAGTTCAAACCAAGCGTGATACCTCAAAAAACCCAAAACTCTTCTGTTGCACTTTAACAAGAATTGCCAAGAGCCTAATTAAATTTTTACAAAATATTATACTGCATCTTGAGGGTGGAAATGGTTGTTGATTTTATTTTCTTTCTTGTGTAAATATGCAGATTTTCTCTTTGCTAAGGAATTGAAGAAGCTTTGCTGGAAACATCAAACTTAAAGACATAGCCTAGAGTGTTGACATTTTCAATTTGACTTCTCTTTTTATTCCAGAATTTATTTATCTGCCATTAAAATCCAAGTGGTGATGCCAAAGCTTTCCTCTCTATCATGAGATACAACTATAAAAGCCATATTCCAAGAGGTTAACAATAGAATGAAAACTTGTTATAAAATGGCATGTTAAAAAGGTACGCAGGTTAAAACTGAGATCCCTCCTGGTCTCTTTTTTTTCTATCCTTTTACATGAAACCTATTATTGATTAGGAAACTAAAAGGCAAGTAATGCAGAAATGACATAAAATAGTATTGTGAAATTACAGTCTAACATCTCCAAATGTAATCTCACAAAATTTGTTGTTGTCAGACATAAAGATATTTGCTTCAGGATTTCCAAGAGAATCTATGATTTTACTGTGAGAATAACCAGGTAAACACATGAACCATTAAGAAAAACAGCCAATCATATGCTGAACATTTTCCATAAGCGAGAACTTACACAAGTCTTTTTATACCGTACATGTCCTATTAAGTTCATCAATATGAGAATTGCCTGTCATTTCAAATTAACAGAAGATTTAACTGGCTGTAGTAAACAATAATAAACTTGCATTATATTTGAAATTCAGACATTTACACAGGACTCAATTTAATTCATGTAATATAGATGAAATATGAAATATTCAAACAGAAGATACCTATTCATAAAAATAAATGCCTGTCACAAATCAAAAGATTATAAAAGAATAAATATGGAAGTAAAAATTGATTGCTGTGGGAAATCTTGATGCAGTGCGCAATAATACAGCAGATTAAGAAACTAAAGGGACATTGCAACACATACATATAATTGATATGAGAAGTTCAGATTCATATCTTTCACTTGAAAGAACAGTATGAAATTTAGAAGATCAGTAGAGCAGTAGGTTAAAGTAGGTTAAATTTGAAGAATACGTAATATCATATGTCTAAGTTTATATGGGTAAGAATTAAAAGTTAATCATAGGAGCACACTTGTAAAACTGTTCTATCATTCTCATATTAAGAAAATTAAATATTCTTCTTTGGAGACACAAAATAAGCAAAGTTTAATAAATGTGAATTTCATGCTGAACTGAAAGAGACAGCCATGGATCACAAAAAGACACAGAAAAGAAAACAATGGGATTTGAAGGGCTTCAGCTTCGTAGGGCATTTTAGAGTATTCACCCTGATGAGCCAAAGCTGATTGAGCTTTTAAGATGTCACGTCCAGAGGGTGCAAAGCATTGCAGTGAGAGAGGTAAAGCTCTGTCTCTACCCTGTGTGGGAACACAGTCAGCCCTTTCAGAGTCCTTCCTTGTAGAAGTACAAGCAACTGTCTTAGAAGGAAGTGCCTTGTTTTTCCTCAACTTTCTGAGTATCTGAACTGGGGCTTTTGTAAGTATGGACAACTACTTCTTGCACGGTTCTGCCTCTTGAGATTCACTTAGGAGCAGTTTAATTTTCTACCTCCCTAAAACAGTAGGGTACTATTTTATCAGGCTTTCACACTCACACTCTGAGATTTCACTGAATTTCTATTTATAATTCAGATAGTGCAACAACTTTCTTTTCAAACCAAAAAATCATACTAGAAACAAACTGGTCTTTTACAAAACAAAATGAAAAGAAGAAGCAAAGCCTTATCTTGTGTAATTGTGTTCCAAGAAAATACAAATAACAGAGTAAGCCTGTGAAATGAGTTTAATTCTGCAACCAAAAAGCATCTAGAATTGATGCCTTAAGTTTTAACTTTTATGTTTTTCAAATCCTGTACTGCCTAGTGTGTAACTCTGAAGTTTCTTGTGGCCTGTTAGCTACTGTTCTCTTATGCTAGTTAAACATAAGAAGCCTCCCTAGGTTTGCTCTCCAAGGATACCTAGATTGTCCCAGGCCCCAAAATATGTAAACTAAGACCTCTGAAGAGGAGGGAAAACTTGGGATAGTTACATCATTAATTGAGGTTGTAACTGGAGAATTGATCCTGATATGCAAATGAACCAAACTTGAAAAAGTGTGAAGAACTCATGACTCGGGGTCCATTTTGGTTGTAGCCTTTTGACTGCCCAGGGAGTACCTTTGAAGGCCCTTCAAATAAATACCTACCCTTACTCCCTTATTCTGTCTAGTCTCTGTGTTTTAGGTGGCCATCTCAGGCATCAGAATGAGAATATGAGAGTGTTTACGGTATCAGCAGAGTGCATATAAATACCAGCTATTGGAAAACCTTGTAATATTAAGTGATATACTTTGCAAGGATATATGTCAGAGTAAGGGGACCTGAAAAGCAATGGGGTTTGTTTTTCTTTAACCAATAGGGAAGAAAAACTCTATTATAAAACTTGTGGTTCAAAACTTGATATGTTATTTTAGTTGGGGTTTCACAATTTTTTTCTATTTATGTTAACTTCATGCAGGATTACAGTTGTCCAGATTAAAATACCCCTTTCTTTCTAAAGACTAGAGTACTCCTTAACTTATGATATTTCCACTTTTTTCATGTCAATTGAAGCAGCAACTGCAATAGTGTTAAAAGTGATGCTTGTAGTTCCAAAAGTGCCGCCAGAAGCAAGAGACTGAGAATACAGGAGTAAAAAACCACAACCTAGACAGCAATTATATCTTAATATAAAATGCTAAAATATCCTCCTGCTTTTGAGGAGCATCTTAGAAGCAAAATTAATTTGTGAACATCTGTTATCTACAGGACAGAACATGAGTTTTGGCCAGAATATATTTCATTTTAATATTTATTATGCGTTATTTAGTACAAGCTGACTCTAGGAAACGAGTTGTGCTACAGCATCGATTTTAAGGTAGATGTTTTAGTTCTTTATTTTATGTTCTGTGAATAAATTAAAACTATGATCTTACTCAAAATTAGAAGAATTGAAAATGTAGTGGTGTGCTTCTCAAGTCATGTAGCACTTAAAATACTGGAAGCTGCTTTAAATTAAGTTCTTCAACAAAATACTCAAGGTACCCAAGTATCTAGTCTGTCTGAAAAAAAACTTACTAGATGTATGCCAATCTTTGGAAGGGTGTTCTACATGATTTAGTTCTTCTGAAGAAAAATTTAACTTGTTTGACTGTTGTAGATGAATAAAGACTTAAATGTTAGAGAACTTTGATATAATACCACTAAATCTCAGTTAACTTTGTAAGACAACACTGGAAGGTAAAATCAATCAGGATATATTTTCTTAGGTCTGTCAGCGTGAACTAATGAGTTTCTGCTATGGCTTCTATTAGTCTATCAAAAAAAGTCAGATAATTTATCAGTGCATGGAAACAAAATGGATTGATTCAAACTTTCCATGAAAATAGAGTATTCCTTTGTCATTAAGCAGTGTCAGCAGATTCTTCTGAACAGGAGTCAATACTGATATGAATTCACCAAGGTAAACTAATTTTGTTACTTTCTGAACAGAGAATGCTAGCATGAAATTAACCATGTAATTAACAAACAGCACTTTGCAGAATCAAACAGCTTTTTAAGATGATCTGTTATTTTATTTTTCTGCTTGTTTGTACCTTCACAATCAGAAAATTAACATGATTATACCAAAAGCACAGCCTCATTAGTCCCCTCAGACAATTAATTAACCTGTTTTGTCTAGGAAACCACATCAACCCTCATAAGTTATGAGTTGATGTGTTTAACACTGCCATGTAAGTCCAAAAAATGTAATGAATGATTAAGTCTTGGAAAATGATGTAACACATTTATCTTCTGTCTGAATGAAAGGAGAGACTACAGAAAGTAAAAAGTGTTTCCTTTCGAAGGATGAGATGCATGAAGGTATATAATTTCCTTCCCATATATTATGAAGAGTTAAACAGAATTTTATTACTTAACTCCAGCTCTTGTCACTTTCATAAATCAGTAATCTAAATTCATGAAAAGAAAACTGATTTACCCATGATTTTAAGACTTTGTGCTACAACTGAAAAGCTAATAGTTTTTCAATATCAATTTTGTGTTCTTCCCAGAATGTTTGACCTCACTGAAGGCAGAGCTTAGGTAGGTAACAAAGTGTGAACAAACAGTCCATACAGAACTGTTCTTTGGCCAGTGTAACATATTACAGAATGCCTCTTTTTTCCTGGGCAAAATAAATTATGATAAGGCAGTGTTATTCAGAAAAAAGTTTGGGTAAGCTTAGCAGCACATAAGATGAATCGTAAATCTTTAGTTTCTTGCAGTGTGGAGAAGTCCAAATTATGAAACCTCAAACCAGAAGCAAAATAGTCACAGCAGCATAAAGATGTACCTTCTAGTATTTAGTACAAGTAGCCTCCTGCCAATGATTTACTGTGCCAGAGTCCCTTTCTTGGCACCAACTCAGATGTCACCGCTCTGTGCTTCTCCTTGCTACCATAGAGGAATGACCAAAAGCAGCACAGCTTGCTCAGGCTGACAGCCCACATGCTGAAAGAGGTGTGGATCAAAAATAAAACAGAGAAAAGAAGGACAGAGACAGAAGACTTCACTGGCTTGTGAGCAAATGGTTGTGGGGGGAAAAATGCATGTAGAGAAGAAATGGAAAGGTTTCCGAGCAGCAAGCTGCACTGTTGTACCCCCAATTCAAAAATCAAACTGTAGCCAAGAGCTTATAACAGCCAAGGCATCTACTGGGAGCTGTCACCCTTTGACAACTGATGATGAGAGTACAGTTATTAAGTCAGTTGGCATATCTAAATCTCCAGAAACTTCTACTGGCTTATCAGGTCCATGCTACAGGGAGCTCTTACTGTCTTCTTTACAGCAGTTCTATGAAATTATGAACTCAGTTTCAATCTGATGTTTTCACAGCAATTTTTGGTGACAATTTCTAAAGGCATACAAGGATGAAATGTGCATAAATATTCTATGACTGAATTCAAGGTGAAGAACTATGACTCTTGGCTCAGGTTAACGCAAATATCATATTTACAGGCAATTCATGATCACCCATCAAAAAGCTCAACTCCATTTCTTTGAGATTTAATAGAATGGCATCATACAGACATATCTTATACTGGACCTGACAGTATATGGTCATAGTACAAGCAAATTTTGTTGTAAAATTCTTCCATTCTGAGGCTGGATTTTTTTAATAATTTTTCAATCCCATAGCTCCAGCAAATTTAGCCAAGTACAGGAAACCAAACACTCAAACACTTCAGCTACATGGAAAAATAAGATCACTGAATCTTTAAATTGCACTACAATCTTGTTTGAAGTTCCACTAAGATTTAAAATGGTGTTTAGGTTTATTTACATACAATGTCACTCAGTGGGGACAAAATTTCAACCTCTTTACTTCTTCTTAAAAGCATCCATTCATGAATTAGTTGTTTAGCTAATCTACTTTAAATTTGTACACAAATATTTTTAGTTAAAACTCTCCATACCATTTAATTTTACATATAAATATTTTTCTTTCTTTCATAAATCTAAAAAACCAAGCTAATTAACCATCATTTGATAACTGTATTTCATAAGCACATTTATATCAAACTTCATTTTTCCTCTTCTAAGAAAAAAATCTCATGTAATAAAATATTTCTTCAGTACAAATGAATAGCACTTACTACAGTAACTTCATATATTAATAAATCTCATGGACTACTAGAACTGATATATTACCTGTAAAATTACTTTAAGTGTTCTGAACTCACCTTTAATAGTATTTTCAGGGTTGCAGACATCTGAAAGAAATTATGTATTCAGTTTCTTTTCTGGAGTTAGTATGCTTCAGTGCTGCAGCCACAAAACTCAGTTTTGATCCCTAAATTAGTCTGGATTCCTGAAGGTGAATTTTCACAGAGAAGAATCCAGCAGTACATGGGGCAGAAATAGCTATTTACAAATAGTGCTAGCAATTCCATTAGCTGGAAACTTGTTGTCCCATCATCGTTAGAGAGTTTATAAAAATCGTAAAGAAATTTCTCTGACTCAGAGCCCCGTTGGTGTTGGCTTTACACAGCAGCCTGAAGTAGCATTTGCTCAGACACAACCCTTTTCTGCAAAGAACAAAAGTAACCTCCCAAAAAGAGTGATGACCTCTTTGAGGGTAGACTCATTTGTTCATCATGAAGATGGCAGAAATAGCAACAACTACTTTGTCCTGTTGCAGAAAGCTGTCAGTTTAGTCACAGCAACTGCAGCAGTAATCACAAGATCGTGTAAATTGCATTTATCTGAGTTATCTGCTAAATGATATATCTAGATAATCTAATAAGCTACTTACAGAAACAAGCAAATAAAAAGTAGATATGTATGTAAAAATCAAATATCAAACATTCAAAAAATAATGTTCATATGAATAACTACAATTTAATTTAGTATCTATCTCTTCCAATAGAAACTTAAATGCAGATTTGGCTTTGAGTAGCAGGTTTGCTCGTAATAAGAAATAAAAAGAGGAATGATAAAAAATAAAAGGGGAAGCCTTACTTAAGCCTTCCCTAGTGAGGACTCTGCCGCAGTAACTGATTCATACTGCTCTACATTGATGTTTTCTCCTACTACAACTCTGTTGGGAGACTGTTTAGCATGAGAGTGGGTGGTGATATGCAGCATTTTTCCCTTTTTAATTCCCTTAAGACTAGGGAAAACTTAGAGTCTCTTTAATCAGTCTTGATTCATGTCCAAATGACAGCCCTCTATCATTCAGAACTCATTCATTCATATCACATCTTCATCTTCCCACTGACATTAATATCTGCACATTAACATTCAAGAAAACTAACCTGATAAATGCACAGGCTTTGTGTATGCCACATTAGAAATTTGACAAATGTTAAATTTGCTTACATAAAACTGCTAAGGACTTTCTAAAGGAAAACTCAACTAAATTAATATGAATTCCAGTTACTGATCCAGCAAACCCTTGAACCTTTTGGTAGGTCAATGTGTTGCAGCAAGTGATGCATTCACTCAAAAGGCTTCCCATGTCTGTACCGATTCTGAGATGCAAGGAGTTCCTGGAAGTGCAGAAGATAATGATCATAAATAATGATGATTCACTAATGTCTACTGTGAATAGCAACTAGTTTTAACAAAAAAAAAAAAAAAAAGCAGTAGAATTCCAATAGAATATAATTCTTCAGAGTGACATAGGTTAAGCACAGGAAGGCGTTGCTGTGAGAGGCTCTGAAACCTCTGCCCAGGAGGATTTTCAAAGCTCAATTGGATGACACCTTGCATGATTGATCTAACTGTGAAGCTAGCCCTGGTTTGAGCAAAGGATTGGTAAAGATGACCTGCTGAGATCTCATTCAACTTTTTTCTTACTTTGAGTCCTATGATCTACTTTTCTACTGAAAAATACTGAACAAGTTTTAAAATAAAGCAATAAATTGAAGAAATGGACTCTATGTGGAGAGGTAGGTATGCGTGCAAAGCAAAATTTTCATTCTTAATTCTTTCATTCTTAATAAAAAAGCATGTTTTAATACCAAAAATAACCCCATTGATAACAGCTATATCTGAAATAGAAGTTTGAATAACTACAAACAGAAAAGAATTGTATGGACTGCTGCAAAAGTTGAAATGGTGAGTATGAAACAGCAAGAATTCAGAAATCCATTCCTATTCAATATATGAAGAAAGAAAGTAAATCTAGCTGAATAGATACTTCTGTAAGGGGCGAATGGAGGAATATGCACATGTTGCAAACTCCTTCATAGAACTGAGCTTGTGAATGAAAACTTGGAAATTGAATGAATAAATAGGATTAAAAACATGAACGGAATTAAGGCCAAAGTCAACACTTCACTTAAAAAAATTACATTTCACTGAAGTGGTGAATGATGGAAAGAATACCATGGGCTATGTCAAACTGGGAAAATATGAAATTTAAATAAATTATGAGAGGCAAATGAAGAATTATATAAGAAAAAATGGCTCAGACTTTCTGTTTTCTCTGTTACTCAAAGATTTCCTTTTCACAAACATTTCTCCAAAAGGGTCATAGCATTTGCTGAAAGAGCGGTACCAAGCTTCTCTTCATCAACTCACCAGGTTGTTAAACATCAACTGATACAAGTGTCAGAGCCTGACCAGAAGAGGACCATACTGATTGTTTAGAAAATAAGCAGAATGGAAAAAGATATCAACGTCAACAAGAGTATGGATGAATACCTGTCCTTGAAGCACTGGAAGTTAGATAGCACTTACTCTAACTGCAGATTAGGACATTTCTCTCAATAAGTGTAGCATTTACCTTTGCTTGAAGTGTATGTGTAATCCAGCCCTACCCACCTCAGTATGCATCAGCACCTTCCTCCCTACACCTTGCTTTCCCAGGCTATCCAGAACTAGCTGGAGACAGAGGCTGAAAAGGTATTTAGGCCAACTCCGTTTATGTGGCATGTGTTATTTAATTCATCTGATGTATGCTCAGGGCTATGGCTGTGTTTCAGGTGTCTTGATCTAATAAATTTTTAGGCATGCTTAGCCTCGGCCTACAGTTTCAGCAAAAATTTATGCTGTATGTAAAAAAGAAATCCAATCAAGTGCAACCACTTCTTAAAAGTATACAGCCTTATTAAGGCTTTATTATTCATTTCTATAGGCTGCAGATTATTGTCAATAATCTTGAACATTCCTTAGACATTCATGACTAAACAGCTCTAAAGACGCCAGCTGATTGCTACTAATCAGCAAGTTTGCAAGGGTTATGGTTTCAAAATTTAGAATAGGAATATTAAACTCTTTCATGAGGTTTATAATTTATAATTACAGAGGTAAAGTAAGCCTCTTACCTAAATGGCTTTTTATTAGAACTTTTAAAAAACCCTCACAACACAGTAGTAAGATTATCATGTATTGCTTTTAACTCAGAATAACCACCACACTGAGAAAATAATTACGTGGTGTTCTGCTCTTTTGCAGTATTATCGTCTTTCATTATATGTACTGAATATTGCACTGAATGTAAGGGGAGTGCTTTTATTTCAGGCTTTGCAGGGTTTGGGTGGGCTTTTTTCTCTTACCATACCTGCAATGCATACATGTATTAAGGAATTATTCTTTGGCTTTTTTTATTTTCCACCTCCAAAGTACAGACAAGCAAAACTCATAAACAATTCATTAACAGGAACAAAGCATAGATACTTTAGGCTAGTGTTTGCAGAACAGGTATCTCTCATAAATTGTTGCCAGGGTGAACATGTAGGCCTTGTTATTTTGGTCTTTCTCTATTTTTAGTATGTTTTTTTCTCACTGGTTGTATATTTGATTACAATTTTAGGCATTCAGTTCAGCCAGTATAGCTGCATCTTACTCATATCATGAATCTGACACAAACAGGACCATTAGCTACAGAAAAATTAGGAATAAATCCTGTTCTTCTGGACAGCATGTGTTTCTTTGAATAACATGCAGGTCCTTTCTCTCTCTAAAACCTTGTGCTTTACATGATATGTACATTTCAATTTCAGCAAAGAAAGAAAGCAGGAGTCTTCTTGCACATTATACAGTTTTCTATTATCTTCAAAGCTGATCTAATTTATCCATTATAAGTGTAGCAGAAAAACATGACATCTGATGGTCTAATTAATATAATCACTTCCTAATAACATGGTTTTTCAAATTCAGAATTTACTTTCATCATCCTTTGTGCAAATAAATTTGATAGATCAAATGTTGACATGAATCCACAGAAATGGTGATCTAACCAAAGCCTTTTCTGTAAGTCATGAATTTTCTGCTTGAAGTCTAATCTTGGAGGAAAAAAATCTGCATTTTTTTCCCTCTTTCAGGATGTGAGCTGAAAGAAAAATGAAGTAAACATATAAAGAACTTTAGTTATGTTTTTCAGCTGTCATTTTTCACCACTTGGTGCTGTGCATTAAGTGAAAAACTTCGAAATAGCCTCTTACAAAACAGAGGAACTGTATAATTATTCATTTCAAATAGTCTTTAATAGAAATAGTTGTACTCAATTTCTAGTATGGTAATGTTGTAGCCAGCCTTTCAAATTATATTGGACACAAACTTCACATGTTAGATGCATCTTGGATCCCTCGTCATCTTCTGAAACTTAGCTACACCACATTTCCAACTCTGCCCAGGCTTATCCAAGCAAAGTATTTTGCATAAATACATTCCAGTAACTGAGGAGATTCTGAGGAGAACATTTACATTTGTTATCCATGTATTCCTTTGACTGTCCAAACTCATCTTTACTCAAAAAGATCCTCATGGTATTCAAGAAGTGACTGTCATGAAATTACACTTTAATGAAACTAATACTAAATTATTTTATTCCAAGCAAGGAAATATGTTTATTCTAACTAACTCTCTGTCGTTGTTTAATCCTAGACAGCAACTAAGTCCCACAGAGCGACTTGTTCATTCCCCAAGCCCAGCATCCACTGATTATGTATTCCTAAGATTGTCCATGTGATGTCCATGCCTTATAATATTATAACAACAAGATTTGCAGTTAGTGAACACTGCCTATCTTTGAGCTATTATTATGGTAGTCTCAAATTACTGTGGAATAATGCACAATGCCACGGAGAGAAGAGGGTGGGCAGACCACATTTTATGATTGATGCCTCCTATTCTGAAAATCACTGCCTCAGTTATTCATTTTTTCCCTTCTTCCAGGACTACAAATGAGCGTAACAAGTCAGGTTTTTGCATAGGGTTTCTTAAAATAGTCGTTATTAAGGCCAGATTAACAGGGAGGAAAAGGTAACACGACTCTCTACAGCACACTCACTTTTTCCAAAACATATCCTGGAGCTTACTCTAGGACACAGTTCTGCCGGCACTCTCGGGACACATCTATTTGAAATGACATCATCTTGACAATCAGATACACAGAACTGTAGTCCAAAAACGGGTGAAGACAGTTCCTCACCTACAATAATCTACTTCTCAAATTTGATGGTTCATGCTCCTTCTTTTTCCGCAATGGTTTTCATTGCCACAAGCAGTTCAATACAGATTCTCCAACTTTTCTCAAGTCTGAAATTTTGTGTCTTTACAGTTCTTCTCAAGACTTTTGATTGTATGTTTTATACCATTTTTTAATGAAATCATAAACTACACATAGATTCCTCTAGTCCTTAATCTCCAAAGCAATGTCAGATTTTGCAAGAGGCTACATGCAGCTCTTTTGACTCCACATATAATGCATATCATAGCACAAAGAATGAGTTCCTTAGTTGAGAGAGACTAAATTCTGATGTGTCTTGGGCACTCCTCCTCTTTTTAACTATTGTCATATGAAAATACAATACTTTTCAGCCTTGAGGAGAGATTGATTTACCAAAATATGGGCTTTGATCTAATATCAATACCCAACTAAGATGGACAAAGACTCTCTAACAAAGTTAGAAAGTGTATGTTTATTCCAGCGCCGGGCAGCTGCGTGGGACAGCTCCCTAATACGCAGTGCAAAGCCACAAAACAACCCAAAGTCTATTTATCTATGAAGGTTCTAAATATTCAAGATACAAATACATATTTATAACATTTACACCTCCCACTCCCCACTTCATATGCTAATTAGCTAAAAAAATCATTAAGCATGCATAGTTGGTTCCTTGAATTGGGTCGGTGATCCCATGATTTGAGGAGAGGTCGTCAATGATGAAGTAACCCTCACCTACCTCACTTTGACCTTTCTACCTTTCTGGTTTTTGACAATACAAATTGTTCTTGGAGGACCTCCAGTCCCCCCCTTCACCCTTTCTGAATAGGTTTTCAAATGAAAAATTAGTAATTGTCCATATTTTTTTAGATCTGTTAATCAGTATTGCCTGTTTCATAAGCACAGCTGAACAAATATAAGGTAGCAAGCAATCAGTTACTTAGATACTAAAAACTTATTCCAGGCCTAACTCTCTAGCTAATCATTAATTTTCTTAATTAACCCCAGCTGGGCTTGCTATTTTAACTAATTTCAACAAAGCTAACCTTTAACTAAAATCCTAATGTTTAAATGTGTAAGACTCCATGTTTCAAGATGATTGAGAGGGAACGTCATCACATGTATAAATATCTAAAGGAGGGGTGTCAAGAGGATGAATCCAGGCTCTTCTCAGTGTTGCTGACCAATAGAACAAGAGGAAATGGGCAAAAACTGATGCACAGGAAGTTCCACCTGAACATGATGAAGAACTTTACTGTGTAGATGACCGAATACTGGAAAAGATTGCCCAGAGAGGTTGTAGAGTCTCCCTCACTGGAGATATTCAAGAACCATCTGGATGTATTTCAGCACAGTATGCTCTAAAATGACCCTGTTTGAGCAGGGAGGTCGGACCAGATGACCCCTGGTGGTCCCTCCCAACCACAAGCAAGGAGGTTGACCAGTTCTGTGATTCTGTGACTGTCTTTACAGTGTGTCCATTCACAAGAGCAGACATTTACAAAGGATGCATTAATAGTTTACTTGCATGGAGAAAATAGATTTTGTACAGCCCTGTGTGCTAATATCCAGATTTTCTTAACTTTGGACAGCAACACATGTCCTTGCCTCTTGAGCAGTGAACAATGCTGCTTTATTCTAGTAATCTGGATGGCAATAAAAAAGTATTCCCAATAGATGTTTGTTGTGCATCTGTGAGGATTGCCTTAGGGACAGCCTGCAGGAAAATCAGAACAACCTTATTTATTCCAACAAAGAGCAGTTTAAGACAAAGAATTGTCATTATCATGCTGATATTGTAATATTTTTTTGTATCTGATGGAACTCTGGTTTCTCTTTCTTTTTCAAATTGCTTATTTTTCAAAACCCAGCCACATAGTCTGGATTCCGTATTGTCATGCAGGTCTCATCTATACAACTTACTTTCCTGAAGTGTGAAACTCTTCCCTTCATTTTGATGGGCTTCAAAATTTTGATTTTGCCATTTTGTTGTTTAAGAAACTCCCATCCTGCCACAACATTTGGTTTTGTCTCAAGAAACAAAGACCAGAAGAATATTTTTTCACTTTTCTATACTTTTACCCAACAGCATCCCATTGCACTAATACTGTTGGTACTATAAGCTGAATATTGATGATATATAAAGTAATAGCATTACTTTATTGCTAGATAACACAGGTAAACAGCTGTGCAGTGTCTGATTACCTAAAGCAGAAAAGGAAGAACATTAGTCCTAAAAAGTAGGACCCAGTCAGATTAATGGAGAAGAATGATGGTTAAAAAAACCCTAAAAGTTAATATTTTTAAGGGAACAACTGATGATGACATAAAATAAAAGAACAACAATCAAAGATGCTGATACATAATGCAATCTGGTCTGTTCTTCAAACAGCTATTCTTGAGTATGGTAGACAAGTATTGCCAGACTATGGGGCTGACTTGAAAAGAAAACACACTCAGAGAGACAAGAAATCATTTACTGTAGTTTTCAAGAAAGCAAATAATTCTGTTATTTATACAAGACCTGACATTTCTGCAAGATTGGTTGCTTTTAGACTGATGATCAGAACTACACCTGGGCACTTACAAATAAATAAAAAAACCCAAATAAAACAACCTAGCTTTAAATGTTTTATTTAATGCATTCTCTATTCCTATACTAATGGTATATACAAATTATTTAAAAAAACCAAGAAACATTATGTTATTTGCATTCCCTAAGTTTCCTACATTTACAAATTATTAAAATGCCCAGTGCCAGGCTTTGGTTAGAAAAATATTACAAAAATACTGATCCTTAAATAATTTTCATTCTAGGAAGAACTTGGGATGTAGAGTAAGACTTTTCTATGTTCTACATAATATTAAAAGCAAAACACAAACAAAAAAAACCTTAGAATTTTTTTTTTACAGAAATCACTCTTGAAATGATCACTGAAAAAGATATTCCACCCAAATCTCTGAACTTCAGACTAATACGAACAACATGTATTGAGCAGAATTTCTACTTCCTTCAAAATTTCATAAAGTGCTGCATCTCTCACAGGTTACATTTGTTTATCTGATCTGTAACATGTGATCTGGATATAGGTGAAGGAACTGAGTCAGAACACCCTACAGTTCTCCTTTTCAGTTGCAAGAAATAATATCTCAAAGGAGAAAGGAATTTTCCCTGCATTATTGTTTGCAGCTGTGGCTAAACGATGCATATAATATGTTAGTCAATAAGTAGATTATAGCCATGGTGAAATTCTTTAGCATAGAAACTGTGACCACAATGTTTTTAGATTATTTGAATGATACTGTCGGTAGCACAAGTAAAATTTGTTTTCAAACCACTTGCATAAAAAAAACAGAAGGCCATACGGTCACTTTGGTCTGCATATATATGGCAACTTGAAAATACTTATCTCTTCTTCATTTAACTTTAGTTTTATTCCACAAGAATATTTCATGAGAGGGAAATAGTGGAGAATACTCTGTCAAATAAGGCAAGGTAGATAGCTGTTACTTATTGACAGTATTGACTGCAAGTAAGTCAGACTTATTTGTCCAGTCAAAAGCTGAATTTCAAACCATAAAAGCTACAGTATCCTGCAATTGAACTGAGGGAAAATATGTACTCAAGCAAAATATAATTGACATGGATCATTTAGCAACAGGGAGTTACAGCACTTCAATTTGCAGAAAGGGAAAGGACCTTGAGTCTCAACACAGCAAGGCACCGAAAGAGCTTTACTTATTTAGGAGTCAGGAGGCACAGAGGTCCTTGACAGTTCAAATGAGATTTTTTTTTTATCCCTAGTTCTGCTAATCAACTCATCTAGAAGATGGTTTTCTTCTCCATCTCCAATAATGGAAAGAAAGCACATTGCTCTCAGAACAAAAACTACAGCCACGAAGCTTGAATACATCAGAGTGACCAGGAGAAAAGGCTTGGTAATTAACATGAGTATGCTGATGGTTCGTGGCTTAAGAATCTATTAGTAAACACAAAATGACAGAAATAATGGCACTAGTCATGTTTTGACAGTATAAATGAGAAAATCTGCAATCTCCACTGCCTTGTATCACTGATAGTACAAGAAAATGGACTAATTATCCGTTCTTTAGAAAGAAACGAATAACTGCAAAAGTTTGTCGAGCTCATTAAATGCTAGGTGATACCCAGGAAGCCTTGACTGGTTTACAAAACATTTGAATTCCTTGAATGTGACTACACTAAGGAAGAGGAAGCAAACTGAGTCTGGATAGATAAATTCAAGTCTATTTATTTCTCTCTTGATGATTATTTGGGGGGGGGCGGGAGGGAAGTGGTGGTTTTTGTTTTATTTTATTATTTTATTTTATTTTATTCTATTTTATTTTATTTTATTTTATTTTATTTTATTTTATTTTATTTTATTTTATTTTATTTTATTTTATTTTTATTTTTCTATGCCTTCATTTGTGAGTGCAGCCAATATTTAAGACCACTGCTAATGACCAGTGTTAATATCAAGTGCTACCTGTTAATGATATTGTAACAGCCTGTTGCAACTGCAGTATTAGTGAGTTTTCCTTACTTTTGAAGGCATTTGATACCTCCCTTGTGTGTTACCATCAACCCTGAATATTTGGAGCCATTTGTACCTCAGACCATATATATCTAGATTTTTTTAAAGTGCTCTCTGGACCTTAGAGGGTTCTTCTCCCCTTTGAAGCTTCTGCTGTGTTAAAGACAAATGGAAGTTTGGGAAAAGAGTAGCAATCAGAGTCTGAGTCCAAGCCCATGGCCTCATTTAAAATTGGTCCCAGACCTGGTCCCTGACCAGGTCTAACCTTGGGTCTTTCAAGGTTCTGGTGTTCTCCCATTTGTCAGCTAGTCCTCTTTAAAGTATGTTAGATTGGCACCACCACACAGACAAAAAGATCACACAGAAAAGAGTTAGGAATGGAGTTTAAGAACATCCTTAAGAAGTACAAGAACATGTTTAAGAACTACGGCAGTCGGGGGCAAAGCTCAGACAAACATACATGGCAAGCAAGTTAAAATGGGACTGTCTCCTTTTGTCCTCCTTATTTCCATTTTCCCATGCTTGATCTTCCTTCAACCCACCTCCAACCCCTTCCCTGCCTTTGGCTCCATTCCTAACATCATAGAAAAATTTTGTACATTCCCACATTGCCCCTATAACATCCCAGTATAAATTTAACATAATCTCACAAGCCTTCTCAAATATCTCAGATATTAACATCCCCCACTTATCATTTACAAAATATTAATCTCCATGACTTTGAGTAGTTCCCTCAGTTGCATTTCCTCAATCCCTCATCTGAGATATACTCTTTGGTGTCTCTTATCTCCTGTGCCCTAGTGTTTGTGTATCTAGGTGGGGTTTATTACTCTTTCTGTCTCTGGTCTTTTGTTTTTATCTTGAATACCTATTAACTGTATGTGCCCATAAACTAGATTCCAAGTAACTACACATCCCTTATGTTCTGCCTATCCATAAGGTTCCTAGTGTCACCTGAAAAATGTACTTAAAAACACCAAGCAACCTTTGGTAACATCTCTCACTCTGGTGACATCTGAAGTTTGACACATAATCTCTAAGTACCCATTCCAGGTTTGTTGTCAGATGCCATTAAGTTTTCCCAGGCCTTTGTGAGCTCAAAGTCTGTGATTTGATATGGCACACTGACTTACAATGCTATAACATTCTTTTCTACAGGCATCTCCTGCACTGGCACAGTGTTTTGTAGAAGGATGTGAAAAAAGACGTGGAGATAGTACAAAGCAGTAAGCTTTGCTTTAAGCAAGGGCAAGTAACGTACATACCAAAGCAGAGGAAAGCAGCTAAACCAAGATGCCATCGGGTCGAATGCTAAAGAAAGCCGTGAATTAAGTCTGAATAAAACAGGCTCAGAACTATGCAGTGGATTACAGGGCTGTACTATTATCACTGCCATTGAAGACTCTCTGCAGGCCTGTAACCAGTCTTGTGTTTTACTGTCTCTGTACCACTTAGAGATTGTTGCTGTAGCATTTCATTAATCAGAAATGATCTGACTCAGAATACTCTCTCTTTCATGTAAGAAATGTGATTAACCCAATCTCATGTCCAGTTTGCAAACAGGTAAAGGAGAACTTTTAGCAACTAAACATGAAAACGCTGATTCTAATTCCACACCCAGAAAACTCTGATTCCCGTACTGTAACCTTACCCATCTTCTGCTTCCTCAGCTGAGCCCACTAACCAAAATGACTCTGCTCTTTTGCTGTCTACAGTTTCCCTGCTATTTATTTCAGTCTCATGCTACTCAGTGCAATACTTCAGCCTCCACATGAGAAAAGTTGCTTCAGCATTTTACTGTCTTTCATTCCCAATACATTCCTAGCAAAATAAAAATACCCTGTGACTGTCAGGATTTCAATCCTGGGAATCCTGCAGCACTCCGAAATGTTACTGTTACAGATTATACCTTGCTGCATTAGACATAAGACAGCATGCATCTAAACACAGCCAGAAGACACGTATATCCATCAACACCAAAGGCAGTACTGTCACCCAAACAGAGGACTCATTTTCAGGTAACACGGAATCCAGATTTTGTCTGACCATTAATTAAAAGGGCATTGGTTCTGTATTTGCCAATGCCTTATATGAGAATGCAGTATTGAATAAGGTATTGAAAAAAGGGGTTAATCTGCAGGTGCCTTTAACCCTCCCTGGTCCAACTACAATTATGGATCTATATATAACATATTTCGCAAAGGCCAGTGTATAAATTGAGTGCTGGCTATCTCCAGGTTATGCCAAATTATTCCTAATCAGATGCATGTTTGGCTGTGTCTGTTTCAAGGGCACAGTCATCAGCATTACCTTAATGATTTTGTGGAGCACTGTAGTCCATCAGGATAATTGGAAGCACATCCATATTCCAGAGTGCATTCCTACACTATAGAAATATTCTTCAGAACATTTGAAAAAAAAGAACAGTGCTCTATCCATCAAACACCCTGATTCAAAAACTAGAAGAGGATCAAACACCATACATTTTAACCTTGAATATCAGGGGATGGAACAGATTTATTTTATCATAAAAAATTCTGTCATGGAACTGAAGAAAAGCTATGCTATAAAAAAATCCTTTGTTTTGCAAATCACCCCAACATGACCACAAGCTGGGGATCTTTATGCTAAAAAATATATTGGCAGCTATCAGAAGGGAGTAGCAAGAGTGAGTTGCTCAGTAAAGGGAGGTGACCTGGCGCCTGAGTGTGACAGCAAGCCTGAAAGGGCAGTACCCTCACTGGCATGGGCACAGACTCTTGGTACCCACAAAAGCTGAACAGAGTGAGCCTGAGGATGGTAACAGAGTTCTGCTGAAGACCAGTGATCTCCAGAGAAGCCCATGGTGATGAGGCAAGTCTCAGGCCTGCCAGCAAGCCAAGGTGCAGCAAGACACATGGCCAGGCAAAGGCACAGCTGCAGCATTGCTCCGACAGATCCCAGTGGAGAAAGCCTGAGTTTAAAAACATCACCCAAGTGAAGGGGACACGTGCCTATCAAGGCTTTGGAAACCTCTTGCTCAGACATGTAGCTAACTCAAGGCCAGACAGGTGCCACATCAAATTTGTCCTGTAGACCTGGCAGTCAGAACAGAAGGATATTTGGGAGGGTGTTTGCTGTCCTGACAGGTACAGTCAAGAATAACACAGTGCCATTATATTCCTAGTTGTCTCTCTTTTAAGCTAAACAGACTACAGCAACAGTCTAAATATTACAGTACATTACCCATTTAAAATATCTTTGTCTTTTATAAACTGCTTTTGCTATAGGGCAGAAGTTACAACAAAGCCTTTCCATCACCCTAGTCTTTCTTAAAAAACCCTAGACAATCTGCTGAGAAATATCTGCTGTATCTGGCTCAGATTTGGGAGGACACAGTATTTCCTAGTCATTCCAGTGACCATTTACCTAACAGAAACAAGAAACACAACAGATCTGCAGGCTTGATTCAAATGTTCTATTCAGCACTTCCAGACACTTGAAAGTGAGACCAGCAACTGTGGTTTCTCAATTGTTCCTCAGACCGGCACTACTAATAGTCAATATTAGCATGCAATTAACATAAAACAAAATAATTTTTATTACAGTAGAAACCACTCCCTTAAGCTCATACATATCACAAGATAGCAAGATGGCAAAACACTGACTTTGATTCTTCTTCTGCCACTGGAATCAATATTAATGTTGTCCCTTGAGGAGGGATTCAGTCAACCTAAGAAGCTCCTCACGAGCAGTAGTTTCCACTGTTTTTTTATTACCTACACAGTATAAGATGTCCAGAGTGGTCCTGGTAATATGTTCACTCATACTGCTTGCAGTTTTTTGACCTTTTCATAGCAACTACTTAGGCTGTTATGCTTTAAAATTTTGATATCACTGGACTGCAGCCTTAGATTTCCTCCAGCGTTCATATCGCACTTAGTGATTTTCATGGATTCAGAGCCATACAGAGGAAACCAGCTACCAAGGATTTGGTTTGATTCAATCTTTACAGTCTTAATAGACGGGTTTTTTTTTTTTTTCTGGGTTTAAATTTGTGCCACAGAAAAACCTCAATGCCATGTAAGCTTTATAAGCACTACAAATGATGAACTGAAATAGGATGTAAATATTGTCTCTAAATGCATCTAGAAATAAGCTACTCCATCAAACAACAAACAAACAAAACCAGCCAAGAATGAATTTAACATGGAAAATGTCATACTGCTAACCAGAGCACTCAGGTACCAGAATATACTTGCAGGGGGAGAGGCAATATAAAAATACCCTATTACTTTTGAGAAGATCATCAATGAATTTATTTAAACAAATATATAAAATATGACAACTTCATAATAAATACTGGACTTCAACCGACAGGTGAAATTTTTGAGTTGCTATCTTACTAAAATATCAAACAACACCATTCCACATTTCCGAGAATTGTACTGAAAGATTGAGTCCTAAGAAAATTCCAGGCAAGGAGTGAGGGGCTTGTCCTCTAAATATTCCATCTAAGTGGCTAATGTTGACCCTTCCTCTTGCATGCATTAGAATACTTCTAACAAGCTCATTTTAAAATTTCTAAAGTATTAAACAAATGGTTGAAAGTTGTAGGTCAATGTGAGAACAATTGTGAATTACCCTTGCCTCTAATACTATCAAAAAACACATCACCACAGCACAGCTGGCTTTAAAGTATGACAGCAACTCCAAAATAATGAAAATTTTAGGCCAGTTTCCTAACCCAGGCAGTATTTAATAACCTTCCTCCAAATCACCAGTTGTTTAAATGAGATAAGTAATGTGTATGTTCCAGTCTATTTCCATAAATATATACGTTTTTACAAAACCTATATTAACATTTTCACTTAGATATATCACCATTCCTCCATTGAACTTTCTGTTCCTTTTGCCAAAAATAGATGATGGGGTACAAAAATTATACTCCTAAACACTGCAGCATTTTCCCCCCTAAGAAATACCTGCAGGCATGCAAGCCACATGGTATTTCATTAAACTTTCAAAATCTTTAGTGTTTGCCTATATCTGTCAACAATTTAAAACACTATCAATTTGTCAAAATATTTAGACCATAAATATTGGAAGCTGGGGAAGCAGAAGAGAAAAAAAGTAACGGTTTATCCTTTCACACAAAAGCTAGTAAAAATTTGTAACAACATCGGACCAAAACTAAATAAAGAGGCAATAGAGTTAGTTACTATTAAGGCATTGGACCACAACTTCAAAATTTCCATTTGTGATCCTGTTCCTTACCAGCTGAGCTAATAGAGACCAAAACCATGGAGACATCATGAAGGGACAGCAAAACAAGCAAACTCTACATATTTAAAATATAATAGTATTTTCAAAATCAAAAGAAGCCAGAACCTAAGCAAAACCTAAGATTGTACAATTTTAATTAGGGATGGGAAGGTGGAGAGAGTCCTTGTTCACATTCCAGACATTCATGTCAAGCTCTCCTGAAGCAGCACTACATCTGCCAGACAAGTTCACCCCCACTTAGCTGGCACGAGGCTTAGGGGAGCAATAGACTGTTGGAACTTCATTATGCTGTCCACGGTGAAATGCTAACATCAGACAGCCATATGCTGCCATAAAAAGTTTGAGAGCCAACAAGTGCTGAAAAAAGCAGTGGGGACACAAAGTTATATTGCAGCACGCATGTCACAGGATTCTGAGACACTGTGCACCTGCAATATTGGAAAAGAGTACAGGGCAGGATAATTACATCATCAAGCAAACTGTGCGATGCCAGACGGCTGTAAAGGAGCATCTCCTCTCCTTCCCTATACCTCTGCTTCCCTCTCTTCCCTTGGGAAAATTCACCATTATCTTTTGCATAAAACTCCAACTGTTTTATGCAATATACAGCAACAAAACAAGTTCCTCCTCTCATCAGAATATATGGGCTTCAGCTGGGATCTAAAAAGAAGATGAAAACTCCATTTCTAACTGAAGTATCTGCATTTACTGGAGCAGAACCAGCCACAGAGTAAAGTTTCTAACCAATCCACAAGAAGAAAACCACATTTATAGCAAGCCCAGCTGCTCTCTCTTAGTGGTATTGCCTCTATCTAGCCCTACTTTAATCACAAGTGTTAAAAAAAGTCGCTCTTAAAAACAAATCATTGACATTTGACACAAACTATGAGGCTTATTTTTTCACAACATTTCCCAGAAGTCACCAGGCAAAGCCACGTTTGTAATGTTCCTTTTAAATTGCAATGTCATATCCGTCAACTCAGCAAGCAATTAAGTCTAACACTTGATCAAAGTAAAAGAAAACACAAACTTGCTTCCTTTACCTTGATTATTGAGAATTTAAACACTGAAGTAAGGAAACAAGCATTTTAATTATTTTGAAAACAAGGAGCAAGAGACAAAAATCTCTGTGCTTTGTAGTTCATTAGAAGCTGATATTTGAGGGGGATTTTTAAGACTTCTTTTTTCTTTGGAGTAGCACAGAGCATTTTTGCTTGGGTAATTATTGTTTGCCGAGAATATTCTGGCAAAATGGGGAAGTTAGAATAAGTGCTGACATTTTTCAGTTAAAAAAAATCTAGTACCTTATGTCAAGCCTTAGCAAGTCTTTTTGTAACTGATAAAGAAAAAAAATTATGTTTATGTTTCTCTGCTGAGGTTCTGGGAAGTTCTTTTTCTGAGCTGATGTAGAAGCCATTGTTCATGTACATAATCTGTGCAGACATCAATGTCTGGACAGCTGCCTACAGTTTTTGTTGTTATGATGTTCCAGAATCGTCATGTTTAACAATAGGACTGTGTGAAAGTCTGAGCATCCAATTCCATACCTAAACCCCTTGAACACCAATTACATTCTAGATGTATCAGGATCTCTGCCTTTTAAGTCAGAGTTTAACACATGGCAAAAGTTATACAAATATAGGAGAGAATAACTGCTCTGAGAGCAGAGACAACAAAGTTGACATAGATCATGGAATTATTTAGGTTGGAAAGGACCTCTAAGATCATCAAGTCCAACCACAAATCCAATACTGCCAAGTCCAACACTGAACTACATCTCTAATTCATCTACATGTCTTTTAACTACCTCCAGGGACGGTGACTCAAGCACTTCCCTCGGCAGTGTCTTCCAAAAATGTTTTAAAAGGATCATTGGTAGAGCAGCAGACAGAATAATACACTATGATCTAATGTCAGCAGCGTAAAATACAGGAATTTAGGTCTGTGAATATGGGAGAGAAGTTCATTACAATCTCTAAGCCCATGCATCCTGTAATTTCCATGTCATCTATTGAGATACTCATTCAAATTCCCTTCTATGATAGGTTTCAACATGTGGTCATCAGGTAATTACATTCCGTCTCTAGTGCTATCTTTGTATTTATTATTCTTTTCTGGCAATAAGTATGATATAGTTAGTTTCTTTTTTAATTTTTAGTCTCCAAATATGGTTTATTAAAACACACAATTTTCTGTACTATTACTCTGTAGTTTTATGTGTTTGTTGAGTTTTTTTCTGCCTGGTTATTACCCTCCCCAGTTTTAAACTGGGATTTTACATGAAACATGGGGCAAACAAGATACAGTACCACTGCTAAAAGGATATTTTTTCAGTTTGAAAACAAAAGTCAAGTTATGTTGATTTAGCTAGGGAAGAAAATGAAAGGGAAATGCTGCTACTCCTCTGCTTAACTTCAGGAGATGTAACTTCTTAAATTTCACTGTTGAGGAAAACTCTTCATGCATCAACCCAGATAACTGCATTGATTTATCCACATTAAATTAACAACTTATGAGTACTGCAATAGCATAACATTAAGAAAAAAACCAAACATAATTTGTGGATTAATCTAAGGAAATTTATGCTGACAGTTATTGTCATCAAAAAGTGTCAGAAGAAAGGCTCAACATGGAGGGGTTGTCTCACAGGACGATTAAACCAATCTAGCAGGCAGCTGCTGTGTGAAGGGGTAGTCCTGCCCCTTCACTGTTCCACACTCCGACCAGGAAATCACTCCATTTTCTTCATACTTACATAGGTATCAAGTTGATTGTATGGCAAGGCAATCCTAGGAGCTAAATGATGAAAAACTAACCTTAAAAACAAAAAAAACCAAAAAAACCACAAAAACCACAAACAATCTTAGAAGCAATCTCTTCAGAAAATAATGGTTACATTCCACAGATTGCCTTTTTAACTACTGGAAAGATTATTCTAGGTGATCACATGATTTTTCAAAGGGCTTAGAAGTATGGACAGGTCCCAGTTGACTGGAAGCTGGCAAATGTCCCAGTTTTCAAGAAGAGCAAGAAGGATGACTCTGGAAAATACAAGCCTGTGTCAGTCTCACTTTAGTGCCCAGTAAGATTATGGAGAAGATTGCTCTGGGAGTCACTGAAAAACAACCAACACAGCAAATGGTCACAATGCAGAGTTTGCCAACAACTCTAATTTGGGAGAAGCTGTTGATTCCTTCACCGGCAGAGAAGCTCTGCAGAGAGACCTCAACAAATTAGAGAGATGGACAATCACCAACTGTATGAAGTTTAACAAAGTGCCAGATTCTGCACCTGGGATGGAGCAACCCTGGATGTATGAACAGACTGGACAACAAAAAGCTGGAGAGCAGTGCCACAGAAAGGGACCTGGGGGTCTTGGTCAGTGGCAAGTTGAACATGAGCCAGCAGTGCCCTGGCAGCCAGGAGGGCCAGCCCTGTCCTGGGGGGCATCAGGCACAGCATCACCAGCCGGGCAAGGGAGGGGATTGTCCTGCTCTGCTCTGCACTGGGGAGGCCTCACCTCGAGTGCTGAGGGCAGTTTTGGGTGCCAAAACGTAAAAATTACATTAAGCTTTTAGACACCATCCAAAGGAGGGCAATTAAGATGGTGAAGGGCCTTGAGGGGAAGCCATAATGAAGAGTGTCTGAGAGCACCTGGTCTGTTCAGCCTGCAGAAGAGGAGACTGAGGGGAGACCTCACTGCAGTTACAACTTCCTTGTGACGTGAAGAGGAGGGGCAGGCACTGATCTCTTCTCTGTGGTGACCAGTGACAGAACCTGAGGGAACAGCATGAAGCTGAGATGGGAGATTTATGTTGAGCATTAGGAAAAGGTTCTTCTCCCAGAGGGTGGTTGGGCACTAGAACAGGCCCAGCAGGGAAGCGGTCACAGCACCAGGCCTGACAGTGTTCAAGAAGTATTTGGACAATGCTCTCAGACACACGGTGTGGCTCTTGGGAATGTCTTGTGCAGGGCCATGAGTCGAACTCAACAATCCTTGTGGGTCCCTTCCAATCCAAGATATTCTGTGATTCTAATAGAGATTTTCAGCCCAGTGACAGAAACTGAAGATAAAACCCATTGCTCTGACTGATGCTGAGGTTCAAGATCTAGGGCAAAGTGCTATAAATTTATCTAAAAAATGAATAGCAGGCTTCAGATAAACCAAGAATGAATACTAATACTTTTATTGTTTTCAGGGAAGAACTGGCACAAAGACTTTCAGAAACCAGTTTTTATTCAGCAAGCTGTTTTTATTAGAGTATGATGGAGGAGTTCACTGAAAAGATTTGGAATTACAATGAGGAACATTTTAACCTATAACCTTTTCTTGACATTCTGTTTGCTCTTAATCACCTGTACTTCATTTAATATCAGAACTATGTTTTCTTAAATATCATCCTGCTTATTCTATGGGGGAAGGGGGAAAGAGAATGTACATTCTTAAGTGAACTGAAACACACACACTGGCATTTGCACAGAATGTCAGATGTTGGGAGAAATCAAACACTACATTTCATCTTTAGCTGTCAGCCTGGTACTGGTACTGTTGCTGCTGCAAAGATGTTTGTAGGAAGTCTACAATTCAAAAGAAAGGGGAAGGGTGAAACCATCTTAAAATATGGGAAGACTGTGTGATAATCAATTAATCTAAATGGTCTTGCCTCTGATTTTAGCATGGCATTAAAAGTCATAGGGCACACATTAGCTGGCACAAGCATGATTCTGCTGGTGCAGAGTGCTGGGCAACAAAGAAATGAGCTGCTGCTTAGCCCACATCCGTGAACAATAGCTGCTGATGGAGATTCTCTTGGCAGAAGATGTTTATCTTCATGTTTGTTGTACTTGAGCATTAGTCAGATCGTCAAAGTGACTGGCTACATTTAAGCTGCAGGGATAGAGGAGGTTTGTGTTCAGCCACTGAGACAGAATAGTAAATGAGCGAAAGAAGGAAAACATGGGACTGGCTTGCACAGATTACCACAGCACACATAGCCTGTCAGACACGGGATGATTTACCTTATTAAGTATTCATTAAAGTATGTGGAGGGACTTGGTGGAAGGAAACAGAGTTTGACAGACAATCTGCACACACTACCTGAAGAAAATGCCACCTAAATCCTCAGTAGAATAGAGAATTTGGAATCAAAAATTGTTGCTTATATGTAATTTCTTGTATTAGTGATCCCAATACCTGACACTCCACATCCATTTATAGGTTTACAGAATGAAAAGTGGTATAGTACTTTTGTATGCTGTAAATATTTGCGTACAAATTAAATCAGTGGAAGATAATGGGGAAATCCAAAGGATATCTCTATTTTCTTTCTTTTCTTATTTAATCCCAAGTGTATATACAGAAAATATCTCATGTGTTTGAAACTGCCAATTAAATTACTCTAAACCCAAGTAGCTAAAGGGTTTCTTTTAATCTTCTTTCAATAATTTGGAGGTTTAAAAGTGGCTGCCAAGGAAAGCTTTTAAAGCTAGTACTTATGTTAATACAAGTTAGTATAATATCTTAACTGCTACTGACACAGATGACCAGAGGCAAGGAAGCCAACTTCTTTCTATTCATCCAATATTGAAATTTGAATATTCAATATTGATACTTGACTACCTTTCACAAGGAACAACTGTTCTTCCCTGAGGCCTCCAGCAGCTTTACCTCAGTTCTATACCAGACATTCCAGCTCCTCAGGGAATTACACCTTAATATAAATGAGCTGAACAGCTTAAAAGAAAAGTTCAGATATGTAACACCGTTTTTCTTGCAGACCCCTACAGCTATTAATCCATATGGTTGCTTGCTCCATAATCAGACATGCATGCACTAAAATTACTGCTAAAACTCTTTTCAGTGCCTCAGCAAATTTTTGCAATAAAGTTTGCAGTTCAGTTCTATAAATAACTAGTTGACCAGATACAAAGGACTTGCAGTTCCTGTGCGATAACCTAAAGGATTCATTCTAATAAACAAACAATTTCACACACCCCAAAATCTTTATCTATATACACAAAACTAATATTCAGTAATTTAACTATAAGACTTGGAAGAGTTGCAGAAAGTGTTATCCTACCATAAGAACGTTTAATTGTATCTTCAAAACATTTAAGATACCATCTGTCTCCTACAGAAATGCTTTTTTTTATGGTTTCCTCTATTTTTCCCAACCTTTAGAGAGGTAGAGAGGGGGAGCAGAGGCTGGAATGGCTTTTTTGATTAATTTTATACCAGCATGTCTTAGGGCATGCCCTGATCTATTGAGTTCCTTCCTTTTATGATTTTAGCTCTGCTCTTGCAAATCATTCCCACACTTTCCACCAGTAGAACAGTAACCTTTAGCTTTTATAGAGTAATGCTGTACAGAATCAAAGTACAGGCAGCAGTCAAACACTGCACTGACATTTAGGAAGCAGATGACGCCACTGGGGAGCAAAGGCCCTCACAGCAAGAGAAATGCTGCTGAAGTATCTCTGGAAAGTTACCTTCCAGCCACTTTAAACTAAATGGATAATCCTGCCCAACGGCACAGTTGCCTGGACTGTGGTTACAGCAGATCTGTGTTAAACTATTATCACGCTGGCTGGCTCTCCATGACACTGGTGGTTGCTGCTCCATCATATCAGTTTCACCATTCTCTTGACAGAAGGCTCTGTTACGGTTTGGTTTTTTTCTTAAAATCAGTTTATTTCAGAGAAATGAAACTGAGAACTGGTAGACAAAGGTTAAAGACAGGAAAACTAAAAATATTGAAAGGGTATTGTCTCCAGCGTAGAGCAGAGAAAAACAGGAGGACATGGGAAATGAAAGAAACTGAACAGAAATTGCTTTGTCTGTCTTAGGCAGAATAATCCATGTAATCAAAGAACTAAAGCTCTTCCATGAAATTGTACTTAATATTCCTCACATTTCAGGGAAACTACTGTGTAATACATAGTCCCTTATATTTTCCTAAGAGAAATTATTTTTAAATGTCAGTGTTCTCGCAATGTATCAAGATATAAACATTATAGTGTTACTGACTGTGGTTCATATCTGAGTCATTAAAGAACTACAGCACTATTACCGAAAAACAATTTCCTATGAAAATATACCCTTCTTCTGCCAGTGAAAGGAACATGCCTGTCTCCATATCGTAAGCTGTATCTTTACATGCCAGTGGCTTTTACAACAGCAAGAAAAGAAGTCCTTAGTGAGAAGACCAAAATTAAACGTTTAGTTATCTCTTAAACTGCCACTATAAATTTTACAATAGTATGGCACAAGAGCCCAAGAATGAAAGAAACAAATAAAAGCCCCAGCCCTCTACTCATGTCAAAATATGTGCAAAGGGCATCTATACAATCCCCTGGTATTGGAGTGCCACCTCTGGTACTCCACCACTTTGGAATGCAGGACACTATGCTCAGTTTTATATTGACTTTAAGCAGAGAGACAAAGGCTTTTACGTACAACCTTCCTTGGGAACCATTAGAATAAAGTTTGAGTAAAGATTACCAGTCTAGCATTTAGTCCTGGGCAATCAAAGAGGTCTTGTCAAAATCTGTTCATTCAAAAGTTCAGTAGTTATGAAGCAGTCTTGCAATATTTATATCACTGCAAGGCTGTTAGTCAAGTGGAAAAAAAAGAGTTAAAAACAGGTCTGGTAGAATAAATCATTGCTTGTCAGTAGAGGAAAAAAAAATTGAGAATGACTATGCATCTTTAAGAAACACCTTTTCATTGTATGCAAGTTTCTGCACGTATGTACATGTGAAGGAAACCCAGGATGATTTCCAACTGCATTTACAGATCAGTTGTCTGTAAATTTTCTTTTCTTTCCTTTTATTTTTTCTTTTAGAGACTTTGGTAGAAGACGACAAAAGAGCAAACACTGTATAAGGGGATTCATTTAACAAGCAGATGTGTGTGAATTTACTTCAAAGATTAAAGAATTTCACAGAAACTTCTCCTTGCCAAAACATTTTTGACATCAAATATACCAAAAGAAGTAATTTCCAGTCAGATACATGCAGAAAGCTTTTGAGTTCTGCAGATTACTAGAATTGTTAGAAACTAGGTAAATTTTTGAGAAAATAAGTCTTTTCAAGTGAGCCCTTCTAGGTAAATAGTGATATATTATTATCCATACAGACTGTACTTTTCTGGAGTTTCTGTGAATTTCCTGTGAAATTAAAATCTCAAATGAGCCAAGCATCCTTTTACTATTTATGTATTAGACAGTCCTTTCACATACCATTTTCAGGCTTACCTCAAAGCTCTCACTCACAAACACAACAAGCTTCTCCCTACACACACAAAATCACCTTCCTAAAAGTCACGTACAGAAAGTCACAGACTGCATCCAACTCAGAACACAGAAAGCCTTCACCTATCCTGTAAAAAACACCCTATTGTAAAATTTATAGTGGTAGTTTAGGAGATAACTAACTCCCATTAGAATACATCTTAGAAGTTACCTTTTAGCATCCTAAAAGGAACCTCCACAGATACAAACAGAGTTTTCTGGAGTCAACTAATGCCTTTTGATGTAACTTCCAGGTGCATAGTTAACGCATGGAAATAGTGCAGCTCTTTGTTTGCAAAATTCTTCAAAAACTGTACATCATCATCCAGTTCTACTAACTCTTCCATCTACTGCCTCATCGACACTTCAAGTGCAGGCTTATCCCTCTGAATTGAGAGGATCAGAGTATTGTCTCTAGTTTTTTTGCTTGCCATCTTGTCTGGACTCCTTGCCTTGTGAAAGAAGGCTCCCACATTTCAAGTGGATTAATCATTCATGTAACAGCAAGTTGAAGTTTTTATTCACTGTTTCCTATCCAGAGTCACCAAAGTCAAAGCAGCACACATGCATGGCCTACATAGGGCATGATTTCTCAAGGACAATGACTTAAACCTCTGCAGTAAAGAGATTCAATAATATATAAAATTATATCATATTAAATAGAAAGAAAAAAAAGGAAACCATTAAACTCCTTCCAAGATATTCATATTCTGATCATTTTTGTAGAAAGTAAGGAAAGGAGTGTTACTGCAGAAGATAAGACAGCTGTGTTTGTGCCTTGTGAAATATGAAAAGTGGCATTCAGCCTTCCCTAGATGTTGATAGATTAAAAAGCAGCATTTCACATCAAAATGGTTAATTTCAGTGACCTTTCCACATTTAGAAAGAAAGATGAAAAAGCCAACATGAATTACTCTTGTGGGCAACTGACAAAACCAGGGTGCTCATTTTATCAAACTTCAGTAGCTTTCTTAACATGCAAACCCCTCAGAAAGGACATGAAATTCAGGACATTGTTGCAATTTCAGGAATGAAATGACAGCAGCTGTAGAGAGAATATCTGTTTCTGTACCTTATTAAGGTCCAAATCTAAAGCTGACACAGTGCAGTAAGCTCTTGACAAGAGATGAAATTGCAAGGTTGTACCAGCCAAGGAGCCATGTCTGCTTGCTTCATTTTTCCAGAGATGATTGCTGTCATGAGTAGATCATTTTGTTCTCCTATCATACTGAGTGGCAGTGGGATGCCTGGTTCCATTTGTGGAAGATGCTCTGACTGGGAACATCAGCAAGTCAAGCTGAGAAAATATTAACTGGTACAAAGATTACAAAGTCTTGGAAAAAAATGCTTTTGTATCCCTGTTATACTTTTAATAGCATAGAGAAAATTCCAGGTTATTGCTGGATTGCACTATGTAACAAGAAAAGTCTGTTACTTGAATACACCACTGGAAAAAAATTATATAGAACCCAAACTGATTATGAGTCCCACTCCTTCACTAAAAAAAAAAAAACCCACACTTGTGCATCTCAGTCCTGAAATCATCTTAACAATTACCAAGCATAGCGTAAATGAAGAATTATCAAAAAAGCAAGGAAAAGCCTAAGTCTGGAAGAGAGTTTGTCAGACACACATACATACTCACATGCGCATATATATGTAAATAAGCACACTGTTAACTTTGCTTTGACTAATGTAAAAAAAAAACCTGTATCATTAACGAATGACACAGAATACAAGAACTACTATGAATGAGAAATTCAGCACCATTAGTAAATCAGCTCTCTACATCAGAGAGGGCTTGTCCTGTACAAATTTCAGCAGTCATTGTAACTGAACTGTACAAGTCCATACATTCCCCAGTTCAGGTTCAATTACTATGACTAAGCTCCCCAGGAAAGACAATCCTGTCTGTAAAAGGAAAGACAACCATGTCTGTAAAAGCAATGTGCAAACAATATACGGTAGAAACCCAGAAGTCATTCAGGAAAGAGAAAGAGATATTTCCTACTGTTCAAGAGAAAAGTATCAATAGTGAGAGAACAAAAAGAAGTGCATAACAGTTTCTCTTTCTCTGACACAAAATGACTTTTATGAACATGCTCATAGTGAACTTCTATGTGAACATTTTTTCTAAACATTTGTTTGAAACTGTAATCAAAAAATCCATTTTCTGCACTCTCCTATACAATTCTTTAGAAAATCTCACAGGAACAATGCCAAAGTTTAGTTTGCATGTCATGCATGTCATGATTCCCATAGTCCAAGCATCTTCCCACTTCTTATCTTTTTTATTTGCCATTGCCAAAAAAACAAGCATTAGCAACACTGTGAAAGCCTGTTTTAAAATAATATCTAGTTGATACTTTTTTCCTTCCTTCCTTCCTTCTTTTTTTTTCCTTTTTACTCAGAAATGAATACTTCAGTCATTGAAATCTGATCTCTGCTGCTCTCCTCTCAAGTTAACATGGACCAACTGCCATCTGGCTGCTTATTGTGATAGAGCCAAAGATGTTTTTAAAAATGCAGCATACTTTGACTGTGGAAATATATGGAAAAAGTAGAACAACACTTGACATTTACTTTCCCTCCATGGGTCCATTCTACTGATCAGACAAATAATTATTCCAGCAAGATTACTGCAAGCAAGTATAAAACTGTTCTACTAGCCATTCAAACCCCCTGTGACTGCTAACAAGTTTAATTAGGTCATTTTGATCACGGATGAAAAATGTAGTCATTTTGTTGAGATTGCATATAGCTCAGAAAAGTGCTTATATCCTGCATGTTCTGTGTAAGTGTTATGTCACTGGAAGTAATATAACCAGCATCACCATTAGGCTTCTGAAGTGAGGCTTTCTTGGAAACACTTGAACACAGGACAAAAAAAAAGGTCACAATGGTTAATATACATAATTTTTAAAAATAAAAGGAAGGAGGTAGATGAAATATTCAAAGATAATGTGCAGTGAATTTATCATGTAAAACCTCATTAACGCTATAATCAATAACTAAACTCAGTTTTAAAACATTCTGATAACTTCTGTTATGTGTGCTGAGTGCACCCATACCTCTAAGATGCCTCCTCAAATTATGTCATCTGTAATTAATGGATTCTACAGGTGTTTTAGATTTCCTAGCTATGTTCTTGCACAGCCTTCCTTCCTGTTTACAGTTACCCACACAACTGAAATACTGCAGTTCCACAATAGTTCCCTGGCTAACTACATAGACAAATAGTAAATATGTGGTTTTTCTCCTATCATTCAAGTCCTTTAAGAGTCACTGCCATAGCACTCCTCAGCATTTTGCAAAGTCATAGCTTTTCTTTTTTTGTGGACAGTAGTTGCAGTTTCACATTAAGAGCTGGAGATAACAAAAGAGGACATGTGGTGTATCACTGAAATAACAGAAAAAATGGTTCCACCTTTGAGATAATCCATCCTTTATCATAGGTTGTATTACTGGGGTTATATATTGTTTTTAAAGATGTACTTAGCATGAACAAGGTACAATATATGAGCATATGTGGGAAACAGTCTTCCAATTCCCTCACTACGCAAGCATATTCCAAACCAGACAAAACTGCTATGGAAGAAAATTAATGTACTACAATGCATTTTTCTGAAGAGACTGATTTCAGCAACATGCAAGAAAGCCCTAGAGCAACAGCCATTCTGGGGTTAGGGTGAGGATGGAAGACTAGGAAGCATATTCACCATTAAGCAAGATCTGTTTATGATGCAAGGAATTGCAGTCATACCTTAAACCCACTCCCAAACCCATGAAGGATGTCTGCAGTTTTGGGTACATCAATATAAGGAGGACATCAAAGTATTAGAGGGTGTCCAGGGCAGTAGAGACAAGGTGGAGAAAGGTCTCAGGCACAAGACTTATGAGAAGTGTCTGAGGTCTCTCGGCTTGCTCAGCCAGAGAAGAGAAGGCTGAGGTCTCTCGGCTTGCTCAGCCAGAGAAGAGAAGGCTGGCAGCATCCTCATACAGTGACACTATACTCTCTTTCCTCCATGTGTGTGTGAACACTAGCTAATGTCCAGTTGGACAGCAGAGAAGGGTGATAGGTTTGAGTAGCATCAAAGTGCCTTCAAAAGCTCGATCATGGGTCTGAGGGGTTTGAGCATCTAGGGGACAGCAACTCCATGACACCTGGGTGTAGGTGCCAGCCACTGGGTCAACTGTGTCCAACACCAGCTACCTGAGAGAGCCATCATGTGTATGTTTGTGCCTGTTGCAGCTAGCAAACTCCAGTATCGCTCAGCTAGAACTGAAAAGCAGAAAAAAGTCATCTAACATCAATGCATGTTTATGTGAGTCCCGTGTTCGTGAGAGTGCAGATAAAAGCAATGTTCTCTCTCTGTTTCAGTCTGTGTGCCTGGTCATAGGTACAGTTTATAGTGGGGGGGGAGGGGGGGTTGGTGTTTGCACCTGCTGGGGAATATGTGCTCAGCCTCGCTACAGCCTGAAGAGACAGAACTGCACGAGCCTCGTTGATACAGGAGAAATTCCCTAAGCCCAGACCCCTGTGGGCATAGTTACCTCTAACAGAATCTAAGACAGATGAGAAAAAAGGCAGAATATAGAGATGAATGGAGTCTTGATTAAATATATTCTATAGAACAGCTAGAACAGTTCTGTGACAACATTGTTAAAATTTGGAAGTGCATAGTGCAGCCAAGCAGCTTCATCTTGCATAACACTGGCAGTGAAAAAAATCTTCATTTACCCAAAACAGCTGCATAACAATGTCATTCGCTCTTTCCTTACAGGATATTAGCAACTTGCAGCTTGAAAAAGCTTCTGAAATGTAGTTTGGGGCTGGAGTCAGAGAGAGATTGGGCTGAGTGTGCACACCAGGAGTCATCCTGAGGCATATATTAACATGTAGAAAATCAATGTTCAAATACTTGGGCAAATATGTAGAAAAAAACAGTCTGTTTCTAAATACATGGGTTTCCTACAGTCACTTTAAAATGGGTGTATGTTTCATTTCATCTAATCCTTTCTACTCTAATACTTAGGAATATGAATAAAGAATACTTTTTCCAAAACCTCAGAATGTTTATTGAGGAATATATTATAAATTGGCATTGAATATTAAGTATGGAGTATAGATTTGCCACATTTAATAATTTTTAACAGTGTGAGAAGTAAATTGACTGCCTAAGTATAGTGTTCTATAATTTTAGGTCTTAAAAAATCTGTTTTGAGCAAAACAGCTCACTCATAATGACTTAAATCTTTCTTGCTATATAGAAAAGTTGATGTTAGCTGAAAAAAGAGGTAAGAGCAGATGGAAGCACTTCTATGTCTTATTTCTTAGGCATGAGTAATGTATGAGACAGCTGAAGTAAACATTGTGATGGATTTTCCTTTTGTACTGTTACTGTGTCTTGTCAGTTTTGATATTAACCTAAGTCTACTATACAAAAAGCAAAGGCAGCAGCAAGGACTTTTTTTGTACCTCTGCAACCTGTGAGGACCCCCTCCCTTCAGGCTGAGTTGAAGAGAGATTATTTAGCATTAATGCATCTTTATAGGACTGTATTTATAAAGTAAACCTACTGGTGCTTAATAAAACAAAGCAGCTGAAGCTGAGGACTAGAAACCCACACTTACATGCATTAAGGGGACTTACTCCAGACTAACTCTAGTCTGGTCTGCAGTCCAAATTGGACTGCATCTTCTGGTTCAGCCCCATCAGAAAGAAATGCTGCTCCACAGCGTGAACCAAAGCACAGAAAGTGGGGACAATAAAAAGATTTGTTTCAACTGCAAAATTGTGAACTGATCTAAAATGAAAAAGTAAACACAATCTGCCTTTGAAATGCTTCATCTAGTGTCAGTGTCCCATTAAGATTTTTTTCTCCATGCTGTAGACAGCCAGCCTGTTTTTCACTGAACTGATAACTTTTCCAGTCCTGTCCTAAACTATCATAGCTTCAAGTTGTCATTTAGATGAGATTCATTTTACCTACTTTTAGCTGAGTGAGATTAATTTCCTAGTATCAGTCATCCAGACTCCCGTCTGCTAGAGAGAAACACACCTCCAAATGGAGATTAATTTTAGGATGGAATGAAAGTTTGAAAGTTCTGCTTTCTCCACAGGATAGAGTGGGATCCTAAACCTGAAGACTTCTAAATTTAGAAGGGTAGGTCATGATGGAAATGTTTTCACAATAAGTCTTCAGAGCCCATTTTGAAATCCTTCCCTATTACAATGGCTTAATATTAACTTGCAAGGAAATATTTGTCATTTTCTTAAATTAATTTGAATTAGTTACTAATTAGAATCACAAATTCATAGAATAGCAGAAGTTGGAAAGGACACATACAGATCATTGGGTACAACTCCCTGCTCCTTGCAGGACCACCTAACATTACACCATATGACTAAGAACATAATCCAGACACTCCTTGAATTCTGGCAACTTGGGTGCCATGACCACTCCCCTGGCAAGCGTGGTCCAGTAACCAACCACCCTTTCAGTGAAGAACGTTTTCCTAATGCCCAGTCTGAACTTTCCCTGACACAACTTTGTTTCATTTCTTTGTGTCCTGTTGCTTGTCACCAGAAAGCAGAGATCAGCTCTTCCCCCTTCACTGCTCCCCTTGAGAAAGTCACAGAACACAGAATTAGGATTTAATGAGAACACAGGACAAACTGCAGTTCAAGCACAAGAGCTGTTACACAAGTTTACTGAGCAGCAAGATGTTCAAACATGACCAGACCTATTTAGCCCTTGCCCCCCTCTTTTCCCATGCCAGCTCATCCCAACACACCTGGATCCTTCCTTTTCCAAGCCTTTTCTCCTTCCTCTAAGCATCCCATAATACACTAAACACACCAAAATCCCCTTCCATAAAATCCCTGAATTTATGACTGACCCATTGCAAATTGTTCTTTCCCCTGCATCCCATAGCAAATCCTATTTGTCTCTAAGCTGTCAGTTTAAATGGTTCTCTAGGGAGACCATTTCTGTCCTTGTGTCATCCCGGGGGGGTTTTACACCTTTTGCTCTCTTTGGCTGGCTGTAGGAGGAGGCAACGGAGCGTTTTTTATCCTCTCTAGTAAGGTGATACTCTGCCTTTGATACTTTCCATGTGTTTGTGTTTAATTTGCTTAGTAAATGGTCAAAGAACTTAAAATATCCTACTGCCACTAAGCTGCACAACTTTTTCCACAGAATCACACCAGCTTTAAATACAATTATGTCAAGCTTATGACTGGTGGACAAGCTTGGGGTAGACTGAGACACAGCTCTTCATTCTTCGTGTGCTGGTGCTACAACAGGTGCAAATTACTCAATAGATTTTTTTTTCCAGGCTCCTTAATTCTAATGATCAGATATTGAGCAGTGGAAAACCCCACACTGATCCATAGGGCTCCTCTAGCACAGGCTTCTTACCTCTGACATACCTGATACGCCAGAGCACTTTGTCTTCAAGTTAGGGATGAGCTTACAAAGGATGTCAGTGCCAGCTGCAGCATTTAAAAATCACAACATTAAGTCCTATTAAACTTCAGGAGGTCTTTTGAGTGCAGCCTTTCTGGTTTGACTGACCATGACTATTTATGTAAGATTAGAAATAAAATTTGTTCAACAGAAGACAATTTTGGCATTTTTATTTTTGGTTTTGTCAGGTTTTTGATAAAAGCAAGATCAAATAACTTAAATACCAAGACCCTATTCACTGTCCTACCCAGCATCTTCCTCTTACACTCTGTCTTTTATTCCTAATTTACTTTATTGATCAAGATAATTATTTCATTGCTGAGGAGTCTGACTCATTGACAGAACATATATCACCAAAGCTACACAAGTTTATGGTTTATGATCAACTAAGGGACTTTATTTAACTTATTCCAAGGTTGAAAAAGACATTGTGAGAAGGTCTTCTACATTTATTTTCATGAACACATCCTGGAATAAATTACTGCTCTATCTATCTAGTGCAGACAGGGATTCTGGCTTGAAAATATTTCTTCAAAATGAATCTGCAAAAGCAAATTAACTACTTATTTTACATAGTTTTTTTATTATGGTGGATTTTTAAAAATTAGTGTTATAAAAATGAGATTAAGTGCTATAAATTAGGGTTTCAGTATTTATTATCTCCACCAAAAAAAATTAAATAACTGTGGTTAGAATTACGTACAAAATGTATGATTCATTCAAGTAAAATCCTGTCTAACTCACTTGATATGGCATTCTACAGACATTCAGAAAATATTAAAAAGATACAATAGTAGCTTAATAATAATTTTAAGATTATAAAATTTCCTAATTCAGGGGGGGCTTAGCGGGGGAGGGAAGAAAAAGAAGAAAATAAAACCCTGAAAGATACTAATATCAGGTCTAGTTTCATATTTAGGTCTGTGTTATAAATACAGGTAGCTCAAAACCTGTTTTTCCAAACAAAGCAGCCACCACGTTTTGTTCACAACTATATTGCCTATAAAATAACAATAGTGTAAATGGTCATTCTGCATGGGAATGATACTTGAGTTGGCATTTACAGCTATGCTTTTCAAAAACAGTTGTTTGAATTTGTATGTAATCAAGAATTAAAAATTAATCTCTGTACTTACTCTTTTCAAATGTTTCTTTTAGAGGGTCCTTTTACTTGTACATCTGTAGCAGTTTTCCTCACCAAAAATAAAATGCATGTATATAAAAAAGAGAGAGAGACCCTGCTTTCCATTCTACATTTCACTAATGCTGGTGAAGACACACTTGTAAAATGATAGAGAATTTTATTCCTCCCTATAGAAACAAAAACAGTACCACAGTTTAAAGATGAACATTCAAAATAAATACTCCATCCAGCACTTAAGTAATCAGCCAACTGAAAGATTTTATCATACTTGTTTCAATGTTTTAACTACTACAATTTTTTAACTATAAAAAGGGTAAAACTTCTGAGATATGATTTGGGAAAATGTCAATAAAACTATTCTGACTGCAGAGACTTCAACAAATGCACACATACTCAGATTCTCGTGGTATTCAATCTTCTACCAAGGTAACTTGCTTCTCTCGCAAAAACCGTGTAAAAATTACTGATAACATTAAAATGTGCATGCAGTCAGGTTGTTCAGCACAGGATTGTGCTTTAAGCACCAAGCCCACATATATAGTTTCAACTAGGGTCTGCTAATTTTTTTATGAAAATGACAACAAAAATGCATCAAGAGTTTGAGACCTCCACCAGGAAATTGGTGATACAGCGGGGAGTTGTAAAAATGCTCACACAGGGCAGTTCAGATGCAGTATTTGACCAACTTTAGAGATGCCCAAGAATGGCAGAAGCATGGAGGGCAGCTCTGTGTTGGAGGCAAGGCTACAATCAAGAGGGCATTTTGGAACAAGCTGTCTGTGCTGCCATAATTGCACAGCACTCTGTTGGCAACTGCAGTTATGAATTTGCACATGTTAAGATGCCAATGCAGCAAGAGACATTTAAGCTTTTACAGCCAGCTAACAGCTGGTGCAGCTGAGAGGTGTGAGTCATTTCTCAGCTATACAAACACAGGGTATAACATGCAAAAATTCACCCAGTTTTAGCCTTCTGCAAAGAGCTCCCAGATAAACAGGGTAGTGGAACAAAAACCGAGTAAATGACATACATATGGGCTTCCAGCAGGCCAGTTTAAAATGAAGTGGGTCTTACCACCTGAGGATTGTCAGGCCAAGAAGATGAGTAAAAGTTGTTTCTACAAATCCTCTGAAAAACCATTATTACTTCCCCAGAAGCATAATTTCACAGTGCTGTTTTTCCTGCAACCAGCCATGGGCAAGAGGTCATTTTACACACCATGTTGCCACTTTGGTGAGTGAACCAGCCTTAAGGCAAGTCCTCCCAAAGCAAACATTCAAAGTTCATGAAAGCATTAAATATGGGATCAGACCAGCATTAACAGAATCCAGAAAAGCTTTCATTCATTCATTCAATCATTTCAGTCTACCTATTTCCCTAGAAACTGACATGCATATGGTTGTATAATACATATGGTTTTGAGATTTTTCTAATTTCCCTATAAATATGTTTGGTTTTAAATTTTTTTATTCTGTTCTGCTTCTTTCAACATCATAACTAAATTTGTAGAGACAAATAAAATGAACATATAAAATTTTCAGCTTTGATTATATATTTTCCTACAAATATCCAGTGGGAAAGAAATCACTTAGTAACCCTGTGTCTTAGTTTTGATGTCAGTATATTATTGTTTGCAATTTTACTCAGAAATTACTAATAGTAGGCCACACCTATTATGTCTCATCATTTGAGCCACAGATTCATTCAAACAGTCCCCCCTTCTCATGCTCCCACACAATCAACAGCCCATCACCATTTACACACTTTTTTAATCCTGCACAAACTGTGCAGCTAAAAATCACAGTTGTAACCTACATCTAATTACTAATTTTTCATGGCTAGGATTTGACTAAAACAAACACAAACAACCCTAAACTCTGTGAACTCTGTAATATATTTCTCGAAAGAGCTATTAGTATGTGAGGGTATGGCACTGGAGCCATGAGTACTACATACTTCTAGGGCAATGCAGCCTCAGCCTCAGGCTGAGACACGCAGGAATAACAATTATGTGACTATACTAGTTACAGTCATTTCAACTGCACTGCCACCACCGCCAAAAGTAATGGACAAAATAGCAGCTGCAAAACATCTTCCCTCTAGTAAGTGCACCTTTATTTTTGCAAACTTCCTTGTAGACTGATTTCTCAACGTTAGGTTATTTTAGTTGGTATTTGAATGGTATTTCACATTCTTGGCAGATACAAGACTTAAGTGCATTTATTAGAACACATTTCTGACTTGAATTTTATCCAATAATACTGTTATTCATCTAAGATTCTTGGATGTAACAGTCATCTGTAATTCATTAAGTCCTCACTACTTCACTGACTACAACTGCTGCAACAGTAAAAAGTACACATTGAATATTGCACACTTATCCAAAAATAAAATGGAAAAGAAATCCAAGACACATGAAGAAGAAAAGGCCCACAGAAAGAGAAAGGAAGAATGTATCTTTCACGGCCATTTATTATGGATCTGCCAAATCTACAGCAAGCTAACAGAAACCTTTTTTTTTTTTTTTGTCAGTGGGACTGGATAGAAGTTAAATACATGCAAAACACTAAAATACTTGCACTGCTACCTAGCAGTTATTGCTTTTGCTGAGTGATAGGCTCAAAATCTTTTTTATGGGCAAAAGGAAGAATGTCAAGAATGACCACCAATTATAAAGCAGGGTGAGCAAATCTCAAAACAAGGGGGAACTGGAGGGTCCCCTTCGTTTTGGGTATTTGGCTACTCCAGTGAGTCATCAGTTTCTATAAACAGCCTCCCCTGAGATAACGAGTAGAGAGAAATGTCTTTCTGGTATTTGACCAACCTGGTGTGTGCAGGGGAAAGTGTGTATATGGATCAGCCCAGCATAAAGTATAAAAGCGGGCAACTAATAATACAGTCTTTGAAAAAAAACCAAATTTGTGCTGACTTCAACCACATACTCCTTGACAGTGACTGGAGATACCCAGCATTAGGATGCAGAGACTGGTAATAGGAATCACATTTGTATCATTATTAAATTATTTACTGTAATTGCTATATTATGGAGTGCATTGCTGTATGCCTCTGTTAAAAAAAATTCCATGTAATGCAAAATACATTACATTAGCAAATTTGATAGTGAAGATTAAAACCTCCTTGTGTAGCATCCAAAAGAAACTGATTAGAGACAATTGCCTCTGTCTGGCAACAGTTCACCCTTCACCTGGAAAAATTCAGATGAAGAAGAGGCAGTGAGTCCCAGCAAATGAAGAACAAACAAGGGTCAATGGATGAGAGAACCAGGCCAGCAGATCCTGCTCAACAAGGTAAAACTCTCAGTATAGGGCTCCAGGAGTAAGTGAGCAGGCTGTGGAGCATCAGGGAAGACTAAGGGCTCAGGACCCACAGAGAAGCCCTGGACGTTAACACCTTAACCCCCAGCACCACAGCACAGGGACAGCCACAGTCTTTGGCCCAGGTCCCTGCTGGGGTTCCCCATGACAGCACAGGCATTAATTACCAAGCTGCAATGAGTGCCCAGCTACGTGGGCAGGTGGAGCACAGAACCCATGGGGAGATGTTTACAGAGCTGGCTTAGATCAATCTGGAGAAGAAAGACCAAGGAGGCTTTCTCAGCTACCCGCTCTCTTCAGCTACCCTAGGAACTGCAGGACAGGACACAGTCAAGATCTTCTCACAGCTAGACATTGAAAGCCCAAGAGATCTTAGCTGTACCAAGGGCAGGACTGCATTTCTCATCATTTTTCCTGGAGGAGAATTTTGTTTTATTTTACAATTTTCTAGAAATTGCTGTCATATCAGAGAAGATGCAAAAGGAAATCATGAAGGTGTTCTATCCTCTAAAACATAAAATCAAAAAGTGCACTCCCTTAATTTGAAAAACTGGCCATGAAATAGTCAAGAAAGAACACACAGCATTAGCCACTTTGGGTTTCATTTCCAAAGTTTTTTCTGTGCTTCATTTAGCTATGAGATGACACGAAGAATTCTGTGTTTCTTAGATCTGAAGTCTCATTCATCAGAAAGCATACATCCCTCTGGAACTGCTTCCCAGATTGAAACTTGAAGAATCTTTGCTGGAATTCTCCTTAATGCAAGTATATCTTCCCACATTTCCTACAATCCAGACTACCCTTGATCAATGCGATCAGGATATAGACTCATGAATCCTCTGCTAGGGTAAAGCCACCTGACAAAATACTGGTGACATGCAGAAACGTTTCTGAAGTGCTAACTGCCTGGGTAACTGGCCTCTCTTATGAATTAGCTTGCCAGGGAACTTTTGGGGCAGATATATTCCTTCTGGACAAACTGGTGAGAAAAGGAGACAGTAATCACCTCTGAGTTTATGAGTCTCAGTACATACATTTTTCATGTCATAAAACTCTAGAAATAGTTATACAAACACATCAGTGATATGAAATTCAGCTAATTGCTAGTTTCATAGTGAGACTAGATAAAATGGGACGCAAGTGATTTATGGGGTGACTGAATGATGGACATAGCTGCTCAGGACTCTCCAACTCATTAAAGAGACATTTCTTTGGGAAACTGAGCAGGCTGAAGAGAAAGCTGCCTAGAAGTCAGGAACTGGATCACTGTGTAGTTAGGTTCAAACAGAAACAGAGAGCTTTGGCAGGACCCTCCTGCTCCCCTGACAGCACAAGGGAGCAGCATGGCATGAAAACTGAGAAATAAGCAAGCTGGACAGTATCTCTCGAGAGCAGAGCAAAAATCAGGATGTTCCCATCAAAACATTTCCTCAGAATCTGAACGTGTATTTCTTATGGAAGGTTTTCAGTGGCTCTTCCTACAGTGCCAGACTATTAAACTTGTGAAGTGTCCCCTCAATGTTCTCACAGAAAAAAAAATTCCAAAAAGCCTTTATTGTAGTTATTCCCTTCTCTCCTTCTGTTTTTACCCTCCCTTCCTGGATCTTGAACACCACTCTGTATAAAATGATTCATAAATATTAATCAAAGGAAATACATGGGGAAGGAGAGCACAGTTAATGACTGCTTAGAGAAGGATCTATTTTATGGGAAATTATTTCATTACATTATTTTTATAAGTTGTTAAAATTATAATTAATTTTCATAAGTATTGTAGCAATAATAAATGAATGTCAAAATGTGTTGTCTTTGCAGTTTTTTAATATAGAATAAAAGCCTTATACTAGGAAAAATGGTCTCTTCAATATCAAGGTGCGGTTTTTTGCTAAGAGAACCAGAATTTTTACATAGATGCTCATGAAAACGCAATGATGTCCTATAGTTAGGAATATACCAAAAGTGTGTTTGGCAAGGACCACCACACATTTCCATTACAAAACCTATTAAATAGTGGATTTATGCCCCTTTCTACACAGTCAATCAGAAGAAAACCTTTACCAATATTCTGGAAAAGAAAAACAGTATCCGAAAGCCTATAGAACAAAGCAGTGGAAGAAATACAATATTTTATTTTCATTTACTTTATTAATAGTGCTACTTTGGAAATCTTCAGTAGTAAAAGAAAAGAGTTAAACCACAAGAAACTTTTTTTTTTTACTCATTAATCACTATTCTCTCTTAAATTCTAATCCATCAGGCCAGGTCATAGCTACAGTTAGCAAGCACACACTCTCCTCATCCTCAGAAAAACACTTCAGTCATACTTTTTGTGACTGTACATAGAAAATTATGCACATTTACATTGCCACACACAACAGCCCTGTTTGCATTGGGAAATTAATTTGCAGAGAATACATGTTATGATGCACAGCTAGAGAAGAAAGGGCATGGCACATCAGACAGAGTCAACCTGAAAGAGGTCTATTTCTGCAGTTTGTCTCAGTAGTGAATAAAGATCAACTTAGGAAACTCTTCTATTTATAGGTGGCATGATATTAGTTTCTAGACCAGAAGGTAAGAGGTATTTCTGATAGCAATATGCACCCAAGGCTTACAATGTCATTGTTTGCTGACAGAAAACACTGAAAGAAGGGGATGGGTGAAGAAGATACAGTATTAAGATACTTGGCAGAAAGGAAAAAAAACCAAGAACACAGAGGCAAAGAGAAAGAATGAAAAGCATGGATGATTTTAAGGAAGAAAAATAAGAGAAGGACAATTGGCAGCTTGTTATGCTACTGTAAACAGACAACTCTCAAGCATTCAGGCTGAAAATCCAGTTGCTCTGCAATAGCATATACTATCTACCCTCATAGTTTGCATTTCCACTGAGACCAGACTCCATTTTTTCTTTCCAAAATTATATTTTCAAAGCTTAAATGTAACTCCTATGTCTTACACAATTTTCCAAAGAAAAGAGGGGATACTTAGGGAAAGGTTGCATAGTTGGTTAGTTTTCTTGTTAGTTTTTCACATTTAAAAACTAAAAATTATCTTCCAGCAATTTCAGCATTGAAAGTCATCTTATAAAATCCTTCTTCCTCTGTTGATATCTGATGCATCGTGAGAGTGCAAATGCAGTCAGTTCAAATCAGGTTATCTCAAATCAGTTAATTTAAGTTCACAAACTGATAATCTGACCTTAGAATAGGATGACAGAATAGGGATGACTTTAGGATAGGACATTTTTAATGGTTTCTTCTGACTAGAGAAGTTCTATGTGTTTGAAAAGATAATAGCTTACACATAGCATGCAAAGACTATTTACATTTTGCATACAGTCCTTATTACTGAGAGAAGAATTCCTCCAATTTAGGAATAATTAGCCCTCAATGTAAATGTGCTTATGTCAGCAGACTTCTGTTCCTTGCACCTTACCTTCCACATTATGACCCGAAATGTATCAAGGATTCTTAATATTTAGCTAAATTCAAACTGACTCCCAAAACTACACACTCCAGGTCTATGTCAAACCTTTCTATTCCCAGGCAAAGCTGATGTTGGCCTTTAAAATGTGCATTGGGAGAGAAAACACCTTGAGATAGAAGTGTAATTTTTCCATCTTATTCCCACGGGATATAATACGAAGAAAATGTGCTACCAACATAATTTTATGATGGCAGTTCCAGTTCCACCACTTCTGGGATACTTAATATCTATCCACCTAATTAATGCAGCAGGTTAATGGAATAAACAAAAAAAATGAGAAAAAAAAAGCCTATTTGCCCTGGACATTTTTCTGTGTTTGAGCTAACCGACAGAAAAGGTAAAGAAGGAAAACTTTATTCAGTATTCTGAACATAAGAACTGTTAATTTAATTTTCTTAGAATTTGGGATTTGAGAAAAATACAGGTCTATGTTACAGAAACAATGATAATGATTTTTATGCAGATTTTTTTTTTTTCCTCTATAGAATGCAGTGTGAAGCATTGAAACTGTCAGGTTACTTAGATCATCTTAATCTACAAGAATTTCAGGGAGTGAGCTCTTGGTTCCAATTTCATTCTGCCAAGTCTCACTAGAGTTGAATTCTTTGTCCATAAGCTGAACAGTAGAATTGTTAGCTAAATTGGACATATTCTCTTTATTCTTGACAATATGCCAGAAGAAATAGAAATTAATATTTTTAAAAAAAAACACTTTACAGGAGAAATCACCTCAAGCAGAAAAACTCCCACCATAATTTTAGGTTTAGCTTTAGAATTACTCTGAACCACTAACATTTTTGAGCTCTCCATGCATCTTCAAGTTCCACTACTACAAAACCCTTCTATTTCAGTATCTCCATGGTTACCTTTCACTCAAATGTAACAATGCAAGACAGAAAAAAATCACTAAAAATGCACATTTACTCTATGAACACAATACATTGATACTGCAACAAGGCAATGTCTTACTCTATTTTCCTTTTTCAAACCATGACCTTGCAATGCAGTTTTCATAAAGAATGAAGTATTAATAAAAAGAGTCCCTGCATTGCAAAGGGCATTTTCACTATGTTAACATTTTCCTGTCTGACTCAAAGTTAAAAGATCATTCTACAACCCACTGAAATCGCTTTTCTAATACCCATATACATCTGTGGCCATTCCATGGAAGAATATTCTGCAGTGACAACTAGTAACTTCTGATACTTTTAAAGAAGTTTAAAACCTTTGTAATCAGAGAGCAAATAGAGCCATTTTTTGCATCTTATTTACTTAAAGCAATATTTTGATATAAAACCCTACTTGAAAAGCCTTTTATTTGTATGATCAAATTTAAACCAAGATATCTAGGACTGACACTGCTAATAATGGCAAACACTGCAACAGCTGCTATTGAAGCAGCAGAAAAGAACAGACCAGAAGGTGGAGTTCTTAGAAACATGACCAGTTTCTCAATAATCTCACACTTACTACCAACTGCAGACGCACCAGTTCTGCAGGGAAAGACTGGTGTGATAGTTAATGGTTTTAGCCTTTTAGTGGTGATTTAGCATTGGAGCGCACTTGTCCTGCTGAAAGTGTGCAGAAGTTTATCTGTCATTAATTTGAAAGGCAAATGGCCTTGCAGTTACTGAATGGTAAAAAAAAAAATCCGCAAGGGCAGTGCTACACTATAGCTAAGGGACAGAACACAATGTTGATACCTCACCTTCTTTCTAATATTCCATTAAAGATTATGACAAGCTTTGCTCATTGTCTTTTCCACTCTCATTTTCTCTGGAAACAATATGTTCCTTTCCAAAGTTCATACCCAGGAATTCATTTAAGAATGAATAAGCCTCAAAATCCTGTTGAATTCCAGGTGGGGGAACATTGAATTAACGGGGAAACTTCTCATTCTGGTAACAAACTCAGATTGCTTCTAATAAGACATGACTTGAGAAGATGAAGAATGAGTTGACAAATTTGAAATAAATAAGGCTTGTTTGCCAAATAATAGGAGCCATAGACAGTTTTGTCTCAATGGACCTCAATGACATAGACCAGTGTACAGTAATTTTCTTACTTGAAGGGTGTAGTCCACTCTAAAATAATGCTGATTTACTTAAAAAAAATCCCAAACAACAAAAATATCCCTCTAGCCTGTCACAGACACTAAAGAAGAAGCCAGAAGAGGTTCACTATTGAGTATGGTAGAATCACTGATATCTATGTTGACAGCAGCAGAGTGCATGTAAGGGAAGTATGTGTTTCATTTAAGCAGAAGAGAAGGTGATGAGACAAGCCAGCAGCTGGTCTGTGCAATTCCTCTCCAAATAAAAAGTGTGTATTTTGGCTAGGAATTAGGTGCACTCAAGTGCTGTGAACTTGAAGTCTTCAAAAACATTTTTTTTTTACTAAATCAGTATTCCCAGAGGCATTTTCCTCTTTTTCTTCTTTCAAGCTCTCACCACTCATCTCCTGTGTAGAATACACGAAGCCGTTCAAGAAAACTTACATGGTAAATAAAAACAGAATGGCAAATATGTACCTACAAATTGAAGGAAGCTATTACAGATTTCAAGCTGTTAATGCATCATGTTCTTTACTGGATGGGACTTGAAATAAATGTTCCCTTTAGTCAGGAGCTTTACTTATCTCAAATAACTGTACCATGACCACTTTGGAAGTGAAGAAGGGGACGGGGAAAAGCAATACAACAATGTGATTTGAAAAGGTTACTTTCAACAAAGGGCAGCAAATTTATTGGTGCACTACCCCTTTTGATTTTGAGGGATGTTGTAGGGAGACACTATTGAGAAGTGAAAATGAAATTCTGAAAATCGGTCTTTAAAAGATGGATAAACATAATGTAAAATTGGAATTTAGGTTTTTTAATTCAAATAGGCCAGATATTCAGGGAGTTAGTCAAGTTGAAATTCAGAAAATTAAGTCTCTTATCTGGACACACAGGCTGCAACACAGGGCACAAAAGTAGGGAGTGATACGGGCTCAACTACTCAACAGCCCAAGTACTAAATATTGCTCACTATCAACCATTTGGTGCAGGAAGATTTTCTTTCCCACCATCAGCTTAGATTATAGAAATATAAATACCCTATCCCTTCATCAGCGCAAGCCACAAGAGCAGGTTTATAGTTCTGATATCAACAGGCCTATGTTTTTCTTCTCTCAAATCACCTTGTTAATTTCCTTAAAATATGAGCTAAAATATACAATAATGTTTCATTCAACTGTGACTCACTGCAACGTTCTTCACAGCCACCACAGAGCCAGTCTAATGGCACAGATCTGACTCTGTCAGCAGCTTCTGCACGGCACCCCAGCTGCTGTTCTCAGCTCCTGTGTGAGACTCTTCACCTATTCAAGTCAATATTCTCATAATGTAAAGCTTCAAATACGTATTAACATACTTCCCACACTACAGAACTCCTCCATAAACTGTTCCAGTTCCTCAAATATCTTAAAGACATTAGCACAACATTGTAGTAAATGCATTTGTGTAATAGTCCTCCAAGATCATTGACTTAGGCAACATATGGTAAATTCTGAGACCACTGTACCAAAGAATTCTTTGAACTAATTATTTATATGTTCTGTCAGGCAAAAAAAAAAGGAAAGAATCGGCTGTATTATTGTCCAGCCGTTAATCTCATAATAATTATTTGTGCTTTTTTTCAAATAAATCAGTTTACTGGATACTGGGTTCCAAATTCAAATGAACAAATGGCAGATCCAGATCACTTGGTAAGTTTATAATTCATTTATTTCCTGATGTACAGGTCTACTGATTCACTCACCCAAGATCTTCCTCTGTGCTAACAGAGCGGCATCACAGTTACACCAGCTCATGCAGTACAAATACTGCCCACCTCAACAAGCTCTTGAAGAAAAATTAAATGTTGCTTTTTTTCTTTTCCCATCTAACACCAGGAAACATAAAACATGACAAACACCACATACATCTCCACATACTATCTTTTCATCCAGACTCTGAACTGCTGTATTTTGCTTTGAGTCTCTCATTTAATAATAATTTATTGTAACATTTTGGATTTACTTTACTAATGTAAGAACAAGCTATTGGCAATTCCACCTATCTGTCACTGATTAATTATGGTCTTTTCGATGTCCTCAGAACTTTATACAAGAGGCTAAAATAACTTGAACTCCAGTTGGCATCCAGGCTGTTAAAACCCTTCAGTTTTCAGTCTTTTAATATATATGACATCGTTTTTTATATTAATTTTACAAACATGGAATACATGTTCCATTTTTGCAATGCCCATAGCAATTACCTTCAGTTCAGTAATAGTTTCTCTTACTGAGCTACATGACATTATTCAAACTCAAGTGCTTCAAATCCTAGCTCTTGTCACTTATTCACATTATGGCTATATTCCCTCCCACTGGCGCCTGTTGGTTTTAAACCCTATGTCAGTTTTGATTCACATTTAAAGAGAATGAATCTTACTATGGGACTTTTAAAAATTATATTATTTTGCTTAAGACATTTACTTCATTTATCTTATTATTGATAATACATTCTGTTCAGAAATAATTCAGAGACAAGAAATCTGATGGATCTTCTATGCTGTCTGGATTTGACTGATCATTTTAAGCCTCTGCACAACAGAATCTTCCAGATAGCTTCCTACAAGCTGCCTTTATAGACAAAATGCCCAATTATTATGATTTTTTATATTATCAAACCTAAAAAATAATAAACGCTAGTGATGATAGTCCTTCACAGAAGAAGAAAAAGCAAATGTTTCTGTATTTCATTGCCCAGGAGGAAATAATGGGGGTAAGATTGCTGCTGCTGTGAAGAAAATTAGTTAGAAATAGGCTGCATGCACACCATGTACCAGCACAGGACAGATGCTTTTGCTGTATTGAATTTGGAGAACTGTATTGATTTACAAGTGGTGCACAAGAAAGGCAGTAGGTCACACAAGCTGCCTCCATGGAGAACAAGCACAAATTTAATACTGTGTCACTATCCATATACATTTTAGAGATAAGATTTTGAAAATTAATTCACTGACTAATTAAAACAAAAAAAAAAATGTGTTGGAGACTGATTTACAAGTGAAGCACAGAAAAGTAGCCAGAAGGATCGAAACATATATTAAATACTTCCCAGATTTGTCATATATTTGTTAAAATCATACATACTCTGAGACAGAAAATATGACCAATTTTTGTAAATATTATTTAAAAAATCAATGATAACATTTAGTAGACACATATTACTATTTCTCTATCATAGTCTGGTCCCAAGTGCCACAACATGAAATTTAGACAGCTTTGGAAAGGAAGCTATTGTAAACATACACAGACTGAGAATGTAGTTTCCCTGGCAACCAAAAGATCTGAGAACTCATTCCTTCAGGTTGCAATTCTGTTTATGAGCTCCCACATCTGCTTGCATAGGAATGAGACACCTGGGATTACATTTCTAGAGTGATGAGTGAGAAATTAGAGAACAATGGACATTACATAGCTAATTTTGTGCAGTGATGAAAATTACTCTTCTGATGTTCATTGTCATGGACCACCCAGGATATCTGAGGACACCAGTATTCATACCCTGATTAAGCATCCAGGCTTTTCCCTACTTACCTTGACAGGAGCCAACACCTGTAAGAAAACCAATGAGGATGCTCTTCTGCTTTGTATTAACATGGGTTAATGGACTATTTCGTTAAAGAGATTGTAAGCATTCCTTCCTGTTAAAACAGACTAAAAGCCAGAGGAAGGAGGAAATATTGCATACTAGATGGTGATCAGGAAAGAGCAGGCACTTCTGTTGGCTATTTTCAAGAACAACAGGTGCAAAAAGAAGTTATTTCCTGTAAAATTTTAACTCTCAACATGAACAAAGCTACATGTACTCAGCTGGCTTAGATGGAGGGAATTATTACAGCAGGATACTTTTATTCCCTGCAAATACTCAGTGTTTGCTACATGCAAATGTCTTTGTATGGATGCTGTCACACCAACAAGGCTATTTTGTTCAGCCCAACATCTGCAGGCAAACTACATCAGATAGGCTGTGACTAGCATGTCTGAGGAGTAAGCACATTTTCAACACTAGTATTCAACATAATTAACTCACTCAGACAGTCCTATATTAGATCAACTGAAGTTATTGGATTTGTTTTCATTATTAAGTTTATTATAATTCATGATTTTTGTGAACAAAACAATTTTTGAAGGAGTTGTGGGTTGGTTTGTTTTGCTTCCAAAATCATTTAATATTATTTCATGACGCAAAATGAATGGAAAAATTACTTCAGTAATCCTCCTTTCCCTACTAAATGTGTTCTGCTTCTGTCTGAACACCTTTTTGTTGTAGATTTTTAATGTTCAGAAATGTGCAGTAAGGTTTTGTATATATAACCAGAATTATCCCAGATAATAATTAACCAAAGAAACTGTGAAGACTGGAATCGCTAAAAACCATCAAGGTTTGCTTTTTAATTTCTTTTACTTCTTTTAATCCAATATACAGAATCTTGCTAAGTTTTTGAAAACTGGGGCTAAAAAGTATTCATGATAGCACCTGTAGAATTTCAGCAGCAAGTTTTCTAACATACACAGCCTTCAATGCACTCTACCAAAACCAACATGAACACCACCCATCCCACCCCTACTCTGCAAAATTCCTCATAGTTTTACAGCCTGATTTAAGGTTGCTTTGAATTTGACTCAAGTAATAACATACCCTCAAGTTTTCACCTACTTGCATGCTCAGACTGATTGAAAATTTCAGACACTTCTGAGTAGGAAATACATTCAACCTTTAACAATCAGTACTGAGTAAGTTACCACTTACCATTCTACTTGATGGCACACTTTGAAACTGAATACTGAGCTTCACTTTATGCAGCAAATACAAGTGAAGCCTTGCACACAAAGCCCAAAGTTTATCCACCTGAAGGTGAATATGAAGTGGTTTTCTGTCGCTTCAAGCCCCTGTTCGGGCGCCACTATGTCGCAGGGGGTCTGATGCTGGTCAGCACCAGTTCGCCACGACCCCTCTAGAGAGAGCGTCCTGCAAAGAACAGCTCTTCCAGGGAACATGGCAAGCCTCCCTGGACAGCGAGTGATTTCAGAAAATGTAGCGATTTCTCAGCTACAAGTGATTGCAGCTCTTGTGATTCAGCTCTTTGTGAAATCACCCAAGGCAAACTTGTGGACAGAGAGACAGGAGCTCTGTATGGCAGTTCCACTGGTAGCTTTTATTGTCCAGCAGTCCCTGTGAAGGGGAGGCCACGGACAGAGACTCTCTATTTTTGGGGCAGACTCAGGGCCTTTTTATGGGAAAGGCAGGGGGTGGGGTAGAAAGCATTTAGCCAGCTAGGTACAAGGTATTACCATAAGGAAGCAAGGCACGCTGGGGGTAGTTCACTTGCTCACCATAACCTAGAGGTAAGTTGCTTATCTCTGGAGAGAGCCCTTTTGGCCTCAGGCCTCTCTCCTCCAAGGAAGTGCCAAGGGCTCACAGTCCTCCACAGTTTTCCTTTCTGTGGACATAAATACATATTAAAGACTTAAAATGAGAAATATAGCTTCTCATTATACAGACTGCATATCAGTGTTAATAGAATGAAAAAAAAAGTATTCTTTTCACAACAGAACAAATATTTTGAAAATTCAAGTGCTTCACATTATGCACCAAACTTTCCCGTACCTCTCGAGATTTGAGTTTCCAGAATTTGTTTCACAGAGCGGTGTAACTCATACCAAAGTGTGAGGGGAAAAGAGGAAAAAATGCTGAATCCAAAATTTCTAGGTAAACCTGACCCAAAAACTTTGTAGTCTCTCACACTGAGCCCTCTTATCTGCATGTCACTTACATAACACTTCACAAGCTATGAAAACATAAATTCAATCAACAGCAAAAATTTAACACCTCTGTTCTTTATTTCCCATCTTTGTAAATCCCAGTTCTCAACTATACTGCCCAAAAGTGTAGGCAAACTTGAAAGGAGGAATAAAAAGATTCTTAATAGGAATCCCCTTAAGGAACAGGAAGCCTGTTATGTTGTCTTAACATATTAAGCAATTTAAAAGGAAGAAAAAGTTCACTGTCCTCATTTCAGCTGGGACAAAGTTAATTTTCTTCCTAGCAACTGGTACAGTGCTGTGTTTTGGATTTAGTATGAGCATGATGTTGATAACACATTGATGTTTTAGTTGTTGCTGAGCAGTGCTTACTCTAAGTCAAGGACTTTTCAGCTTCCCATGCCCTGCCAACCAGGAGGTGTGCAAGAAGCCAGGAGGGAGCATGGCCAGGACAGCTGACCTGAACTGGTCAAAGCATATTCCACACCATAGAATGTCACGCCCAGTATAAAAACTGGGAAGGCTCAATCACTGCTCAGGGGCAGGCCAGGTGTTGTTCAGTAGGTGGTGAGCAATGGTTTTGTGCATCACTCATCTTTCTGAGGTTTTATTACTCTCTTTTTTCTTATATCTTTTTTCATTACATTATTGCTGTTGTTGTTGTTATTGTTGCTATTATTATTATTATTAAATATAATTTATGTATATATATATAATATTGGTGGCAGGAATTGTTACTAAGCAGCTGCACAGTACTTATTTGCTGGTTGGGGTTAAACCACAAAAAGTTCAATCAGCTTAGGCTGAGTATATGAATATTTCAAATATTATGTCTAAATCAGGATATGCGTCTCAAGACACATGAAAAGAGGTACTCTTGTAAGACCAAAAAAAAATTTTAAAGACTGCTCTTCAATGCACAAACCCTTTAGAAAGTCTCAAATAAAACCAGGGATATCTAACACTGAATATATTAGTAAATATGGTTTATATTATATTTATATATTATTAGATAGATATACTATATAAAGTAAAATTATATGTTATTACACCATTTATTTCTATATTAATATATTAAACATAAATATATATAAATATATCAATATATACATTGCAAAGAACTGCTCAGAGCTTAATTTCATTATATTAATTAAGTTGAGAGAAAAGATTATTTGTACCAGCAGGAAAGAGAAAGAGGAGTAAGGGAATTAGTAAGGGAACATGTAAGATTCTTAGCACATTAGACAGATGGGTACACAATCACCTGGGGAACACTGAAGCCTAAGCTGAAGTTTGGGAAAACTACAAGGTACAATAAAATGAATAAGTGTTAGGTTGGCAAGAAATACTCTCTAGGTGTTCCCTTGCCAGCACTGAGGAGAGCATCCCAGGCCCCTCCAACCTTGGAAGTCATACACAAGTGTGGTTGGAAAAAAAACAGATGTATCCTCATGCTCCAGAATACATTTATCAGATATAGGACTTTCAACAAGGGACTCTTAAACCACCCTTATCAAAAGGTTTGTTTAAGTCTACCTTTCATCCTACCTCTCAAATTACTTCCCTGTATCACCTCCATCCCTTCCCAAATACAGAACATACCCATTTCTCCTTTTTCCAGTGGCTCTGGTTTGTTGGATTTTCTAGCATGATCTGGTATTTATGATAAAGATACCCTGTTAATTTCTGTGCTGGTTATTAATTCTGCTTAGGTAACTGCCCCCCCTTTTGTTGTCTACAGTATCCTGACATTTTGGTGTCACTGTCCTGTTAGTGATGCTACAGGTCAAGGTGGGTCATCTGCACAAACATCAGTCTACCTTTGTATTCTGCAGCAACCTGAAACTCCTCATGTTGTTACCTTGTTAGTGGTGCCACAGGTCAGGGTTAGCCATCTGCATGCAAACCATAATCCGTAACTCAAATAAGTTCCTGAATTTTAGAAGCAAATAAAGGCAAGTTTTGTATGTGTCCCCTGAAAATTGGGACTTCAAGGTTAGCAATGAGGTGTTAGTGAAAAATGCTTACTTATTGATGACTTTTCTGATAATTAGTAGCCTTACGCAGGCAATATCAAAAGATTTAACACCTCAGTGTAGTCATTCCTACAATTGTTTGTCCTCTAGCAGATTTGTCTTATTTGTCTTGCAAAAAAACTGCTTTCCAGTTTCCTGCTTAAACACAACTTCCTTTAGTTATACCAAGTGCAAGGATCCATCTAATGCAAAGATCCATTCACATCATGCTTAGTATGGAACATGCCAAACAAGCAATGCTGTTTCGCAGCCTTTGGATTTAAATTTAGTAGTGGTTTCTAATGTTTTGGTGACTGCAAGCTGCCTGCTTTAGATTTTCTTCAACCCATTTAATTGAACTGCAAATAATATTTTTTATTAAAAGCTCTGAGAGTCTTCTCATTATTTAGAGAGCAGAGTTTAAATACAGTTTTGATTTTCATAGCTGCTTTTTAATCACGATTTTAATCATCTTTCTTCACTCTCTACCAACATGTGGACACAAACCTCAACCTGAACTTAGAATTAGCACCTTCAACAAATTTGATAACAAACAACCCAAATTAAATCAATGGACATCTGCTTAGATTTCTGAAAGACTCATCCTCATCTAGCATCAAAATAAAATCTATTTGAAAAACCCACCTCAGGACCTGCTTAGATCTCTTTTTCCCCGTTAATTCTCATTACTATTTGTGCAAATAGTATAAGAACTTCGTGGAGCATGAGTATATTATCAATTCAATGTCCTAAGAATATTGCAATTTAGCCAAAACTTGTGAGAAATAAAGAGTTACTTCCACCCATTTTGTTAATTCACTCCATACTGAAAAGTAATGTATAACACGTTAAGCAATGCATTACAGATCTTTCCTTTTTACATCTCTCAGTTAAATTTTTTCCATTTGATAGTAGTAGGAAGTTGTTGTTACTGACAGGCCTGACCAATAGAAAATGTACATAAATAATTCCTAACTAGGATTTCCACTACTATATTTTTTTTTATTTTATCTTATTTTTTAACTGTGGTTGGCAGGAGGTATGTCAACTGTTGTTGCCACTCTGGGCAAGAAGAAAAAGAATTATTTGGATACATACACCATGCCTGTCAAATCCTATGCAAGCTGTCATAACAGCTACTATTATTGCAGGAACTGAATACATGAATTTCTTCTTTTGAAGTGTATCTTTGGTTCCTTCAATATATATTTTGCTAAAGTTTCAAGGTCTGAGACATGGGATAACACGAGGTCCTCAGCTTTGGCAAATCACTCTAGTCCTTGACACTCAGGAAGATTGAAAGTGGAATAAGTGAAGTCCACCAAATAGAAGTCTGCAAAGAACATTGGTTTTATAGACATCTCATCAAATCATTGAGTTCTTGAACTCTCAAAGAGACAGTATCTGACATCTTAGTCTCCAGAAATACCAAGTCTAGAACATTCACATTACTGCATACAATTTTCCAAAATACACATGCATGAAAGGGGGAAAATATCTGCTTATTTATTCATCTTGGAAAAGTGCAGCTAAGGCTGCTAAGTGACTCCTCTAATAGTTGGATATTTTTGTATAGCTTTATTAGATGCCTTCCCCTCTACCCTCCGTTACTGTCATAGTCCAGGTTTCTCTGATCAGGTTCTTTTATATACTTAGATATTTTTAGATATACCCCTAGGATTCAGTTGGTCACACATCAAACACACATTTCTTGTACCTATGCTTACCTTGATAAACATTTTTAATTTTGCTAATGTGATAAAGTGAATTATATAAACATTTGCCGTGTTCTAGTGTACCATAACATTGTTTATGTGATGTTAGAAGGTTGTATCCTTGCAGCAGGAGAGAAGCTACCTGTTATCTTTGCTCTAGCTGCTGTGCTCTGAATTGTGTTAAAACTTCTGTAAAAAGGGAAGATGGTAACTTGATTGAGATGACTGAGCACAGGTAATTGCAAGGTGTTTTGAGAGAGCAGATTGAGGAAGCAGGGAGAGAAGAAAGGACAGATAGTGTTAGCCCAAGTAAGGAAGGCTACATAGCACTAGCAAAGGCTTATATACTTTATGTATACTTGATTGTTCAGTTGCTGCAACCTTCCTTCCAGTGCAGCTCGCACACACTATTGTTTTAGTGTACAAGAACCGAACCATTTCCTTACAGTTTCCACAGAAAGTGATGTCAAAAATGCTAGAGTTGTTGAGTAGGCAACTAGTTCATCATTTTTCCAATCTAATGGTGTAAAATCTTTGACTTAGCATCATTTCTAATCCTTTAGAAAAGGCTAGATTAATTCTGGAAAATTCTATCAAAGCTGATGAGTACCTAAAAGGAAGCCTATGACATCATCCTGGGCACTCAGACAATCGTCCATAGTGTCTATGGAGTTTTTTCCTGTGCCTACTTTTAAAAATTTTTATCTTTGAGCTCTACATGGAAAGCTTCTCAAGGTTTTTCATTTTGGAAACTTCCTCATGCTGGGTGGAGTTTTGCTTTATAGCTTCAGAAAAAGGCATGGAAGCATGTTTGGTAACTACTAGCTTCTATAACTTCTTGGTTTCTTGTAGTTCAAAATGACATTGCTTACGGTTCAGTGAAGATCCATAACCGCTGCAAGCATTTCTGAGCTAGTAAACCTCACCACATCGTTCACAGAAATATAGCCTCTGACATTGCATTCAACTCTAAATACTTCGTATGAAATCTACTATTTGCATTGTTTTGCACATATTCTGCCACCCTAGAAGACAGTATTGTTAATTCACCTGCTCTGTTGATCAGCATTTCCCAAGTCTTATAGAGACAAACCAGCTTTGATTATGCATTTTAGATTTCGAATATAATTAATGGGATATTTCAAAAGAACCTACATACTTCTGTACTGTAAAGCCTGAAGTGTAATTTTTTAAAGAATGCAGATATTAAGTTTAAAAATTGCTGCATTATGACTAGATTTTACTATCTGGCCAAATTGTTGCTGTCAAGGTTATTAATCAAGGTAGAAAGAACTGCACTGTACAATTACACAAGGCTCACTGTGGTGGTCAGCGAACATACATTATGAGGGACAGTGTTCTCAGTAAGACAAGTCCCTAGTATCATAAGAACCTTTTTGTTAGGGTGACCAACAAGGCTTCTTCCAGGATGCATTGTCCTGTTAAATTAATCTATCCCAGTTTGAATTCCTTGGTTGGCTGTTTAGCCTCTCCCCCTTGTCACTCCCCCAGACCTTTCCCATTGGTCCCCGTTCCCTAGTCCCGCTTTTTCTCCCCCCCCAAATAAAACTCTGAGTTTTGGGATTTTGTTGGTACTTGCCCTGTACCCTTCGACAGTGTAGAAGCAATAAATGCTCCTGTCGGAACACACACAAATATCCTTCTCGATTCTTTGCTACCGACTATAATACTGAACCCACCCGTGTGTCTGTGGGTGCACGCGGGACCCCACGGAGCCAGGCAGGGATGGTATTAGCTCAGTACAGGTGAATTCTTTTTCTCTGTTATTATTTTTCCTTTAAATACTGCAAATGACAACCACACAATGTGTATCACTATCTAATTAAGTGATTTTAGGGGCTCAGTACCATCCCATCCCTAGGGAAGGGAATTAGATGAGCAACTGATTTATTTTGTGGTTCATCACTGTGCATGCTGCTTTCAATGCATCCCTATAAAAAAATGCAAAATCCAAAGATAATGAAAAAATTTGTTTTTCTTTGAAATAAATGATATTTTTCATAGAACAACAGGCTGTAAGTGCCATCTGATGAAGCAGGAAAGGGACTACAATCTTCAATCCAGGTGCACACAACCCTGAAGAAAAGGCAGGAACTATATTAGAAAGCCAGCCAAGAGTATGCCTTTTTTTTATCATTTTAATAAAGCTCCATCTGTACAACAGCTTCAACAACCGCAGAGATCATTTCTAAAGGGACACAAATACCACCTATACTGGAAGAAGCAAAACATAAAATAACATCTGAAACCTTAAATCCCTCTCAGGTACCTAGTTTGAAGCAGTCCAATAGTCATCCTCCCCAAAAAGAGAGGCAATAAAACTAGAAGGAAAAAAACCTAAAATATTCATTGAAACAAAAAGAGAAAAAAATGAGAAAAAATACAGCTGTATTTTGCTACTTCCACGATAAAAATCTGTGAATTCCTTCATGCTTATATTCTAAGACATGCTTCAGTAATGAAGAATACCTTGAAAGAACCAACACAAAGATAATGACAAACCAAAAGCAAGAAGTTAATGGAGCAATTCAAAGAATCTTGTTGCATCTAAAATTCTTTGAAGTTTACTTAAGAAGACAGTATCTGGTCCCCTATTGATACCCAATTGATCTTTCTTCTCAAAATTAAAAGTCACAAAAAGAGGCTTTTCCTTCTTTTCCTTTGTGAAACACTGAACCTGCCCATTTACTGATTCTAATATTAATATGCATATTTCAGTTTCCAGCTTCTAGATTAGATAAAAAACAGTCTAAAAAAATTTCAGCAATAAAACACTGACCGTTTCCCAAATAAACTAGGGGATTTATTTGCACAGATATCCAAATCCCTATATCTGCTGGTCAAAATATTTTTTTGCTGTTAAAGATATTAATGCCTGTACTGTATTCTAGTACACTAAATTGTTCTAATTATTAACCTCTATTTCACTCAGAGCTATTTCAATGATAACTTAGAACAAAAGTCTGGTACAGAAATAAAATTGTGCTTTCCATAAATATTTTATAAATAGGTATATTTCATATATACATATACTGCAGAGCTAAATAGTTTATCTATACCATGATAAACCTCTCTAGGAAGAAAAGGTTTTCCTTTAGCAAAAAGATGAGTGGGAGCATAAACTCTGACACTTCAACCACTTTAACTCATGACAAATAAACTAGACCTTCTCTCTAATGTTGCTTTTACAAGGATTTGCCTATGAATTCTTTCCCGCAAAAGATTTTCAATGAGTTTTTCGTACTAGTTTGATTTTTTTAGTGTCACTGATACAGTACGCAAACCTGAAATCTGAATATTCAACTGAATTGGAGGAATGAGTAAATGAATACAGAGTATTCTATACAGCAAAGCTGTTCAAATATTTATTCATCTTATTCATAGTCTCTCTATCCTAAACTATGAACCAAAGTTTTTGTTATCCCAGATACTGAAGACTTAGTTTTACATCTGTATGAATGCCAGTAATTTTTAATTAAATTTAATTTTTCCTGACAACATTTTCATGGCATTAAGAACAATTTTATGGTTCTATAAATATTTTGTATGTTTTACAACAGGAGTTCCTAATGGCTGATTTCTTACGTGCTCTCCATTTTCCCACAAAGCTTTTAAGTACATCATGGGTGTGCATAACTTACAGTTTATTTGTTTCCTCAAGTTGGTAGCTAGTTTAGTGGCAGCATTACATTAAATGACAGAATAGGACATATTGATGTCAAATTATTAGACTGGAAACAAGCCTGAAGATGCCTAGAGAGAATCTGCTGCACCACATCTGGATAATTGCTCTTTTGAGAAGAGCTGTTTGACAACCCTTTGATAGAATGGTTTCTGAAAACAGCTTAAAGTTATTAAGCAGAACAAACACTAGCCAACCCTCCATGGGACAGGAGTCTTTGTTTGTTGTTTTCCTCTACTCTGCAGACATGGCAAAAGAAGCTACAACTACCCAGGTGGGACTACGTGGCACACAGAAAAGATCTACTTGATACAGATTTTGTATATCTATAAAAGTTAGGTGTCTATCTTGGCACAAGCAGGGTTAATTTTTACACATAATAAGAATTTGTAGGAAAGAGGCAGAATGGACTGATCAGTTTTACATGTATTAACAAATATCAGTTTCACAAAAAGTTAGATTTAGATTCAAAAAGCATGCAAATCAAGATTAAGCACAACTCTCCCTATAGCAAGCACATCCTTAACTTTTCTGATGGATCTGGATTTACTTTATTTTGCTTCATTTTTCTAGGAAAAGAGGTTGGAACTAAAGAAAATATCTACTGATTTTTTATTTTTTTTTTAAGTTTTCAACATTTTTTTTAAAAAAAGGTAGTGAAAGGTAGATTCACATAAAAGCTTAATGACACAGGGTCAATAAAAGCACACGATTCACATTGGTTTATTCCACTGCCAAAACTTATTAGAATCTTCATTTTCTCCCTCTCAGGAAACTGTTCATCTCATCTTTCCTATTGGTATGGTTCAATTTTCTATGAATGTCTAATCAATAAGTAACTGGATATCCAAATCTCCCGCTTCCCTACATGATCCCTTAGCCATGAAACTACATAATACTGATTTTTACTGTTCAGCGCTTTATGAGATGAGGCAGAAATCTAAATGGCACAGGTTGAGAGAATTCCATTGCACAACCAATATATCCAAAGTCAAGACAAACGGGGATACTCTTTTAAAGGGAGGTATACTACTTAAAGAAAGAATGACATTGAAATAAAAACTCTCATATTCTGGAATTAATGCTAAAAATTCTGAGAATTTAATTGACAAGTGGCATGACATCTCTAAAATTTTGGCTCATATTAAAAATCTTTTGGAAAAATCAGTCTTAGCTTACATTTAGTTTCAGGATGACAGAAAACTCATGTCCTAGCAGCACTACTATTTACTTTGTATCACATTACACTGTGGTCAGTGTGGTTGGTCATGTCCAATATCACTTGCAATAGTGATGGCCATATAACAGAGCACTGGGTCAGTTATCATTCAACTTCTTTAATAGAACATGTCCTAAGCAACTTTTCAACTCACAGGACAGTTTCCAGCCATTAAGGTCTACCAAGCTGCCTACCTCAATGGCAATTAAAGTACTTGAAGGAAAAAATCACTTGCTTTCTCTGCTTTATAACACACAAATCTGCAAAAGTCGTAGCTAAAGTCAATCAGAAAACAGGAGGAAAATACCAAATTCAAAAATTCTCTTTGTAGGTTTCATTTCTTCCTATGTTGAAGGAAGCTCAACCCATAATTTTTCAAAGATTTCAACAGATTTAATTCACTCAGAAGAACAAGGAAAATTAACCACAGGATTTATGAAACACCTGTTCCTATTGCAAATCTATAGTTTCCCCTCTTTTTCTCATATGAATAACTACTTTGGGCACTGCATAACTGAATGGAATTAACATCATGAAGAACAACAGTGAAAAAAATCAAGACAAGTTATTCTGAAGAAAAAAAAAATGGATTACTGAGATTTTGAAGAAATTATCCCTAGTCCCCACCTCTAAACAACAGTGTACAAAGTATGACAAGAACTAAAAGAATATTTGATTTCCACCAAAGTAGCTAATTCCAGTTATCTCTGTTTAGTGATGAGAAGGGATTTAAAGTGGAAATATACGTTCTGAAGAAGATTGGAATTGTCCTTTTTGGAAATGACTGTTAAATTAACATATTTGGCTATAATTATTTAGTGCATTTTTTCTGCATTCTGCCCATACACATTCTGAAAAGAGGTTAAGATATGAATGAACTGTCTCTTTTTGTGAAGTATGAATGCAAAAATATGGTTTTTGAAGCTGAAAATGATGCCATAAGAACCATTACCTGAATTGTAGAAGTTACCTCAGCTTGAAGAAAAACGAAAATTGCAATGAACTAAATATGATATTCATGGGAAAATTATAACATATTTTACAACTATTTTGTAGTGGAAAGTAATTAGGAATCAGTGTGCAACAGTAAGCAACAGTAAGCATACAATAGTAGCATGTGTATCTCATATTACTTGACAATTTCCACATGCAGAAAGACACCTTAAGGCCTTCCAAAGGTGTCTCTTCTATATCTTCTATATCTGTCTCTTCCCTCTTCTATATCCTCCAATGGCTGGCTACACAAAAGCAGTGATTACAGCTCAGAAAGACTTTTCAAATTCATTCTGAAACCTGTTTATTATTGATTGTCATTAATATTACATTGAATGCTTGCAATACATTTTAATGTTGTATTGATGGAAGTAGTCTGAACTGATCAATACTGCAGCTCACTCATATTCATAGGTGTTATGATTGACATAAATAGTAAAGCAGTTGTTTTTCCAGCACACAGTCTTTCCAAGCTACCCAGGAACAAATAGCACTTCTGTAGTGGTTTGGTTCAAAATGCCCATTACTTACTTATTTTCCTTCTGTGAGATAAGAACTAGGAGAAAGCAAAGCAGGCACAAAACTTAAACCTTAAAAGAATAAAGAAGTTTATTAACAGAACTAAAAGGCAGGAAAAAAAGTTAGACTAAACCTTCAGAACACTTCTCCTCCCCCCACCTTCTTCCCTCCTCCCACCGACAATGTAAAAAAACAGCCCTCGAGATTTTTTCAGTCAGTTTACCATCTCTATAATAACCTTTCTCAGTCCACTTAGGGAGAGGAGTCTCTCTTGTTCATGCTATGGAGACATCTCCACACGAAAACAGTTAAACAGTTCTCTTGTGGCTCAGTGTCACAGCAAGGCAGCCGCCCGGGATGGTTTCTCCTTGCCTGTGAAAGTCCCTTCCCTCAACTTGCAGCTTTCCCCACAACTGCTCGAGGGTTTCATCTTTAGCTAATGGGGTACCATTTTAAGGATGAGCTGTTCAGAAACAAAA
>VXAD01007328.1:800482-839310 GCA_013399195.1 Dicrurus megarhynchus
GGGGCCGGAGCAGGGCTGGGGGGGCCGGGCCGGGCCGCAGATGGAACAGGGCCGCTCCAGGGTGGGCTCCTGGCCAGCCCGGCCGGGCCGAGCAGGGCCCGGCCCCGCTGGGCCATGCCCCGGGCCTCCCCCAGTCACCTGTCCGAAAGCTGGAAGTCAGAGAGAGCTTCCCGGGCTCTGTTCGTTCTTAAATGTGGATCACAGAGGCGTACCAAGCTTCTTAAGTGGCTTAAAGAAGTTGTCAATATTCCAACTAGCCAGTTGATTGGTTAGGTCAGGTCTAGAGGAAGCTGTAAGCACCTCTTTGCAAAAAGATCACTTCCAAGGCTGAAGGAGTCTTCCTTAAAAAACTCAAACTGTGATAACCCATGACAACTTCCTTTCACATGCTCTGCATATTAGAGTAAGAAAGTGAATATCAGGTTCAAAAGGTGTCACTCCGTTCTTCTAGTGATTGACCAGAAGGAGGTTCATTGAAAAACTTCAATACAGAGAAAATAGTATAGTGGCAATGAAATTTAGCAGCTGTTTATTTGGACAAGCAGAGGCCTCATTCTACTCTGAAGAAATGTCCTAAGACATCTTGTTAAACCAGCACAAAATGGTTGTAGCCCAGCTATAGTCTTATCTCAGTAAACTCTACTGTTGGAGAGCTGGGCAAAGCATGTGCTGCACCCTGACCAGCAGCAGTAAAGATCAATGGGGGAATTTTTACATTGCCCTAGGATCTAACACTGTCACCTAGCTCTCCTTCACCTTTCTCCCTCATGCATTGAAACTTCCCTAAAGCAGCCTGCAGGACTTTTTTTTTTTTCTTGTTGGACATGTACGGTAAAACCACCTCTATTCGTATGGAATGATTTTGTATTTTATCTCAGTCCTCAATATTTCATTCTCTGCATCAAACTTTCAGTTAAAAATAAACATATACAACCTTTTAAATGTTTAGTTTTCACTTTTTTTTCTATGATACATTGAGGAGCTTCTGCCAAAATTATAGCATTAGTGAGTTTCAGATTTAATGTGACCTAAAACTGACAGAAGTAGGAGGGAAAAAAGGTAAAATGGGGAGGGATTCCACTGATTTCAGCTGCAGAACTATGTTCTACTAATAGCAATTTTGGTTTTGAAAGGGTCTTTAAAAATATAACTGATGTAAGAGATCTCAAATCATAACTATGACCAATGTTTCCAGACTTCTTCATTTGATGAATCAACAGCCCATTAACAGAGACAGCTTTGCCTAGGAATACTGTGGGCAGAGTAATCTCTGATGATAAAATTTTAAAACATTTTTTGTCATTGGCTGTATTAGTAATAATGGAAATAAAAATCCTGTAATCATAAAAACATTATTTCGAAGGCACCTTTAGTCCACTCTCCTGCTCAGTTAGTCCATCAACAATTCAAGTCAACAGTTGCTTTATCTATCAAAGTCTTGAAAAGCTCTAGGATGAAGATACCTCGATACCTGTTCAACAGCAGCACTAGTCTACTATGTAAATGTTTTCTCCTGATGTCCAACATGAACCTCCCCAAGATGCAACCTGAGAGTATTGTCTGTCAATTATCACTTGTCTCTGAAGGGGAGAGTTTATGTCCACCACCTTTGTCACGCTTTCAAGCAGCTATAGGCCACCCTTGTACGCTCCTCTTCAGCAGAATAAACAAGCCCACTTTCCTCAACTTCTCCTCACAGGACACATGTACCCCAAATCACAGCAGTAGCCCTCCAATGGACCCTCTCCAGCTACTCAACACTGTGCTTAAAGCAGGGAGTCCCACCTGGACACAGCAGTCCCTGTGTGTCTTCATCAGCATCAAGCAGAGAGTAACTTCCTTCAAAGGCACTAGCCACGCCACCCTCAGTGCATGGTTTGCCTTCCTTAGGATGAGAAGTCATACCTTGCTGACTCATATTCAGCTCGACACCTGCAAGGATATCCAGTTCCTTTCCAACAGCCCTGTTCCTTGAACAGTCAGTTATCAGCCTGTAATGCATGGATTATTCTACTGCTGGTACAGACCTTTGCATTTCTTTTGTGCTGAAATTAATATATTTCTGTTTTCCCAAGCCTCAAGTTTCCCAAGTTCTCTCTGGATTGACATTTTGGAGTTTAGTATGGCAGTCATTTCACCCTATTTGCTGCCATCAACGGATCTGATAAAAGTGCAGTCTGTGTCATGACACAGGCCAGTGATAAAGATATTCAATTACCTGGGCTCCAGTACTAAGCCCAAGAGCACTCTGCTTCTTACCAGGAGCCAAAGAGATGTTCAACCAATGATTGCTGCATTTTAAATATGAGGATCAAGCCAATGTTCAGTCCACTTAATTATCCTTATTTCCAGTACATACTTCATGAGCTTCCAAGTGAAAAATAATGTGGCAGATGGCATAAGAAATCTAACTAAAATTAAGGTATATTGCATGCACCACTCTTTCTGCTTCCTCTTCCTCATTTCAATGTAGAAAGTAATTACGTCAAGCATGATTTAGCCTTCATAAGTCCATGCTGGCTGTTCCCGACTATCTGTTTGCCCAGACAGCCAAAATTTAGACAGATAATACAGGATGCAAAACTACTTCATGCAGAAACTTACTAAAACTTGGACAAATTTGCCACTCATTGCCAAAGAATGGACAAATCCAGACAGGTACTAAACACTGGGAAGAGATAATTAAACCATGAAATCTGTAATGGACTTGTGGGATGTGACTATTAATACAGGATTGTTAAAATGTATATCACCTGAGAGAATACTTTAATGCTAATTAAGTTTTATAGCACACCATAATTCTAATGACTCATGGCTCAGTTACAAGACGGAAGAGCATTTGCTATCACAGGCACTTACACATGCTAACTCCATCACCCAGCTTAGAATCCGAACTATTTACTGCTAGCATTAATTATAAGCTCAAATGAATCTTTTCAATCTAAAACACTCTTTTAAAACCAAGTTTCACAGATAAAGGTGTATGGAAGGAAATTTTTTCAAGCACCTTAGCTGCCATTCCCAGAATAAAGTTATGTCATATGATTGCATTCATATTCTTCTCCATGAAAAGCTATTTTCATCTTACACTAGGTCTTACCTGGTAAGGCTACCATTTCTTAAGTTAATGAGCAACAATTAGAAAGCAGGTGTTCAAGTACAGCTTTACTAATCTTCCTGACTATGAACAGAAAACTTTCTTGCTTATGCAGCTCCATAGACCATTCCAGAGATTTTACTCTGATTTCACAGTGAAGCATTTCACCTGATTTCACCTGAAGCATCTTCATTTTTTGCCGTGCTCCATAAGTGAGACATATGGCTAGGATTATATTCTAGAATAAGGTGATCTCCCTCATAACTGCAGTTATGAGTTACTTTATAAACAGCTCAGCTGTTATTCTGGTTATGCACACACTTCTCTACACCCCATTGGTATAATTCTCTGGAGTTAATGTCCTGTTAAGTGCTAGAACTGGGTAAAATTTGGGGTGAGCATTTTGAATTAAGAGTGACAGCTTTCAAAATAGAAACATGAAGCAAAGTGAAAAATAATAGAACAAAGGATTGTAGTGCAGGGGAACTACATTAATACAAAACTGACACCCACAGGTATCAGTTCCTACAGGAAAACAGAACTATTGAAATAAAAGGTATATTTTTCTCATTATGGAATAACAACAGATTCACCACAGTGTGAGCAGATGTGGAAGAGAACAATCATGCATCAAACCTTTAGCAGAGTTAAAATAACTAAATCTGCAGGTATGAGCAATATGAGTTTAAGTGACTACATGGCAAGGCCACCCAGTAGAAACAGCAGCAGAACAGCAGCTTGCTCAGTGTCAGAAGGAGAATTTGTAACACTTAGACAATAAAGGCCTTATGGCAGACCCTTGGTTTTGCTGATATTCTTCCTGAATAATTATAAGAATTACAGACTTTTTTTCTTGGTTAGCAAAGGAGAGAAACCATGAGAATTTTTTTTTTGACGAAGGAAATTCCTAGCACTAAAAGAAAACTTTGCGAAATAGGTGCTGGGAGTTTAGGGAAGCAGGAAGATATTGTATCTCAGAAGAATTTGTACATTTTATTTTCTAAAATCTATGGAAATATACCACTGCATAACCTTTAGCTTCCAGGTTTACAGTCATTTAAGAGGAAAGTTCTACATGTCAAATTGTGATAGTTTGGGGTAGAGTTTTTTAAGAAATCAAGAAGTTCATTCATTTTTCTAATCACCACCTCTAAGTATTTAAACATATAGTTTCACTGAACAAATCTTTGGCATTCCAGTCACAGTGATGCTACAAGATGTTCCTGTGAACAAACTGGCAGAGAAAGAAAAAAAAAGGTGTAAGAGGAGCAGAGGGATGAAGAATGACAAATAAACCTCACATAAGATGTGATAAAAAGGTTTGAGAAAAAAAAATGGTCCAGAGTTGGAAAAGACCTTTCAAATATTTGTGTTCTTTCTAAAGACAAGGCAGTACATAAAAATGTAAGTGAAAGAGTGGAGAGACGTCCTGGTTTGAGACAAATTAAGGGAAATGCTCTGGGAGGAATATCTCCTCCAAAGAAGGCAAGTTTCAGCCACCCCTGCCCCACCAGGTTTGGAAAGAAAATTCCTCGGAAGAAAGTGAAAAAGGAAAAAAAGTTATTTATTTAACAAGCAGAGTGCACACAGGTACGGAAAAAGGATAATGCTAAATAATGAAACCTCTCGCTGTGGAGAGAACCTGGGTAGATTTCAGAGTCCTTTGTGGGTGTGGCTTTTCTCCTTTCTGGAGATGGGGTTTCGACGTGGGCCCCTCCGGGCAGAGGTGTAAGGTTTCCCGGCCGATGTTCTGGTGTTCTGAACAGCTCCAGAAGAGAAGAAGAAGAAGCCAAAGTCCCAGGGCTCCTTACTTTGGCTAACAAACAAGAAACTAGCTAAAAAGCAAAAGGAATGTAACTCTCTTCCCTGCTGCAGAAGCGGAGCAGCCGGGCAGGAGAAGCCAGTGATCCTTTCTCTGTGTTTGAACACAGTGCCGAAGGAATTCCACCGGCGCTCTCCCCTCTCCCTTAGCTGGCTTTAAAGGCACAGAACTCGTGTCTGGGCATAGAGCAGGCGATAGGAGATACACATCATAAAGTCACCCCAAGACAAGGGGGAATAGGAAAGTTTCATTTTTTGTTGGTAAAAAGAAGAAATCTCCAGTAAAGAGCCATACTTTGCAGTTCCTTCAGAAGAAGAGAAACACATGAAAATATGTACATTCTACCATCTGACTAAAGTAATCATCAGTCAAGAATAAAACAAATCGTATCAATTGCTACTCTGACAAGTGTTAGCGTCTTGGGGTGATTTTATGATGTGTATCCCTTATCGCTGCTCTGTGCCCAGACATGATTCCTGTGCCTTTCTGTGTCTTTAAAACTGGGTGCGAGAGAAAGGGAAAAGAAAAGCCAGACTAACTTTTCAAAGCAGTTTGTGCTCCAAGGTCACTCTATCTCTCTGCATGCTTCTGCAGCAGCAAACACGGAGGAAGCACCCTTTGCTGCTTTTCAGCCAGCTTTCGGCTCTGTTTCTCCGGAGAGAGATGGAGAGTTAAATATTTTTTTCCCTGGGACTTCGACTTCTTCTCTTCTGGAACTGTTCAGAACTTTCCACCAAGGCCCAGAGGGGGCCCAGGGCGACCGAGCTCCGAAAAGGAGAGAGAGAGAGACCACACCAAAAGAAAGGACTCAAAAACCTTCCCAGGTTTCTCTCCACAGTGAGAGGTTTTATTATTTAGCATTATTATTATTGTCCCCTGTGTTTGTTAAATAAATAGGTTTTTCTTTCACTTTTCTCCAAGGAATATTTTTCCCGAACCTGGTGGGAGAGGGGTGGCTGTAACCTGCCTTCTGTCAGAGGATGTTCAAATTTGTCTCAAACCGGGACAGTTGGACATTTAAATTTACATTTGTTACCTGTAGCAGAGACTCCAAATTACACTGGGAAATCAGAAAGATAACAGAAATTGCCATTACAAATTCAATTGTGAGGATAACGTTATTTATAATTTTAGACAATAATAATGCAATCAGTTGCTTTACTGATTCTAGAACACATATTTAATGTAATTGCCACCATTTACATGACTCATCAGCAGTAGTCTACTAAATTTTCTAGCAATCAAATATAAAAATGGCACTATTCAAATAAGTACTTCTAATTCAACTTTTCAAATGCAGAAGGAAATGGATAACTAGTCTGAACCAGATTCCCAAATTTAAAGTGTGCTTTTGGACATTTTTCCCCCAAATGACTGCAACGAGATCCCCCCTCCACATCGCAATCTCTTCTCTTCTCAAAACCCTCTCTAAAAAAAAAAAAAGGAAAAATTTATAAATTTCTTAAAGATTTTCCTCTATACTTTTTAACAGTATAGGTGTATTCCACTGTAAGAAACTTTGGAAGAAGGAAGAAAGCTTACTGTGAGCTTTCTGGAAGAGAAATGAGCATTATTTCCTAGATGCCAGCAGGCAAATTACCACTTCTTCCACCACATGGTCCTACCCTGCTCTTCCACAATTTACACATGACCATGACACAAAAGTAAGTACATCTTTGTATCACCACTTTTTAAATTACATGTGAACAAATTCCTATAATAATCATAGAATGATGTAAGGAATGGCTTGAGTTGGAAGGAACCTTAAATATTGTCTAGTTCCAAATCCCCTGCTGTGGGGTTGGAGCTCAAGTACACTTGTCAGGAGAAATTCCTTTACCTGATATTTCAGAAGAATTATTGGCATTCCATAGATACTTTGGATGGACTGCAAGGTGTACCTGCACAGGCCTGTGGCTTCCATCTCAGAACCATGTGCTCTAATCATATTAACCTTTTTTGTACTTCATTGCCGTACCAAGGTCTTGTGCATTCATTTGGAAAAATTACTTTCCAATCCTGGGTTAAGTATTCCCTAAGCTTTCAAGTTCATGACAAGTATGAATGACATAAGAATCTGAATGATTTAATCCTCCATTCTTATACTAGATCATCATGAACAAACATTACTGCTTAAGCTACCAAAATCCACATGCCTACTCCTACTTAGAGACTACAGTCATGAAGTAGACCAGCACACGACATTCTTATTACTCAATAATTAGAACTCTTTTTATTGTACATGTAGGTTCTTTATTCTCATTTCTACTTTTCTTCATTTTAACAACACATTTTTCCTAGTAACTAAAAAACCCAATTCTGAAAGCACATAGAACAGAAAGTGTTGAAAAGTGATTTTTTTAAACATCAAACTAATTTTTAAACATAACAACATTTTCATTAATGACACTTTAAAGATGGTTTTCCCTTAAACAAACATGTTTAAAACCTACACAGACTACTGTGCTTTTCCTTCAATGAGAAAAATCTATAGAAGTGTATGAATGCCTCAATTCTTGCATAACCTTCCATACTGCTTACTATTGGTAAGTTTCCAGCTGAAGTACTGTGTCCAGCTCTGTGCATTATATGGAAAAGATGGGCATGTAAGAAAAAGTTCAAAAATTTTAAACTATCAAAAAAACCCAAAAATTATGTAAGCACCTTCTTTATTCAAGAAGACAAAAGACAGTCAAGATTAGATGTTAATTCTTCAGGATTTAGCATAAAATTATATATATTTATTTATATATAAATATATATCTGTATATGTATTTACATTAACTCTAAAGTATATGAAACACTGAAAGATATTCCTGGGTATCAGGAATGCTACAGGTTTATAAACATAGTAGATAAATTCTGCCAGGAGTATTGAGGTAGCCAACATGTCTTTAACATCCTATTGGGCAGGGGTTTTTAGTATTCCATGTTTTGTTTTGTTAGCTGCATGGAAGAATGAGACATTTTCTTTTATGTGGTTTTCACTTTCACAGGGTCAACTGATCTCTCAGTTTCCCTCAGAGATTACTTTGTGACTCCAAAACCATCTAAATAAAAAAATAAATGATTTTTTTTAAATTTTTTAAAAACCACACAGTCATTTTATCTGGATTAAGAAAAGCTCAGTTCTGCTAAGGTGACCAATTTAAAGTGTTAGGACATAGTAGAAAGACTATCATCAAAATCATCAAATGATCCCTCAATTTTGAAAAAATGGCTAAGTAACACTCTAAGCACTTCTATCTCAGTCCCCTGTGATTCCAGGTGAGCAGATCAAAGAATCACCTTCACAAACTAATCAAACACCACCCTAGATTTAATATTACACCTATAGTTCAATTCATTTATCTTATTAAAAACTGATGAGCTTCCACACTTAGTAATGTGCACCGTAAGAGCTCAAACTTTATATACTGTGCAGTTCCATCCCTTCTATTATTCCAATACTTCATAAAATCTACTTCCTTTTCTATGAAATACTAGTTTATTAATTATTAGTCTCTTTTCCTTCCAAGAGAGTAAATTATTCCCAAAATCATAATCAAATTTTACTTTCAGTCTCATCACAACCTGTTATCTGCATTGTAGTGAATTCAATGATAATTTTAAGGCCAAAGCTGGGAAACACGATATTCAAGCAATAATTTGGAATTTTCAGAGCCACCTGTGACACCCTTTGATTTTATAACACTCATGTCTGAATGTTGAAAGACAACCCTAAAATTTAATTGTACATGGATTACCATCTTTTACTGCAATGCATTAATTTCATATATGCCACAGGGTTTTTTCTATGTTCTGTATTAAAAAAAATAAAATAAAAGGAAGCATTATTAGATGGATGCATCTCCTTTAAACAACTTCACAATATTTTTATGATCAGTTGAGGGAACTCTAGTTATTGTGCTGATAACAGTGGACAGTGGATAAACCCATATGAGGTAGCAGCAAGTAACACAAAACCAGTCAGCAGTTGGGAAGATGATAAATGAAATGGACAAATTTAAATCTGAATAATTTGTTTTCAAATATATTTGCTAAATTCTACATAGACTGCAAAAAAAAAAAAGAAAATTAAAATATTTTGAGAAAATAATTTTGGCAGCTCAAGTTCATAGTGAGCAAAAGTCTGTTACACCTTAAGATTAGTTGCAAAATGGCATATAAGTAGCTTATTAATTGCAAGGTCATTTCACTGCTGGAGCAGATGATTCAGTTTATTCTCATTCTAAATTTCTAATCCAGTCTCCAGTCATTCTTAATAGGACAGTATACTCCTATACAATTCTTAAGACTTGATTAATCATTTCAAATGACTCATCACCATTTTGCAAGAAATAATACTCAAAGTAATTTTAACTTGTATGTATTATTATAAAACCCTTCAAAATAAAAAGTCTTGTAGTCCATCACAGAAAATGTAGGAATTGATAATTGCTCACATTTCTATATTTTTATCAGACACATAACAAACAGCAAGTCCAGTGTATTGATGATATTAAAAGAGTGGCTCTGCATTCCCTATCTTTTCTTGGTATTTTCCACACACAACGAAGGAGGAAGATTGATTGTATTCATTTCCTGTCCATTTTGTTCTGATAGAAGCAAATAATTTTGAGACAGAGAGGCCAACTATCATAACAAATATTTCAGCTGTGAAGAAATTTTCTATATTTATACAACATGCAACAGTTACTTGCCAAACATTTCTTTTTTTCTTCTTTTGTTTTAAATCTGTGAATGAATCGTTAGATCAATTAGCATATTATTTTTTCATGCCTCTCTGAACAATTTCCTTGTTAAAGTAAAGTAAGAGTTTAGATAACAGTCCTAGCCTGAAGAGACCAATATGATCTCTTATTTTGCTATTCACCCATTTCAATTTATTTTTCTTTACTTTAAAGAAGCCGTAAGTTGGAAAACAGAGTAAATAAAGTGACTGTCTTGCAACCTCCACATTGCACCAAAACAGCTACAAAACTTGATTTCAAAGCATGTCTCTCTTCATCAGGAGCATCAAAGCATCTCCTTTTATCAGGAAAGTACTAAAGCTGCCATCCATTCACTTATTTCCATTAAGTCTATTAATTCATATTTCTACCAGATGGTATTTACGACTCTGTATGGCGGTGTTTACATAGTTTCATTGATTTCCTTTAGCTTTAGAAAAGTAAAACTATGTTAACCTTTATATGTTCAATATTTTTATTTTTAAAATGAAACCTACCGTTTCAGCCAAGACTCAAGAAAACAGTAGTAATATAAAAAACAGTTTCGGGAGGTGTCTTACCTCCACCAAAAAAAAAAAAAAAATATACGTGAAGAAAGAAACTGAAGGAAGTTGCACTAGCAGGCACAACAGATTATTAATAAAACTGAAGAGGATGCTTGATCAGCTTCCTAGCCTTCTTCAATGTAACAAATGGTGGCCTGGCCTGGTGCATGAGGGAAGAGAAGTTGCTATTGTTTATCCTGACTTCAGCAAGGCATGCAGCACTGGCTCTTATAAAGTGCTTACTGAAAAAATGACGAAATACAAATTAGATTAGTGAATGGTGAGGTAGGTTGGAAACTGGCTGAACTGCCAGGTCCAGAAGGTGATGATCAGTGGCACAAAGTCCAGCAGGAGGCCAGTCACTAGTTATGTGCTCCAGGAGTCCTTAATGGGGCCAGCACGGTTTAATGTCCTCATTAGTGACCCACGTGACGGGAAGAGAGTCCACCCACAGCACCTTTGTAGATGACATAGAATTGGGAGAAGTTGCCAACACATCAAATGGGTTTGTAGCCATTCAGGGGACCGCAACAGGTTAGAGAAAAGAACCACTTCAAGTTCAATGGAGGGAAACAATGCACTGCTCCCACAGGCTCCCACTGCTACCAAAACCTTGGCTCCTGCACCTAATACAGTGGCATTTGAGATGTTTGACAGCTGCTACTTCTTTCTCAAAGACCTTGGAAAACAGCTCTCCAAGGAGCAACTTGCCATGCAAGACCCAGCATTCCCAGGGATTCATTACAAGACCCAGCATTCCTAGGGATTCATTGCAACACACAATAGAGCAAGTTTATTGTCACAACCAGTCTGCTTTATTTTGAAACAAGTGATTACCTGTCATCTCAGAATACAGTATGCCATAGAGTCCTGTAATCAGCTTTTCTAATTCATAGCAGTGTATTGTGAGAGCTTAACTTCTAAGTAGTGCATTACATTTCATAGTGGTAAATTAGACATCCAAGACATTTTGATCTTGGAATAAAACTTACTCCTTTTCGTTCATAAACCTTTGTTAACTGAACACACACACACCTTCACAGATACTTCTATTTAAAATCTGCATAGAGTGTATTTCACTTCAAATACCTAAGGCAAATTTATGTTATTTTGATTTCTGCTCTCTTCCCTCAGCAGGCAGTAAAATTCAAATTACCAAAAGTATAAAAATAAATTTTATCTAAATGCTACATGATTTTCACCTAATATATATAATTAAATATGTTTTAAATATTTATGGTAATAAGAAAAGCATCTAGGCCTGTAATACTTTAAAGGAGAAGCATCAACTGTTATTTACGCTCTAATTTTAAATTCAATATAAATATATAGTCAAATAGTTACACATAATTGAAGATTAGAAACATGCATACAGGAATATTTTGAAAAACTAACTTAATGTTTAATTATATTCACGTTGCAGTGCATCTGAGTCTCTTTTATCACCTCTCACTTGGATGACCTCTCACTTGAGAGCATCATACTTATTTCATTAGCATCAAAACAAAACACAGAAAAGCTATCATGGACCAAACCTACAAATGGGTGACTAGCAAGTGTTCTTCAGTATATTTTATTTGGGTGTTCAGATTTATTATTATTTGAGCCTGACACAAGCACTACGGTTTATTATTACTACTTTCTGTAAAACACAGTTATCATATTTATTAATATATTATCTTATATGTTCTAATATGTTCATATCCACATATGCACAAAGAAGCTTAAGCAACAAATGTCCTCAGGTTTTCTAGAAAACCAACTGGACTATATAATCATATTTCAGAAATACATACATTTAAATACCCTAGTGCCAGGGGGATGAGATTCTACATTTTCTCACCCTCCGATAGTTTCAAAACCATAAAAAGTAATAATGTAAAAACTCTTTGTAGAGGTAAATATAAATTAATGTGTCATTACAAAAAATGTTGGCTAGAATTGAATGAGGCTCAAAAGTTGTAATCCTTTTTCTGGCACTTCAGTATGCAAATTTGGGGTTGAAATCAATTGCAATTTTTTAGACTTAGTGTTTTGGCAAATTCTTATAAGGAAATTTTCTTCTGCCACTTTCATTTAATCCAACCTTTTAAAAGAAAATGCCTAGGTACATTTTTACTGTTGTTCACATAAAAATAAATAAATAAATAAATCAACCTACACTGGCTTCCTGCACTTTATATTGTGCAACAAGAAAAGCAGCAATCAAGTCAAATGTAAAGAGAATTACTGAAGTCACAAATATAATGTGCAAAATCTCATAATCTTTAATGGCTATCATAAAACCTTGTACGTATTCACCTTCTGTCTCACTACATATGCTTAGAAATAGTTAAAGTCTATCATGGTGTCCTAACTGTAAAACAGTGACATAAAAGTAGTCCACTATTACACTAGTCCCAAATAAGTCAATTTATAACTGCCATTACCTCCAGTAATTGCCTTGGCCTTGCTTACTTTATTAGTCTATAAAGCACATCAACTCCAGCTCTCAATGAAAATAAAGATTTTAAGTGCTATAAATCAAATTTTGTTGTCTGGAATGAGGTGAAGGAAGCCCAAAAAAGCAAATTTTTGAGAAAAGTGTCTTCAGAGGAATATAGATCAGATTGGTCAGCAGGCTGCTTCACTTCCCTTCTAATAATATATCCCACCTGCTAAATAGACTTGCTTTTTCTCCCAGTCATTAATACTCCAAAATAAAGTCTCAGGAGTAGATGTCAAGATCTTGGGACTCTTTCCAAGGTAGTCAAGGAAGACATGGAGGAAAACTATGGTTGTCTTCAAGGCAGAAATCAGGATACCAAGTTCTACATTGATTGGTACCAGTAATCAAGGTAGAAATTTACCATATAGTATTAAAAGTAAAATAAACCCTCAACTGAGAAAAAACAGATGGAAACAATCTAGTTGTCGATGGTGATGCTTTCCTTGAAACTCTCATTCCAGCTAGCAAAAGAATGCTAAACATGCCAGAGACAGTGTATGTGTGCATGTTACACGGAAGAACAAAACAAAACAAACAAACAAACAAAATAAACCCCCACAAAACGAACTAACCAACAAAATCTAATTGCCTTTAAGTGTTATTGTCCCTCATTGATTTCAGGATCAAAGAGATCAGTTCAGGAAGGGAAAGACAAAACCAGAAAACTGAACATGCATTTGAGTCAATCACCTTGGCCCATGAAAAAAAAAAGAACTTTTGGAGTCCTAGCTCCAGAAAAAATGTCATTACTACAGATTGATAGATACTTATTGGGAAACTGAAGGTACTGTCTTGTGAAGACAACAAAGCACCACAAGATTTTAAGGGAGAACGTGGAGTGCTAGTAGATCCAGAAGACCAAGGAGAGACAAATCCAACAGTGTCAGATTCAACAGTAAAATTGAAATATGTGAAAAACCTTTTCTTATCATTTACCACACAGGAGGTCTCAAAGACAGACTGCATAGTGAATCACACCAGAGATTCATAAATTTTAATTGTTCCTGAACATCAAATTCTCACAGATAGTACAGGTTTTGAGAATGACATCTCATGACCTGAATAAAGAAAAAAGAATTCATATTACCTACTCTCAATTTTCAAAAAGATGCTTTTCTATTAAGTGAAAAAGTGCTCTTGCTTTTCTCACAAGAAACAGTTGTGATAAGAACATAACACTAATATTCAAATCAGAACCAGACCATGATAAACTGGTGATTTTTTTTTTAATTGAAATGCTAATAAGGTATTAAGCAGGAGTAAGGAATAGTACTTCATTTACAGTCTTATTTCCCTCACAGTTTAACTGAGCCCAGAACATGTCATCTAATCCAAGGACAATTGACATAATGCCCCCTGAAAGGAGAATTTTCTTGGTCAGGAAGAGGCTTATCTACTGTTCACTTGTTGCAAGCAAAGAGAAAGTTTTGAATATTTTAAATAATTGGAAGAAGCAAATAAAGCAAACTGTTTTGTAAGGTACAAGTGCTGAACAGAGAAAAACATACATGAACTCAGCCAAAAATAGTGCCAAGATTCTTATGTGGTAAATTTTTGCAAGTCTTTCTACTTATTTTTTTATATATAGTTTTTGGTCAAATTATACCTTTCAAACAAGAGTTCTGCAAATACACCACTTCACATGATAATACTTTAAAACCAAAGGAACTTTTAACCCAATCATGAGCAGGTCTTTAAAATTAGTTGATAAGTGAAAAGATGTAAAAACATATACCACATAATAAAATCATTTTTGTTTCAAATATGTTTTCAATATGGTTCCGACCTATCATGTAGATCCTGACCAATACTCTCCCAAATAAATTTTTATTGTCATAATGCCAAATGAGGTACAAAGCTGTTTTCTATTTTCTCCCCAAAATTAAATGATGAAGTGGAATGTGTAGTCAAAGGACATTTAATGTGTTTAAAGCCTTGATTTCTATTAGACACTCTAAAAATCTCTAATAAAAGCTCAATTTTAAACGTGAAGTCTAGGACACAAAAGGAGGAAGCAAGAATCAAATCTAATCTGTTCAAGGCTTTTATTTATTCTGAAGTGCGGGATAAATTTTTAAAAGACAGGAATTAAATAGTCAACAAAGGTCAGATGTATATAATGACAAAGCAAAATCTTGTTCAAGTATACATTATTCATAGCAGAGATTCCTCTTCAAATATCTGTCTTCAGTTATTAAAAAAAGGAAACAATTAAGTTTAAGGTGAATTGCTATACAAATCTTAAGAGTACAGCAAGTACAATTTAGGCTAACCAGCCATGTTGAAAACCCTGCATCTCATCTGAAGAGATGGAAAGATGAACAAAAGCTGTATGTAAAGTATTCTCTTAGGAATACTTTATGACCTACTGTACTGTGAGGAAAGGGGTTCATTTAGCCCATGGAGGGAAATCTTAAAGGCGAACATGTATGCTTTACTTTGCAGCAACTGTGAAAATATTCCAGAAAAAATACATCTTTCTGATTTCCAGCATATTAGTTAAGCATTGTGAAGTGCAAAAACAATTTAGAAATGAAAATGTGTCCTATTCTTTACTACACTATTATTTTTCTCTCCACTCACATTTAAGCCTCCCATCCCCAAAACACATAGGATGCATTTTAATTTAACGTTTGCACAGAATCTGTTTCGCTGTTCAAGTGAAAAGCAGGATCCACCCCCATTTCCTCCCACTGAATCTATAATTTCAATGTCTTTTCTAGGCCAAAAAATTCCCAAAATCTCTGAAAATGTGACCATAATTATTGAACTATCTGAATTTTTCTCTTGTTATAGCACATCTAGTTTACTTTCAGAAGAATGATTGTGTATTTTAGTTTTGGCACAAAGTTACTCAATAATAACATTTTTGAAGTATCATATATTCCACTTCCCTTCTTATGAAGATGTCAAAATAATACGTATAATTAATTAGCTGGAAAGCAAAATTTAATTTGTGGAAAGTGAACTGCTAATGTGATTTTGTAAGTGTAAACATTATACAGTGTTTAGATGCACTCAAAGAGTTAATCAACATTGTCAAGCTTCCTATTTCTTAATATAACATCTTTCTACAATGACTGCAAGAGTGAGTAGCAATCGAGGCTTTGTTTCCTGTTTTGGTCTTTTTTTTTATTTATTTATTTACACCTTCCCCCTACCATTCTTCATGACAGAGTGAGGAAAACCTTTTTTAAAAAGATACTTTTTCACACTGGGTTGCTTCAGTAGAATAAACCAGATTACTTCTTTTCAATCTATATAACTTGTAAGAGTGGTAGAAATCTAGCCAAAAAATGTGAATGTCTTTGCTATTCTATTTTCTGTTAACTGATAAAGACCTAGTTTCTTAAAATAAAAAATAAGGAAGAGTTGACAGTTCTTCAAAATTTAGAAGACAACAGTTACCTTCATTGTCAAAACTTACGACATTACTGATAGGCCTGAATAACTATGCTAGTCTAAAACAGTAAAAGCAAGATAAGACTTACTCCCTGCAAAATGGACTTAAATGCATACATTTTAAGAAAAGACAATACTGTGGCTTTTTTATGTTAATGGTATTTATGTTCGCTTTCATTTTATTGTCATTTTCAAACTGAACAGAATATCCTGGAGACACAGAAAATTATTTTTCCTTGCTTATTCTTACGTTTTAATCTAAGAAAAATATGCCAGTGCCATTAAGCTTGTTTCAACTAGATGACTAAAGCTATTGACATGAGAACTGAGCAGCATTCTGATTTTTATATTCTTTCACTAAGAATCGACCTCCTCATTTTTCAGTATTACTCACCTTGAACATAAGACATACTCCAAATGTGACTTGCAGGCAAACATTCTTCTCAAAGACTTGAAGCACATTTCAGAAATTTTGGTGTATTTTTTTTTAACTTTCATAGCTGAAAAAACCAAATAGCATATTGAACTTGCATTATATTTTATATTTACACAGTTCATAATTTTGACAATCATTTTTAATTTCTTGAAAGTGTCAAATTTTAGCAAGAACGTTGGTGTCATTTCAGGCTAGATATTAAGAAGAAATCTTTTATGTTGAGGGTGGTGAGGTACTGGAAAATGTTGCCCAGGGAGCTGGTGGAGGTCCCATCCCTGGAAACATTTAAGGTCAGGTTGGACTGACCTCTGAGCAACATGATCCAGTTGAAGATGTCCCTGCTCCTTGCAGGGGGATTGGACTAGATGACCTTTGTGGGTACCTTCCAAAACAAAATATTCTATGATTCTGCGATTCCTTCTCAGAAATGCTTGTATAGAGATCTCATGTATGTGTAGACTTCTCACTCATTCAAAATTACTTCTATAGTCATAAAGACAAATTAATCAATATTCTCAATACATGGCAGCATAATTTTTGACTTGAAGATGAACAAGACAGGTCATGTCTGTCCTATAATCTTCTATCTATTATACATTATTGCTTGCTGAAATATGCTCCTACTTTCTCTGGGAATATAATGCAACAGTAAATTAAAACATTACTACTGAAACAGTATGAATATCAGTTCAGATCATTTGGAATCAGGAATGTAATTTTGTGCACATTTGCAACATGTGAAACTTATGACAGGTATACGTCCATGTCTCATCTCTTGGAGACCATGTTTAACAGATATGTATTTGCCCTTACAGTTTTTTATTGAACCTGATTAATTTCAGAATTTCCTCACTTGACACATGCTACACCACTCCTTGACATATAGTTGAAATTCAAAAAAAAAAAATCCATTGGAGGTAAAGCTTTCAAATGGAAAATAAGAAATTTCACTCCAAGGCTTCCTCAGACAGGAGGAGAGAGGAGACTGGAACAATCCATTGCCTTCCAATCCTGCCTGACTTCACTTGCACCAGGCAGAATCCTTCCCATCCTTATCTACTGTAAAAGGAAACTAACATGAATCATGAGATTCAGTGGCATGTTTCCAAGCCCAAGCCTCATGTGCCTCTTTCTGCTGTTTAATTTTATTTTTTGCCATGTTACTGGCTAGTTGTCATTTTAACCTTTTCGTATCTTTCTCCTTCAGCTGCTTCTTCTTTCTTTTGCCTTATTTTCATATGTCCTTGGTCTTCTCAACATTTTCTTCCCTCATTCTCCCTTCTCCTGTGAAGCACCAGGTGTGCCTGGCCCTGGCCCTGAGTACTGCAACAAACTCTTCAACAGGTCAGACTGTGCTCAGTTGGAGGCCTCTGTTTTGCTGCTGGGTAAATTATATAGTAGACAACACCATGAAGTCACCACCCACAGCTTGCTCTGCAAGCCTTGAAAAACTCCCCACATTTGAGAAAATTAAATCTAGCAGTGGGCCAAACACCAAAGCAAGGTTTTTCAGACATGTTGAGGCTTTTTCTTACTCCATAGCTTCCCCCTTCATCTTGAGTAGCTACCCCATCACCACCACCAGAGAAAGAACTGTGTCTGCAACTACCTGGGTGAAGGGTCTCCTTTCCAGCCTTTGTCCTGGAGAAGTCTCTGGCCCCCTACTACAAGATTTTACTGCAAAGCCCTCTCTCCTGCAACCCATAGTTGGAGATTCATGTGTGGATGCTGCTGAGCACATGCCTGCACTTGACAGATCTTGAACAACTCCCTCTACATACACATTTTTGCACTTGTTCTCTGGATCAGCCCCTGAAGGCAGATCTTTGCCACAGATAAAGGGAAGGACAAGCTACACGGGGAAATCTTCCTCTTTTACACCTGCAAGCCCTCATCCAGATCTGCTTGAAGAAGCTTTTTTTCACATTAAGAATTGTAAGAATGTTTCTAAGTCAGCATCTGATACATGCTGGGGTTCATATGCTACCTCCCGAAAAACATATATGATCCACTGTATGGGGTATTGTGTTACTGTGATTCATAGAATAGAAGCAGAGACAGACTGAAGTAACACCAGCACAACTTCCTCAAACTGACAGAAGTGGTAACTGATGGCAGAATGGAACGCTTTAGTATCACTCTTCTGCTGCAGGCACTGGGGTGGTGACCTCATCTTTGTAAGACAGGTAGAAAGAAAACACAGCTTTTGCCCACACATGCAGCAGCTCATGAGATCCATTTCAAACCACTGATATATGGACAGCTTGCAGAGAGCACTGTGAACTAACATCAACCCGCTGTAATACTCAGCGGGATATGAGCAGTTAGTCTATAATTGTTCCCCGCTCAGTGATTCACCTTATAAAGAAAAAGAAATGTATATGGTAGGTATATCCAAGAACATTATATTTGCCACCAAAGTAGTGAACAGCCTTGAAAAACATCTGCATTTAAATCCTGAAAGAGTTATTAATTTGTCAGCAGGCAGCACAGGTGACAGAGTGAGATATGTCTGTGCTGAGTTACAGTTTCCATTTGCATTCTGCTGAATACCAGTCTGACCTTGTCTAAAGAATCTGCTCTACTGCATTGCGGTCACTGCGCCTGGAAATTCATTGAAGGAGTATTACTAAGCAGCTTCTGGGACTGTCAGCTTCACTACTGGCCTATCTCCAAGAAACATTTTTTTTTATCATCGGGAGGAGTCAGTAGGGGAGAAAGAGAAATTACAGTTAGTGGAGCTGCTGTTTCTTAGACTGAGAATGAAACATCAAGAGGGCATCATACCTAAAAGCACATCTCGTCTGCCCCAGGGGCAACCATTGCAATAAGTAAAAAATATATGAAGGAAAGAGAACATGGGAACCAGCTCAAAGTTCCAATCAGCACTGAGTCATGCTAGAGGATAACCACCCCAAGATTTTAATAATTTTCAAGTGCACACATGAACATTCAAGTTCAGACAGAACTCTCAAAGAGTAGGAGACATTTCTAAGCTTTAAATTACATCAAGCCTGTCACGCATTCCCAAAATAGATTGCACTAGAAATTCAAACTATCAACAGCCTGAGTGAAACAGCTTTATAAAATGCAAAGACTGATTAGGTTGAGGTTGGTTTCAACATCCAGAGGCGGATATCAGCCCAGAAAAGCGCAAAACTTAGGTGTGTGCTAGAGGGTCCCAAAGCTATCAACAGTGACTGCACTGCACTGAAAGGATGAAAAAAGCTGACAGGCTGTACAAATAGAAAAATGGAAGGTGGAAAACATGTATGACATCAAGAGCCTGAAGCATCCAGCTATGCACTTTCTGATGTATCAAGGGAGGAAATGGAAAAACTGTGGGGATATGATAGGGCTGACAGCCTGAGCTGTTGAAACAGTGGATTGGATGGAGCTGTAGGGCTGTAGTAGGTGGGACTGCGCTATGAAATTTAAATGAGTAGGGGTGTAAATGCAGGTCTGGGAGACCTTGTCAGAGAAAATCAGGAACTCAGAGGCATGAACATGCATCTCTTAGAAACCACTGCATTTCATCTTATCACACAATCTCTGAGATTCTAAAATTTTTTTGACCAGCTTTAATCTCCATGCCTAACTTCAGTTCACCCTAATCAACACTCTCTTCCATTATTCCCCAGTTACTGCACTCTGTGATGTCTGATTAGAGGCTCACTTAGGTCCGTAGTTCTGCATCTCACTAATACCTTTTCGTTATTTAAGCCTCTGGGATTTATTTAAGTCTCCTTTATAGCATTGACTCTGCAAACATCCAAAATAAAATCCGGCTGACAGCTCAACCCCTTCACTGAGTGAATAATGTTCATGCACAACAAGGTTTTTGACCAAGAGGTGAATAATATTCAAATTTATCCTACATGCAGAATAAAGGTCATGGAAACTCTCCATAACCAAAATAACATACTTAATTTATAGAATTATAAAGTTTTTTTTCTCTTCATATACAGAACAGAATAAAGACAAAAGGAAAGTCACTTTAATGTTTATGTTAATTGGTCGAAGAAACTCTAAATGACTAATAATAACTTCATCAACTGTAGCAATCTCTGATATATTTCCTCAACCAAGATTCTGAACAAGTTCTAAAGAAGGGCTGAAGTACTCTGGTGAGAAACATCACACAAATATGCATCCCTTTTTTTTGTCATAATGCACACTGTTCTAATGATTCATACATTACATTGTACAATACCACTGTAGATACCCAGGCCAAAAAAAATGTAAGAGTAGATGTCAAGGTGAGTCTATTCTGCATTTATGCTAGAGTTGATCTGCTTCATCTAATACATGCTTTTAGTATATAATCAGATGAGAACACATGAAAAATTTTAAGTGTTTTGAAAAATTATTGTTACTACCTTGCCATAGTTTGAGTGCTTACAGCAGCAACATAAAGCAAAATAAGTCTTCTTTTAAAAGCACTTGTTACACAGAGATATTGCTATATTTTAGTTTAAGGATTAAAGACATTTTATTCTCCACTGCACTAGTTACCATTTGTACAAGCAGGGGGCTGCAGAGACGTTAATCAGAAGTTTAAGGATTGATATAATCCTACTTCTGCATGCCGCTGGCATTTCAATGGGTGTCTCTTTTGAATAACAAGATTGGTTTTGCCATATTTCAAAGAGCTGCAAATTCCTATACCTAAATCGCCCAGTTTTTCATGTAACAACTTGGAGAAAGAATTTGTTAGAAAGTAAACTTTACATCCTGAGCCTAAGAGGGTGTATTCTGAGGCCTTTTCTATCTCTGCTTTCTATACCCATAGGCATAAATAGGCACCTATGTTATTTTTTTTTTCCACCCTTGTCTAAAAATTGTAATAAGAAAGTAATTTTGGACACTGCATTCCTAACTCTTTACAACTCTGTTAATTCAGTCAGTCCCAGAATCAGGAGCAGAGTTAGCTACAGTATCTGGCATCTTAGAAGACAAATGAATTGTGAGTTGATAATATTCTTTCCCGTTTGTGTTATCAATTAACTCAGATATCAATACAGTCTGTTCAAGCACATTTTAAGTACAAAAAAGGCACAAGATCCTGTCAGTGTCATTTGACAGTAGTTCATTTCTCCTTGTGCGTGTGCATGATTCCAGGTATGTTAAATAATTTGTTTTCACACCATCATGCTATACCTACATGTGCTAAATTTCAGTGTGGTAAAAAAAAAAAAAAACCAAATATGCCAAAACCAAAAAAACTTCAAAGGGAACCAGTTCACCCAAAGAAGGCAGGAAGGTGCAGAGAAAATAAAAATACAAGTATTTTTTACAGCATCTGAAATACGTGCAACATTTTATGTTTCTGCCATATCACAGCTGTTCCTGTATAGGCTAATGTACAATTTTTCTGGAGGAGGATTGTCAAGGCTGACTGAATTAACCTTGAAGTATTGTTCCCTTAGGTTATAAATTTCTGTAAATCCGAAGCATGAAGCTCTTTGAAAGAAAGGGAAAAATCCCAGAACTGTAAGCTGTGTTGGTAGCCAGGGAGACTGCTGTTTGTGATAGTATCCTTAACAAACCAGACAGACAGAAATAGGATGGAGACAGACAGAATAGGCTGGAGAATTGGACACACAGAAACCTAATGAAGTTCAACAGGGAAGTGCAGGGTCCTGCACCTGGGGAGCAATAACCCCAAGTACCAGCACAGGCTGGGGGCTGACCTACTGGACAGCAGCTCTGTGGAGAAGGATCTGGGGGTCTTGGTGGATGAAAAATTGGCCATGAACCAGCAGTGCCCTTGTGGCCAGGAGGGCCAATGGTATCCTGCGGCATGTTGGGAAGAGTGCGGCCAGTAGCTGGAGGGAGGTGATCCTGCCCCTCTACTCAGCCCTGGTGAGGCCACATCTGGAACACTGCATCTGGTTCTGGGCCCCTCAGCACAAGAAAGACAAGGAGTTACTGGAGAGGGTCCAGCAGAGTCCACAAAGATGAGTTGGGATCTGGAGCATCTCTTATGAGGAGAAACTGAGGGAGCTTGGCCTCTTTAGTCTGGAGAAGAGAAGACTGAGAGAGGATCCCATTAATGCATACAAATATCTCAAAAGCTGGTGCCAACAGAATGTTTCCAGACTCTTTTTGGTGATGCCCAGCCAAAGGATAAGGAGCAATGACCATAAATTAAAATACAACAAGTTCCATCTCAACATGAGGAAGAACTTCTTTACACTGAGGTTGGCAAAACACTGGAACAGGCTGCCCAGGGAGGTCGTGGAGTCTCTGGAGACATTCAAAATCCACCTGGATATGTTCCTGTGTAACCCACTCTAGGTGACCATGGGGTTTGGACAAGATGATCCCCAGAAGTCCCTTCCAACCATAGCAATTCTGTGACTCTATGAAATACAGCCTCGAACTACACAGCTCCATTAGAGCCTTGACACTTAAGTCATACACTTTGCACTAATAATCTCCAGGTATCAAAGCCAATGCCAATTCATGCTACTCTTATGATTCACAGTCTTAAATGGGAAACAAACCAAGGTAAAAATGAAAGGGGTCTCCAAAAATCAGAAGTCAGAGAAGTGCTTTAAAAACAATCTCTGCTCAAAAAGGACTTTGTAATCACCCAAGATAAGAGGACACTGAAGCAAGGACAGCACTTATCTGACACCTTCCCAGCTTTTGTGTAACTTCATGAGACATACAGGACATCCCAGGAGTCATTTTGCTCTTTTCAAGCTAAATACAAATGGATCTACTCAATTCCTCTTAAGCTACATAAAGGTGTTTAACCTGCTCATTAGTAGGTTTACTAAGTTACAGTAGAACTAACCTCTGGAGGACTACACTGATCTAATGGGGCTTTTAGCTGGTCATTTGGTTGGGGCTTGGGGGAGTGAGGGGGGCTGTGGGGTGTGAACAAATGCTACTGTACAAGAGCTTTATGTCTATCAAAGACTGAAAGAAATCTGCTGTCTGCTAAGCCAGATAACTTCTGGCAAATCTACTTTCAAACTCCTCTTTTCTCATTTATTCCCCGCTACGTAGTGCTACTCTTTGCCACCTATTTTTTTCTGATCGAAAGAACAAGGCAAAATTACAAACCACAAGCTCATGCTCAGAGTATTTACTCACCTCCTCTTCTCACATCACCGTAGGATTTCCCAATTTGTGTATCAGAACAGCTGAATCGACCTCTCTGGGGAGAATTCCATCTTGAATTGTTTGCTGAGGTTTATTTGCGTGTTTCTTCTTCCCTATGTACCAAGTTACCACCTATTAACAAAAGTTTTAGTCCACAGCATAATGCAGTCCACCGTAATGCTACTTTTAAGCATGCCAGAAGTCAAGCTGGCATTAAATAACGAAAGCCAGGTTTTACATGCAGACGTAAAAACCTGAAAATTGGTATTTGGCTAAGGACTGCAGTAAGGATTGTCCTTCAGAGACAGTTAATTTTGTCTTTGATCAGCTCCCTGTGCATAAACTCTTATTCCAAATGCATTCATTACACTTCAAAAATGGATTAACTTAATTTACAAAAAAAAGGGATATAACAAAGAAAGGATCCTGCAACAAGGTAGACAGACAATAATCTTGAAAAATGAAGAGGGAGAAAAAGGGAACAGAATTGAGTGAGATCCAAAAGCAAGTTAAAAATAGATCAGACAGGCTTTTCCACAGAAATGGCATGAGACAGGTAGAAAAAAATAAATGAAGTGAATGAGGAATATTATTGCTTCAGCAAAGAGGATGACCTCTGTGATTTCCTAGAAAAGTGACTTGATTTGGACAAAGGATTAAGTGCAAAAGAGAGAAACAAGTCACAAGATAGTGACATGAGGATGACAGTGACAGAACTTGCTTTTTACCAAAAGCCCTGTGTCCTCAATTGTGGGGGGTTGTGCAGTCATCCTGACAGAGAAGAATATTTGAGGAATAAAGAAACTTTTTATGGTAAACAGTGCAGTCAGGATTTGGCTGTTCTGATTTTTGTCATTGAGACTTTAATTAGGTTTTCCACAGATGACTGGCAGCTGATCTGGGTGGTTGTTAGAAAGCTGTAATCTGCAGAAGGGCATTTGGGATGTACTTTCAATGTGAAGTGTCACAGAACTCTAAATACTTTCCCAAATCAGGTTCCAGCCTCTTCTGTTGAGTAGTCCAAGAAACTGCAATAATTTTAACTTAACGTCCTAGTAAATTGAGAAGGGTAAAAATTAGATGTCACCTCACAAAGTGAGGTGCTTCAAATATAGGTTTGTTGATATTTATGAAGCATTGGTTACTGTAAGATTTAGTGCCACAGAAATACCAACTAAAATTTCAGTCTTTAAAGAAAAAACTTACAAATATGACACTGCAAACAAACTTAAAAATAGGCTGGAAAATCCTCTACATAACTTACACAATACACTGTAACTATCCATAAAGACAAAGAGGAGCAGTAACTAACAGTACAGAATTAGACTTCAGTGATTTTTTCAGCACATTTAATCTCCAGGAGTGGATTCCAGACATACAGATCATCAATTAAAAGAGATTTCTAATCTCACTCTCATTTACACAAGCTTGTTCAAAAGGTGCATTCATTTATATAATTCCCTCTGATTCCCTGCAAGAAAAAAAAATAATTTTTCATTCCTACTGTCCCCTTGACTAATGTATTTCTTATTCTTTGCTTTTCTTCACTAGAAATACATTTAATTCCCTTTCATTTTTCAACAGTCACAACCGCATATTAAGAGTACAATTATCCCAAAAGCTCCTACGCTGCAGTACTTGGGGAAAAAAAACCAAAAAAAATGAAAAAAAAATCTCAAAACTGCAATTATTTGTCATTTAAAAGACTGAAACAGCAACAAAACATAAAGGGTGAAGACCAGCTGTCATCCTCGTTCCAAGCTCATAAATGACCAATAGTTTGTACCTGCAGGACAACCCATTAAAGTCACTCAGATAATTTTTTTCAACCCGGTAATGATCATTACAATGTCATTTCTCAGAGGCAACAAGAATTAAGGCACACCATCAGCAGAGTTTGCTTCTGCTGACTTGGCATGGCCACTAGTAATTAAGGTATAATGCCACAAGTCCTAGGTATCACTCAGCCACCACATTTCTGCTCCACAGTAAAATTCTGTTTTAGCCACTAGATTATTATTTTGCAACCTGAGGAAAAAAGAGTGCAAAAAGCAGAAATTCAATGAAAAGTATCTGTTATTAAGGAAGCATGCTGACCATTTTCCCCAATATTAATAGTTATAGGTGTGCATGTACAGTCACTGGTTATGTCACAACAATTTTATCTCACCAAGAACTACACACAAAATTTCACTCTAAACCAGTAACTTCTTTCCCTGTGCCCTGTTTTCAGCTGGGATACAGTTAATTTTCTTCCTAGTAGCTGTTACAGTGCTGTGTTTTGTATTTGATATGAGAATAATGTTGATAACACAGATGTTTCTGATAACAGAGATGTTTCATTTGTTGCTGAGCAGTGTTTACATAAGTCAAAAATTTTCAGTTTCCCATGCTCTGCCAGTGAGCAGGTGCACAAGACGCCAGGAGGGCCCATGGCCAGGACAGATGACCCAAACTGGCCAAAGGGATATCCCACACCATAGAACATCATTCCCAGTGCATAAACTGGGGTGTTGGCCAAGAGGGATAAATCGCTACCTAGGGACAGGCTGGGTATTGATCAGTTGGTGGTGAGCAATGGTTTTGTGCATAATTTGTCTTTTTGGGGTTTTATTACTCCCTCTTTTTGTTTTCTCCCTTTGCATTGCAATTACATTATTGCTGTTGCTGTTGTTAGTAGTATTATTTTTATAATTAGTAGTATTTCTTTTATTGCAATTATTAAACTGTTTTTACCTCAGCCCATGGCTGTTACCTGGTTCTGATTTGATTCTACTCCACATACCATTCTCCAGGGGACAGGAGAGTGAGCAAATGTCTGCATGGTACTCAGTTGCTGGCTAAGGTTACACCATGACACCCTGGATGTTAATCTGAACCTTAAAAGAGGAAAGCAATATCTTTCTTTCTTAAAAGGAGAACTACTTTCATCGCCAGCTAGTTATTAGATGGCTTAAACATCTGGCAGATATTGCACAGACACGTAAAATTGGTTTAGTGCATTTCTAAATGCATTAAATGAAAATGCAAAAAGTTTAGCGTTTGAAGCAGAAATATGATCAGGGCAGAGATGAGTAGCTGCCCATGGAAGAGTTTAACAAGTATTGTGAAAGGACAATCCATGTATTAAACTTCCCTTTAAAAAAAAAATAAACAGCTCAGGAAAGCATGAGTATCTTAGAGGACACACTTGCATAATAAACTTTGATTTAAAAAAAATTTCTCCTCTAAAAGTTAACCATTTAAACCATGTAGAAGCTGTAAAAAATATCCCTTCCTTACTGCAACCTGAATGTGCCATGTTGAAACCACTGGCTGAGATCCGTGTTACGTGGAGGATCCACAAAACAGTTCAAAAAGAGACATTAAAACATTCATAAATTGTTAGGACTGCCAAAACACTGGGTTGCCTATATACTAGCTAGTCTAGCCTGATGCTCATTGGTGACCACCATGGACATACACCCACACAAAATGCATATGCCCTCTTCTCTCCCTTCTAGCTGCACAGACCCATGGGCTCTAAAACCTATAGAGAACTCACACCAGCACACAGGAAAAAGGTGTCAGAGAAGGAGCAGTAGAGAGAAACCTCTATGCCCTGAATGTGACCCCCATCGTTGCCCCACTGAAGAGGCAGAGTATGACCTGTGGCAAAAACAAGGAGTTTTTATCCTTAAAAACTCTCTACTAATATTTCAGATTAAATTTATGGAACTTGCTAGCTATAAGCTATTCAATTTTTGTCATTAAACCCTGAGTCAGCACTACAGGAACAAAGCCCACCTTTCAGGCCTTGAATGCCAAGTGGATATCACTGTAGTACCCTCTTGATCGTAAAGGAAGTTTTTAAAAGAAATTCTTAGTGAAAAATAGTTTATTAAATTGATAATTTCTCTTTTCTAATTATAAATTAACTATTCATTAACCCTTCAATATCACACAGAAACAAAGAATTAAATAAGCAAATTACAACACTGGGTTATACAAAAATGTCCTATTGTTCTTCACTGCAACTGAGTATTTACGCACACGGTTTTTTCCTCTGAAGGCCTAAAAAATAGTTGCAACTGCATGCAACTTAAGTACAGCAGATGATGTTTCTTGTACATTGCATTATACAGATATATTTACAGACTGGATGCATTTTTATTTTTTCTGAATTTATATGATCAGTGCTTTTAAACCTGTAGAAAATACTTTTTTTGCATACAATACGACTGGACTATGCATTTATTGAACTTTGAAATATTAAAACTTACAAGATAGTAATCTATTATTTTTTCATATTACTCTATTCAATAGCAACCCGAAGTTAGAGTCATTATTCAGAAAAGCCTCCTCCTATTTTCAAACAGTCATAAAATGCTGTTATTAAGTAGATGTGAAGAACCATAAAGCTCTTGATTCAGGGAGTCTTGCCTTATTTTTGACCAGGGAAATGAGTTTCTTTTTTCCTTTCTCTGCTATTTCTGTATATTGAAGAGAATTTTAATAAAACCCTGCTCTTCTGTTGGAATTTAAAGAGCCCTGTTTTGATGTACACAGTGCCTGGACATCTTGCAACTGAATGCCTAGAATTTGATCTTATGCAATGTAAAAGTAAAATGACAGTTTTACAATGTAAAACCAAGTGAGACAATTAGCAGATAATAAAGGTTTTCCACACTTTTTATCTCAGCATGCCCAGTCAGTAATGATCACTAATAAATCCCATTCACTGTCAATTCTTGTAAAAAGTCTTCTTCATCATTTCTTTTTCTGGAAAACAATTACCTATTTCCCCTACACACCGCACAGTTTGAAATGTAGTTGAGGACACCATCGCTAGGAATCTCATTTACAAAGTGCTTAAAAAATCATCTGAGATCAAATACTGTTAGGGATACAATTGAGGCAGCAGCAATTCAACTTTCTTCCTTGCTGGAGAAAGTCATTTCAGAGCCAGAAAAATAAGTTTCTCCATACAGTTTCCTTTTCAAAGTGAGGTTAATATACCAGGGGAAAAAAAATTTAAAAGAAGAAAAGAGAATGACTTTTTCAAAGAATGGTTCCAAAAAAGAATGACCCCAAATTTAAAAAAAAAATGGCCCTGAAGCTTTAAAACCAAAGTAGTTGCAGCAGCTGTAATGTCTTTAATCTTCTTCTACGAAATTATATTAACTTATGATACTGGATGCTCAAGAAAAAGATAATACATTCACCTGAAATGCACTTCAGACTTATAACAGAGGCATCACCCATAAATGTATCAATTATAAGAAGATATTACCATAAGCATTTGTCACAATTTCTCAGAATTTTTAATTTGAAACTACTGTTAGCCATTCAAATTCATTGCATCAACTCATCTCTTAACTTCTATTAAAATACATCACACATCAGACACAAAGTCAGCTATCATTATAGAATTATGTAAACCACAAATAATTACAGTAATAAAAAGGAAAAGGTTTATGAGCTGTTACATTTAGGAAACAGGGAAGCAATATTATTTTTTTCAGCCAGCAGTAGCATAATAACAAACAAAACTCAGATAAAACTGACCAGAGACACAGATGTAGGACCAGACCCAAAAGTATTTACACATGGAAATGTGAACATGTTTCCTTCAATCTTAAGAGAACCTGCATCTCTAGGTTGCCAGAGCACTGAGGAAAACACCTCCAACTCTGATTTTCAGATGACTGGATAAAGAATGAGGGCATTCAGGAAGTAACTGTTTCAAAGGCACCCAGTAGCTCCCTCCCTCCCAGACATTTCCAGAACCAAATTTCTAACTGAAGTGTTATTAGTGGACACAGTATTACAATGCAGTCTTAACGTTAACATGATAATAATTCATAGAAAAGGACAGTAGCTTCTCCTCTAGGAAGCCCCAGGCTACTCTTTCACCTCCCTAAATCCTGCACTGTTAGAATGAAATCAGATGTGGAAAATTATCAGTGTCGTATTTCCTAAGGATATTGTCTTCATCATATGAGGGATCAGCACCTGAATGTTCTTTGTCTAAAATTTTATTTATTTGCAACTATAGTTATGGAGAGAAAAACTGAAAGGTCAAAATGGCTATAACTAAGGAAGTTATTATTTCCAGTCAGGTCCTCATAACAGACTGGGTGACCTTTCCTAACAAATATGCTGTTAGGTTTATCTCATTGTAGGTCATTGATTTAATAATTTATAAGTAGGTACTTGGTCATTTACTGTGTCACAGGTGAAGAAAAAATGTGCTGCAGACAGTGAAAGTAAAACCAGCAGCAATATCCAGCACCTTCAGTATGACAGAAATGCCCTAATCATGTGTTTGCTCTTTGATCTCTGATGTGTGATCACTGATCTCCTCTTTGATGATAAAGACTGATTTATCTGTGGAAAGGCTCCCTCCCACATCCACAAAAATAAAAGTCTCCTTCTCAGGTACAATAAAGCATTTAAGGAAGCATTTGGGAATAACTCAGAGATGCCAGTTGGTGAATTTGAGCTATATAGTTAACTACATTCTTACATAGACTACAGATGAAGTTCAGTGCAGAATGTCACAATGAATTGGTCACAACTCAAATACGGTATTATTAAGACAGCTGTCAGTCTTCAGTTGCTTGCAGTTTTGTCAAACTTGTACACCCTGATGAACTTTAAAAACACACACTCCAAAATTTCTGTCTGTATCAGACAGATTTTAGCAGGTTACCTGGCCCTCTCAACAATGCACTGCTGAAGCCAAAGTCACACACAAAAAGCTTCCATAAGAAACAGGAAGTGCTAAACCTCTGTGAAAAGTTATGGGGAGTTGGCAAGGATGAACACAGAAGGTATATCCATGAATCTAAAGGTGATGGGGATGAGGGACAATGGGTTTCCATTGTGAGTTAAGTGAACTGTAGATTAGTGGGACAAGAAAATAGATAAGAGGGGGGGGACATACAACTTACCAGGCACTCCTGAGTCGCAGCCTCCTCTTCAATCTCAGCACTTTGCTTGTGCCAACAATCTTAGTGAAACCTACCAGTAGTTCCATTCTGTGGGAACTTTGATACTACTTACATTTATTAAAACATTTCTGAAGATATTTTAGCTGTATTTGAGGGGGAAAAAAAAGAGAGCAAGAAGAAAAAACAATTCTTGATTCTTCTGATTCTTCACCCAGTATAAGATACTGCGTGATGACATCATCAGACTTGAGAGTTTGAGTGGTTCCTAGACAAAGATCCTGGGTATTTGTCAAAAAATATGTTCTGTCACTGTATATTGTGAAGCAGTGATAGATAAAAATTTGATATGATTTTTTGAGTAACACTAAAATTCCTACAAATCTTTGCAAAGTTCAAACAAAAAGACTTTTTTTTTTTTAAATTAACATCATAAAAATAATACCATTATAATTCCATGATTCAAGCTGAGAAAATTAATAAAAATGTCAAGGAGTTACTGCTACACCAGTACCCTCACCCTGGCTGCTCAGTTTTTTTCTTTTTTATGTTTTGTTCTTCTTCCAGCATTCTATTCTCAGAAGCTGCACTGTGCTGTTACCATGGAAAATAAAACTGTTTTCAGCACTTTATTTACCTACCCACTCCTTTTATTAGTTTAAGTCTAACTAAATGTGCCCTCAACCTCAGATATCCTAAAGAGTGTAGAAAATACTTTGTGAATATGGCTACTTTAGTTCATTTTGTTGACCATCTCTTTTTCATCAAAGGTAGGTGAAGACGAGAATTTGTTGTTGGAGTTCAAATTTTTGAAGCTGACTGACTGAAGATAAAGCTAGCATAAATCATTGCTTAAGTGATAGAGTCTGTATAGACCTTTTTCAGCTATGACAGGACTGACTGAGAATCAAAACTTAAAAGCTGGCAATTATACAGAGTTATACAACAGTAGCACCTGAAGATGCTCATGATATCTCAAAATAGAGTGTACTCTTCAGTGCATATACAAAACAGCCACTCTGCCAAATGTAGCCTTATTCTTCTTTCATTATGCAACAGTACGTTCTGTATTTCAGAAACAGCAGAATAGTATTTGGAGTTTGCTTCTGCTTTTAGTAACCTTAGAAGGACTCTTTTGTGATTCATCATCATCTTAGTTAAATATTACAATGATTACAAAATCACTAGGAAAAGTATCCCACTGGAGATTAAGTAAGATATTCTATTGCAATATTTTTAAGCTAAACTTTGAAATTTCCATACCAGGTAAAAGTGCATTTCTAAAGTGTAGCTGACAAGATTAGCGTACTATCTCTGCATCTTGTTTACAGCATAAAAGTTGACTACCCACAGAGATAACTAATATCTTTCATCTCTGTCTCTACAAAAATTCAAATGTCTGGCAAAGGCATTTTTAAAATTATTTGCTGTCAGAGACTGGCATTTCAATCCTTGAAACTAAAGGTTGGGGATTTGACCAAAAATCAAAGGAATTAATTTAAATTGTTAAGATGTTTGAGGTAGGAGGCTTTCATTTGTCTTTCCAAGCTAATAAAAATAAATTATTATGAATAAACATTAGTCCATGCTGCAATTAGCATAGGCTAAAAAGATTTACAATGGCCTCATAGCTAATGCATAGCTAATGCATAGCTTCATAGCTAATCCTAATGTTACACAGAGGGCATATGAGAAACTCCTTCATACATATTTACCCTGAAGACCAAAATTTATTTAATGCACTTCATGGCACAATATGCTATTCTCAATATCTTATGCAAAAACTACTAAGAACAGAAATTTCTAAATCTGCATCACTGAATACTACATACACTCAGATCATACAAAAATGTGACTTAATTTCTTAGTCACATTCATATCCTATATTCTGTCTTCAGTGATAATAAGGCCTAAAGACAAGCAATAATAAAAAGTTCAAGACTGATGCTTCATGAGGCACATCAGTAAAGCAGGTTAAAAGCATAACAAACTTAACAGTGGTGTAATGGTGTAACTCCTTAAGAATATGCCTCATACTCACTTATCTGAAGAAGGTTTCAGTTGCACTTGTAGTGAGCTGCTTGCAATTAACCCATGAAATAATGATGCAGTTAAGAGCATGACCAAAACAGGCACCAGACTCAATTCTCAAAATGTCTGAGAAACTTCATATGTAAGACAGATGTGGGACTCTTCCCTTCTTACCAAGATTTCTGGTAAGTGAAAGCTCTTTGTGAAAGTTCTGTGCCACATCAATCCAGACAAGAGTATCCTACAAAACTTTGACGTGTTCTGCAAGTTGTATATATGTAGACATGTACATGAATTTAAACGGGCAGTGTTTGAGACACACAAACTGGACTACAGCTTGAAGCAAAGGAATGCCAGAGTATTACTGAATGTATAATTTTGGCTATCAATTGTGAAGATTAATTTGTATGCCTCTCCCTTTTTTTCTCTTCCCTTGTGCCCATTCCTCACTGTAAATGGCAGTGAAAGGTATCAAGCCTTTTGTTTCACTGAAGCAGAGATACCTCTCCTTGGACCACTGAGAAGGGAAACGACAAGTGCTGTGAGTCAGTTTACCTCTTTGCCACATGAAAAAAAAAGAGTTTAGAAGTAGTTCACACAACTCCAGGGCCTGTTTCAAGCTTTTCTAACTTTACTCTAATACCAAGGTCAGCATTGTATTTTTCATTCCACAAATCCCATTCCCAGCCTGAATGAACACTGAAAGGTTTTATATGCTGCAGTATCACCATGATTTATCCACCAGAGACTTATTTTCTCACTTATCTGGATTCAACCTGGCAACATGACTAAGCACTGTCTTCACAAATTTGCATAAATATGCAAGGCTTTTTGTCTCCAGGGTTTGTGGTGAGTGTCCATGAAGGCACTGAGGCTCTTGACAGCCAAGGTCTGATGATTTAGCCAGGTTTGAAGTAACCACCCCCATTCTAGAGACTGAAGATGTACAGCAGAGCTCCAGGTGATGCTGTCTTGTCTGCTGCCATTCTGGCTTTGCTGATCAGTTTGGGGTCTATACTGTTAATTAGAGATTGCTTTAGCACTGTATCACAGGACTAGTATATTCTGAATGGCCAAGGTTTGTAGAAATTATACCTGTTAAAATTATGGCATAACCGGGAACAAAGGTAATATTTATTGTGTTCATTTTTCACAGGACTTAGTCTGAAACTTGCAGATTTTGAATTTACCTCAAAGTGGCTTAAACTAGCTTGCTGTACTGCATGAGATTCACGAGCAGCTTTTCACTTGGGGTTAATAGAAGATATGAAGAAAGGAGACAATGTTAATTTTATGCACAGCATATAAGAAGAGAAGTATTGAAAATTGAGTAAAATTATCCAGCTCTAAAATTTTGGTTTGACAGTTTGGCTAGCATATTCCCTTTCCATTGACAAGGCAGATTGGGATATGAAGTAAATGTTGAACCTCTTTGTGGGAGGATAAAAGCACAAATAAGGTCCCAACACTGCTGTTGAAAGGAAATACCAAGGTCATGGAAATAGTGATTTGAAGACTCCCAAGACTTGAGTCAAAATGAAAACAAGGTCAGATACAATATTATGTTCAGTCCATTTTCCAGAAATCAGCTTTTGGCGAGTATGACATAATGCAAATAAATCTACAAGCGAGTAAAATAAAAAACCCCAAATATTAATTTAAAGGGCAGAGACCTACTAGTAGATATATTTTGCATTGTTATTGAAAGATGCACTCTCTCTTTTATAATTATATTTCTAAAATTAAAAAGACATTTCTGTCATAGTCACAGAATTACAGAATGGGTCAGGTTGGAAAGGATCACACTGGGTCATCTTGTCCAACCTCCCTGCTCAAGCAGGGTCATCCTAGAGCACTGCACAGGATTGCATCCAGAAAGTTCTTTAATATCTCCAGTGAGGTAGACTCCACAACCTCTCTGGGCAATCTGTTCCAGTGCTCAGGTACCTGCACAATAAAAAAGTTCTTCCTCATATTCAAGTGGAACTTCCTGTGAATCAGTTTCTGCCCATTGCCTCTTTTCTTATTGTTTGGCACCGCTGAGAAGAGCCTGGCTGCGTATTCTTAACACCGTCCCTTCAAATACTTACATCATTCTCAGTCATATTTTCTTGAGTTTGAACAGGCAAAACCTTTCCACCTTGTCTTCGTAAAAGAGATCCTCCAGTTGCTTAGTCATCTTTATCACCCTCTGCTGAATATTCAACTTTTGCATGGCTAAAAACAGGAACTAGCAAGGGAGAGCAGAGGTGTGACAGTGTGAATTCTGCCTCAAAATTTCTTAGCTTTGAAAGTGGATGATCAATAATGACCTAACAACACCAACTGATATCAAATTACTCTTCATTCATTAGAATCATTTACTCACTTCGGTGACCATCACGAAAATACAACATACATGATTTTCACTGGGTGTTCATTAGGAGAGAAAAGTGATACTACAAAAAAAATGAGTTGCACAATTTCCAGATGTCTTTTTTTTCTTTCTTTATGTTGTTTATGTACTAATTTCTTATTTTCTATTATGGACAACTGTATTGGTTTGGCACAGCCTGGTTTTAGGTAGCAGAGGGCCCACAGAGGTGGCTCCTGTGAGGAAGCTGCTGGAAGCTTCCCACCATGTCCAGCAGAGCCAATGGCTGATGGCTCTGAAGATGGACATGCTGCTGGCCAAAACTGGGCCAATGAGAGAGGTTGGTAATGCCTCTGTGATGACATATTTAAGAGAAATTTGAAACAAAGTCACAAGATTTTGGATTCTAGTCAGAGAAGAGGAGGAGGTGAGAACATGTGAGGGAGAACAACATGGCGGCACCAAGGTCCATGAAGAAGGAGGGCGAGGAGGTGCTCCAGGTGCCAGAGCCGAGATTCCTCTGCAGGCCATGGTGCAGACCATGGTGAAGCAGCTGTGTCCCTGCAGCCCATGGGGATCCATGTGGGATGCTGAGATCCACCCACAGCCCATGGGGATCCACGGGGGATGCAGAGATCCACCCGCAGCCCGTGGGGGAGGTGCCCGTGCCGGAGCGGGTGGATGCCTGAGGAGGCTGTGATCCAGTGGGAGACCCAGTGGAGAGAGAGGGCCCTGCTTCCAGGCTGGAGCAGCCTGTCCTTGGAGGGCTGCAGCCCGTGGAAAGAGAGGCGCACGGCGCAGCAGTTTTGGGAGGGCTGTGTGTCCGTGGGGGGAATTCACACTGCAGCAGGGGCAGTGTGGCTGTTGCTCGTGAGAGTGGACCCACGCCAGGGAAGTTCACCAGAATTGTCTCCTGTGGGAGGGACCCCACGGCCTCACAGGGGAAGGACTCCTCTCCCGGAGCAGCAGAAGGAAATCTCGGTGATGAACTGACCAAACCCCCCATGCCCTTTCTCCCTGCGCTGTCGGTGGGAAGGAGGGAGGGGCTGGGGGAAAAAAGGTGTTTTTAAGGACTTATTTTGCTTCTCATTATCCTCCTTTGATTCTGTTAGTAATAAATTCACTTTGCAACTTAAGTTGAGCCTGTTTCTTTCTTGAAGTGTTTCTCCCAGTCCTTATCTTACTCATGAACCCTTCATTAATGTTTCTTTTTTTCCCTTTTCCCTCCTCTGCCCAGCTGTGGCAGGGGAGGGTGAGTGAGTGGCTCTCATGGGTGCCTGGCATTGGGCCAGTGTCAAACCACAACAACAACCTACCAATTGACTTCCCAGGAAGTTTCATCAGTGATTTCTCTTAAGTACTACTACTCTCACTAATGCTGGACACACACCTTTCATTCCCTGAAGAATTTTATGACCAACTTCAAATTTATACTTCCAACCCAACAGCACTGCTTACTTATGACCAGAAATGCATTTACTTATTTTCCATTAAATGAAGGTCCTGTATAGCCAGATAAGATAAGATGGAGGATCAGGTGAAAGAAATAGAGGAAAAACTCTTGGGTATGAGGTAGCTGCTAATTATTAAGAGCAGTACCATATACAGTAATAATTGTGCATACATTCCTTTTCTAAATAACATGGATGCCAGGAAAGAAAAAGTTGCTGGAACCTTCGTAGCCAGCAGGATACAGGCCAAACACTTTTTTATGTATCAGCCAGCACATCCATTTATAGCAAGTTTGACACTGCACTGTTTGAATAGGCTCTTATGTCACAGATAAATATTCCATGTTTGTAATATGAGGTAGCCTATAAAGAGAGACTTATTTCCTCTTTCAGTGAAAAATGGGTAAGTAAAGCCCATTATTCACCACCTAAATGGCCACCAGCCAGTGACTAACAGCTAGCCTATTTGATCATGAAGTTGTAGCTTACTGATATGAAGTCATATTTCATGGCAGCTCTTGACTGAGAAAGAGAAAGAAAATGCAGGGCTCACAAGAGGGCTTTTGACAGTTGCTGCCATGAAAAGTTTTCATTTGTCACTGTGACAGTGAACAACAAGATACTGACTGAAAGAGAGGGCATGAGGACACAGCTGTCTTCAGCTAACTTTCACTGAGCCTTGACACACAGACACATAAACACACTTGGGGTTACTTAAATTTTCCTGATTTTGCTCAATAACCTTATTAACCACTTGTATTTTAGGCAAAATATACAACTAACTGTGTGTTACTGATGCTGCAGTCATGCATAACAACAATGGGTGCAGTCCAAATGTCATTAAAAACTGTCTAAATCTAAAGCATTGGGGTCTTTAATGACATCTTTTATTATGACTTCTGGCTCAATTATTTCCCCTGAACAACAAAGTTTTCCACACTCTTTCCCTGGGTTTTCCTTACTATTCTGAGACATCTCAAAAGTTTCTGCTCTATTTTTTTTTAACTAAAAAAGAGGAAATTAATTTTGCATTTCTAAAGAAACATCTTTTCCATTCAAGTTTAACAATGCTTTTTTTCCTACACCTGAAGTAATTCCTAACACAATTTATTGTCCAGATAATGCTTCAATCAATGAAATAATCAAGAAAGCAGTAACCTTAAGCAGACACAAAATGTATATGAACTTAAACATGAAAAAACCAGACCTATTATCTCTTGAATATCATTAGCATCATGCCAGCAGCAGCACAATATTTAAAGTTGTCTTACGTGTTCCTTCCATTACACTTTGCATTAGGCAAAATATAAAGCTAATGTTACCCTTACATTTCAGTAATATTTCCCACTCAATAAAAATCAGTTAAGGTAAAAATAGTCAAGTTTCGATTCAGGAAAAAAATAAAGCAACTGATAAGCCATTCTTGTCCTGTAAAATTGCAAAGAATTTATTTAATTTGCAGAAGGACAAAAGCCAGTGCCTGATGTCATTTTGTTCAGCCTTATTTCTAAAATATCTTTTACCTTCATTAATCTACTGCTAAAAGCAAGCCCTTGACTATCTCCTTATTTTTTGTTTTTCTTTTAAACATTTTCCTCCAATAGGATATGATCCTGTTCTAAAAGTGGTGATCATACCTTAAAAACATCCACTGCTACATCACTAGTCTTCTTAAAAGTTTAGAAACAACCTTATTTGTTTTCCTGAAATACATTAAAAAATGTCTTACATAAGCCTGTTAACAGAGGCCTAGGAGAGAAAAAGAAGTCCTATACAGAGTCACAGGGAAGAAAATCAATTTAGGTGGTAGTGATGTTGTGAAAGGGAAAGGAGTAAGACTAATGAGCAGATCTGAAACATGCATTTAGAATTTTGTTTACAGAGTTTGAGGGAATTTCAGTTCTAGAAGCTTAAATTAAAAGGAAATTGTCACTAACATTTATGACTGTAAAGCTACATGAACATCTGAGCCAATTAAGTATGTGTCATGGGTTAGCATAGTTTGAGTTTTGAGGAAAGACTCCTTCAGCCTCGGAAGTGATCTTTTTGCACAGAGGTGCTTACAGTTTCCTCTAGACCTGACCTAACCAATCAACTGGCTAGTTGGAATATTGACAACTTCTTTAAGCCACTTAAGAAGCTTGGTACGCCTCTGTGATACACATTTAAGAACGAACAGAGCCCGGGAAGCTCTCTCTGACTTCCGGCCTTCGGACAGGTGACTGGGGGAGGCCCGGGGCACGGCCCAGCGGGGCCGGGCCCTGCTCGGGCCGGCCAGGCCGGCCAGGAGCCCACCCTGGAGCGGCCCTGTTCCATCTGCGGCCCGGCCCGGCCCCCCCAGCCCTGCTCCGGCCCCAGCCCTGCTTCGGGCGGGCCAGGCCCCCTCAGCTGCTCCGGACGGGCCATGCCCCCCCTCACCCAC